>JAJJWW010008211.1:0-148295 GCA_023531295.1 Papaver armeniacum | reverse complement strand
AGGGTTGTTTGGTATTATGGGTTAAGTGACAAAATGCCCCAATTTGGACTACCTAGTTGTGAAAATGCCCCGGACGTTAGGCAAAAGATCAAAATGCCCCAGTCCGTTAGTTTTACCTATAATAGTCAAATTGGGGCATTTTGACTACCTTTGACTGGTCAAAGGTCTTGTGAAATGTCATTTTTGCCCTTCGACAGAGATAGCCGCCCTACATGATGTCACGCATGTGCTAATGACGTCATAACACGTGGGTAGTGCAAACAAATGACACGCGTGCATTTTGATCTGTCGACACGTGGATCTGTGTGTGACACCTGTAGCACTCGTGTGTACCACACGAGTGCATCTTTTCTTATCTTTTCACTGCCCCTGTTTGAGCCACAGAAATCCAAACCCAATCGAGATAGAGACACAGAGACACAGAGAGCGATCGAGATAGAGAGACAGAGAGCGATCGAGAGATAGAGAGACAGAGACAGAGAGCGATCGAGAGATAGCGAGAGATCGAGAGACTACCTAGTTGCGGATCGAGAAGATAAATGAGACGGAGAAGGAGATCGCGATTCTTAACCCGGTGAAGAACAAAGTAACTTTTAACCCTAAATTTGTTTTTCGATTAAGGGTTTTCGAAACCAAACCATGTGAAATTAGGGTTTCAGAGAGTAGAAATGATATTAAGGTAGTAGAATCTATAGGATGGGTTTCACTACAGTTCTTATTAGGGTTTTAGGGAAATGAAATTAGGATTTCAGTACGGTTAATTGGGGTTTTGAATAAACGAAATCAGGGATTATAAAATTGTGTTTTTGAATTGTGTCGACATCTCTCTTTCTAATTAGGGTTTGAAAGAAACGAATTTGGGGATTCTAGTTTGGGGGTTTTAATGAAAGAGTGGATATTTCAATTTAAGGGATATTTAATTTTTTTTTTTGTATATGAATTACATGTATTTTGGTATTATTACTGTAAAATCACTATATATACACAAGCATGGCTAATTCTGTGAATTCTGTAATTACAACTGTGGTGATTACTGTAAAACAATGGCTCAACCCTTTTACTGCCTTAGAATGAATTTATATACACAAGCAGTGATGGTATTCTATTATTGCTTTGGCCTGTATCCTATTTAACTTAGTGGAAATTCAAAATTGGATACAAAATTGCTTCCATGATTTATGAATTAATGGGTATATATGAACTTTGTATATGAATTGTGAACTTGAGGGTACTAGCTATGCTTCTATTTGGTCAAATTGATGATATGGTTATACACAAAGTTATGTGTTTATGCTTCTACTTGTTTTGGTTATACTTCTATCTATGCTTGGTGTTGTCTGAGGCATATTTGAAGACTTTTTAGTGCTTACCAATTGCTAAACTCTTCCACATATGCAATCTATTTATGCTTAATTTATATCTCCACGTCTCTGTGTTGTTGAATTTAGTGCTGCTACTTGCAAAATCACTAAAGTGGCAATAAATTCCTCTTCTAACTCTTCTTATGTGTGTTGATTAACACTTTTGTGTTGAAACATAATTGTGACTATTGTGTCATTTTTGTTAAATGTTTCAGAATGGGTAGTGAGGATAGGAATTTCTCGATTACGGATATAGGGCGAGGTTTAAGGACCTTTATTGTTTTGGTTGTAAAGTCGGTACCAAAGTGGAGAAGCTTTCATGGCTATGCTAAAGAGCAAGGTTGGTGAATGAACAGGGTATGAATTCTCGCACTAGAACTGTTTTTATTTGATGATGATGATGGGAATGCATATGATAAGTGTGAATCAGAGGAGGTGTTTATTTCATTTTGGAATAAAGGGAAACCAGAAAAAGACAATTTGGTAAGACTGTGGTTCACTGTAGTTATTCCTACAATTAAACATTGGGGTTTTACTTGTGATTCTGCTAGTGTAAGTGGGGTAAGTGGTGTGACTGATTTTATGAGTCCAGTGAAGAAGAAAACTGTTAGTAAAAGGGTTGAGGTTAGGAGGAGTCCAAGAATTAATAAGACTGCTAGTCTTAGTGGGGTAAGTGATATGAGACCAACAAGACTTGATTTTGTGTATGAAGACCCAGTTGTTTCTACACAAGCATCTGTTGCAGAAAACCATGTGCATGAAGCACAAGTTAATCCTACACAACCATTTGTTGCAGATAACCAAGATGATGACCAAGTGAATTTGCCTAATCTACAGTCAGATGACTGTCATCCCAATGATAGGCCTGAGTTTTTGTTTGAGGAATATAATGAGGAAGGGGTAGGTGAAGATGAAAGTGAAGGGCATCCTTGAATCAGTAAAAAGATTGTTTCCTTTGGCAAATCATAGATACTGCCTAAGGTAGATTTTGTTTTGACTGCTAGTTTTGTTTTAATTTTTGAATCAGTCACAAATTTTTGGAATTGATTAATGTTTGCCTTTTTTTTCCCCATCTTTACAAGAATTTCTTGACCAAGGGATTCGAAATCCAAGACCGACACACCTTCTTTGGCGGTCACCAAAGGCATACAAGTATCATCACTGGGAGGTACGAAATGTTTGGTTATAATGAATGTTCATTTTTTTCAGTCAAGCCTTATTGCATCAAATGGATTAACTTAGACACCTATTTTCTAGGAGGCTATGCAAGAAATGGCAGAGATAAGTTCAGCTGCATATCAATACCTGATTGATGCAGAGCCTAAGTCTTGGGCAAGGTCATGGTTTCCTCATGATGTTGCTTGTGAGCACATCTACTCTAACTTTTCAGAAAGTTTTAATAACATGGCCCTGAAATTCAGAGACAAGCCTCTCACTCAATTGGTTGATATGTACACACATTTGGTGATGGTGCTCTTTTCAAATAGAAGAAAGCTTGCTGCAACTTGGAAATCTGGTGACCTTGTTCCTGCTGGGAAAGATCTCATTCAGGTGATGTGTGATCTTAGAGGTAACTATGAATGTGATCCTTCTATAGAGCGCAAAGTGTATGAGGTTACTAACAAAGCTACTAGCAAAGTGTTTGTTGTTCGGGTGGAAGAACAATCTTGTACATGTCGACAATGGCAATTGAGGCGGTTCCCCCCGCATACATGGTGTAGTTGCATTGTTTAAATTGAATCTGATTGGTCCAAGTGAGTAAATTGACTACACCTAAATAGTTGAATGTGGTTATGCGGTAAATGTATGATGAGTGATTGGATCAATTATGTGTGCGTGTGCTAAGAAAATACTACACAAGAGACTACTATAGGACCACCTACTCATGGTCAATAACACCATTGGGAGACATTGATGAGTATCCCAATAAGGTTTGATAACCATACCTTTCTTTCAAATGCTTTAACTTTTTGCATTGTCTCTGTTTTCAAGTATTTTTGTTTTGAGAATCTTTTCAATAATAATATTATCTACTTTTGTCCTTTTACTTTATTGTATTATTATTTTTTTATTATTCTCTAGATCTCGTGCATTTAAAGTATACTAACCCTAACCTTATTTCTTTTGCAGATCGGTATCAAGATTATACATCCACACAGATTGAGAGATAAGGGAAGACCTTGTGTCAAAAGAAAGAAGTCCCGGTATGAGAAGAACAAGACGCGCAAAAGAGTAACAAAGTGCGGTGTATGTAAAGGTATTGATCATAACATCGTAACCTGCCAAGGTCCTCCAGTTGGATCCAACCCCAAGAAGAAAGGAGTGAGAATGGAGTGTTCTGTTAATGGGGATGCTTTTTGTATTACTGCTGCACCAACAAAGAAGATGAGGAAGGCCTTGTCTGCACCAAATACTACATCAACATCTGCATCAAAGAAAGCAACATCATCTGCATCAAAGAAATCAGCTGAGGTACCACCATTGTCAAATGGCAAAGCAGCTGCTACTACAACATCTACTTCTTGGTGGTTCCCGAGAAAAGGGCAAGACAACCGCACCATCTTCCTCCACTGCACCCAAAAGGAAGGTAACACATCCATGTACTTCTTCTACACCTTCATCTTGCTGTTTTAACCGGACTTATCATGGTACTTGTTAATATTTCTAGCCGGACAATCAATATTTCGAGCCACCATCAAAAAGGATTAGAAAACCTAACTCTAAATATCGGTAATATCATGTTGGGTTCTTGTTTTCCTTATTTCTTTTAGTACTACTCGGTTACTCTTTTATGAATGTTGACAATATTTTGTTTATGGATCTATGGTTTTTAAAGTATGCTTTTTAAGGTACTCAGTTCTGCAAACTAACATTACATTGATAGATCCTTCCAATCTGTTACATTGCTTTTGTTTACATGAGTTAACTTCTAATTCTGCACTTTACCTTCAATTTGTCTTTAAACTTGTGCACAAATTTGATCTTCAGAATTATAAAATTGCTTTTGTTTTCCACAAAGATAGCATCAGAAACCCATTGGAAATCTTCACATGTTTGGCATTTTAGGTAGCCAATACCATAATTCCAAGATGTTTGAGCTATGTTTAACATCCTCACCTTAGTTGAATTGCATTTGGGGTTGATACAACGAGTATGTTACCAAGGACAATCACCAAATTTGTGATCACCAACACAAGCTTTACAACCTCCCCGTGTACCGAGGTGCGGTGGTTTTAATAGCATCATCAAACCATTCGAAGTATGAACACATAGGATTAGAGCAAGAGAAGAATTTCTTCCCCTGAATTAGCACCTTCTTTGACCTTTAAAAGTTTCCGAATACCATTACAAGGAACTAATTTACACCTCTTTGTAGAGCCAAGGACAATCAATCGATTGATGATTATTTTAAGTTGCACATCTCACATTCCCGCAAATTAAGAAAAATTAAAGTGAGATGGATAAGATACTAACCCCTAACTATGTTGGTCTTTGACAAATTCTTGAAATTGAACTTACCATTTTCATTTTCTCACTTGAGCTAGCAGCCATTATGAAGAAAAAAAGCCAACATACTAATTTAAGGTTGTGAAAATTCCCCATTTATATGAGGTAGGCGAGTCTAAAAATTGACCGTTGTTACAACGGTCGGAATTGCTTAATTCTTGTCGGATGCCCCAACGGTCGAAATCAGAGCCGTTGATTTGACCTTACGTTACACGTGTCGCAATCTCTAATTATAGGACACAGTGGTCATTCTCTTCAAAAAAAAACCCGTTTCGGTAAATATAAACAACCAAATCTCCAACCGTCCAATTAATAGAATATCCACGTGTCGCAATCCTAGTTAATAGGACATGCTGGTCATTTTAGAAAAAGAAATGTCCATCTTAGTAAATAGAAGCACCTCATCTCTAGTCAGTCCAATTATAGATCGCCCACGTGTCGCCATCTAGCCATGTGATCGAATTACAAAAGGGTATAAATGAGATTTTTGGCACGTGCGGGGGCCACATGCTCACTTGTTTGGACCACTTAACCATGTCGACGGAATACTTAACAGATTGGGGCATTTTGCTTCTGTTTTGGGGCATTTTGATCTTTTGCCTAACGTCCGGGGCATTTTCACAACTAGGTAGTCCAAATTGGGGCATTTTGTCACTTAACCCTTGTATTATACACTGCCAGACGATCAGAGCTTGTACAAATTTGAATTAGAAGGTACTGGTACTGTAACATTGCCGTGTCTAAAGCTTCCAACACCATACTTTTCGTCAGATTGGATTATGATGCCTACAACTTTCAGGTACCAAGCACTCCCTTGTTCATTAATAAATATTCGACTCCTTAATCGTAATCATTATTGTTCCATGCATGTATCACTAATATTTGATGCATGCTATAATCAGCAGGGTTGGCGAACAAGAAAGATTTGAATTTATGTTAAATAAACTGGAAGAAAGATATATCAGCATTGGGGTAGGATTAACTAACAAATTTAAGGAGAATCAGGGAGAAGTAAATCAACAAGGACCTTGGAGTATTCTTCACGACGACGCTGTACTCAAGACAGCAAGTTATCTCCATCCAATTGACTACAAACAGTTTCGATTAGTCTGTAAAGAAATTCGATCGAATCTACCTATATTTAAGCAGACATCAACTCCCAGTAAGATCTTAAGCAACACATATGTGTCTCCATGGCTAGTATTTTCTGTCAACAATGTCTACAATTTTGTTGACCCGATGCATAATAATGAGAACTACCTTATGGAACGTCCCTTGCTAAAAGGAGCTATAATTCGTTTCCAAAAGGATGGCTGGCTACTTATGTCGGAGGGAGCTCACAGATTATTCTTTCACAACCCCTTCACCAAAGAGACCATTAATATTCCGGATTTGCCTCAGCATTACCACTTTTCCAACATCTCATTCTCTTCATTACCAACTTGTTCTGATTGTGTAGTTTATGGCGTTCAAGTAGATGAAGAAGATGACGGTATCCGTGTCTATATCATTTCAAGGGGTGAGAAGTCTTGGAGGGATCACGTGTTTGATAATATCGATACGGACGGGTACTACATGCCATCACTTAACACTCCAGTTCTATACAAAGGGATTTTGTATTCTGTAGATTATAATGGACTTGTAGGAACTTTAAGCTCGGAAGACAACATTAATTGGAGTTACAAAGTTCTTAATAAGCCCCGCGGAATATTTGATGGTGCATATCCTAGTTTTCTGGTGGAGTGTGGAGGAGATCTTTTATTAGTGAAATTAGGACCTATGGGGGTATTCAAAGGAATTTTCAGATTAAATTTCTCGAAGAAGGAATGGGTCAGAGTAAAGAGTCTGGGAAAACATATGTTATTCATCAGCTATACATCTTGTGTCTCAAGAGTTGCTCCGCGTGCTGATATGGAGAACAAGATATATTTTTCTAGATTGTCCTTGCATGGGGAAGGAATTTTATTCTATTCACTTGATACAGGTAGTTACCATTCTCTTGGGAATCAACGTTCTTCAAAAGATTTTTATGATACAAAGGGGTGGGCATCATGGTCTTGGATTGAACCTAATTGGACAAGGTCGACTACGGAGGAGCTCGATTGGTTTGCAACTCTCTCGTGATATCTGTTAGTCTTTTCCTTATTTCATGACTAGCTTGTAACCGTGTAAAACAACATTGTTTTGCAACATCATCAATTTGAAGTTGTTCTTCTGAAACAACATTTTTTCTTCATCCTCTTCTCAGTATCAAACAGAAAAACTCACAACAAATTCACAAAAAACAAAAAACAACAGAAAAATACAAATTCCATGCTAAAAATACAATAGGATATATATGTGTAACCTAAAGTTACACACACTGTAAAACAAAAAACAACATGTCTACATCATCAATTTGAAGTTGTTCTTCTGAAATAACATTGTTTCTTCATCCTCTTCTCAGTATCAAACAAAAAAACTCACAACAAATTCAGAAAAAAAAAAAAAACAAAAAACAACAGATAAATACAAATTCCATGCTAAAAATACAACAGGATATATATGTGTAACCTCAAGTTACACATACTTTAAAACAAAAAAACAAAGATGTCTACATCATCAATTTGAAGTTGTTCTTCAAAACAACATTTTTTTCTTCATCCTCTTCTCAGTATCAAACAAAAAGCTCACAACAAATTCACAAAAACAAAAAACAACAGAAAAATACAAATTCCATGCTACAATAGGATATATATCTGTAACCTCAAGTTACACATACTATAAAACAAAAAACAGCATGTCTACATCATCAATTTGAAGTTGTTCTTCTGAAACAACATTGTTTCTTCATCCTCTTCTCAGTATCAAACAGAAAACTCACAACAAAAAAAAAAAAACAAAAAACAACAGAAAAATACAAATTCCATGCTAAAAATACAACATGATATAAATGTGTAACCTCAAGTTACACATACTGTAACAAAAAACAGCGCATGTCTACATCAATTTGAAGTTGTTCTTCTGAAACAAAATTGTTTCTTCATCCTCCTCTCAGTATCAACAAAATATAAACAACAACTTCGCAACAAATTATCGGATCGGACATGCAAGAACAACAAATAATCGGAAAACAAAATTGAAAAAAGTTTTGAAATCAAACCAAAATAAGATTCGTACCTAGATTTGTTGTTTTCCTTATTCTGAAACAATGTTATTTCTCTTCTTGTTCTCAGTATCAACCAAATAATGTTCTCAGTCTCAACCAAATCAATAATAAAATAACGAAATAAGAAAGATCCAAATCATAAAAATCAAAATCAATAAAATTCAAGACTAGATCGAAAACACACCTATGTTGATTTCTCTATTCCAACCTGTCTTCTTCCTCTTCTCAGACTCAACAAAATCCGAGCAACAAAAAAAAAACGATAATCAGTAGAAAATCGAATTAAAAAAATAGATCTGAAAAACTAGTGAATCAAACCTATTTTATACAAACAGAAAAAAAAAATTGATACAAACCTATCTGTTGTTCTTCAATGCAGCGTCTTCCTCTCGTCGGATATGAAAACAAATCAATCAATTCAACGATTTTACGAGAATAACGTGTTTTTCTTCCTCTCGTCTTCAATACATCGAATCAAAAATCAACGCACTTGTTTGTTGTTCTTCAATGCAGCGATTTTTTGAAGAAATAATTCAAATTCGGAAGATTTGACATCATGAAGAGAAAATCGCCGGAGAGCAGAGAGATGAGAGAGTAAAAAAGAAAACTGATTTGATTTTCTGGTTTTTTTTCCTGTACAAATCTACTATAAATAGTGGAGGTTATTTTTGGTATTTTCAGATTTATTAAAAAAATTGATGACGTCAGCAATCCAGAAAATTTCAAAACCTGGCCCCAAAAATAAAAGTTCTGGGCCTAGAAATATCAAAAACTAAAAGTATGGAGTGGATAGTGAAGGATCCATTTTGTGGGGTTTCTATATATTGAACCCATATAGTAGGGAGGTTCTAGTATTTTTCACATTTCAAGATAAGCTAGAATAGGCTAGGTGACTACTACAGTCCCATCTTGAACTTTGAAACCAAAATGCAGTATAGAAGAAGCTCCTTTGTTTCTAATTTGTTACTCAATGCTATTGTTACCCCTCTGAAACCTATGGATATTCATTGAACACGAAAAACCATTGCAATTTTTTCTTCAAACTTTGTGTTGCTAAGCCATGTCTGCCATGAAATGCCAATGATATTGGTAGACATAAGTGTTCTTCAAATGAGATGTGCATTTTGTCTAGGAAGAGTAAAAGAATACGGTGGTTGAGAGCCTTGAAGAACTCGTGACCCTGCTGGTAGTTTGCAAAGAAGCTTGGTAAAGGGGCGGCATGAATTGGTAGAGGGGCGGCAAGTATGATAGTAATGTCCCTCTTATTGGTTAGGGGGTGTCTCATAGGGATGTAGATTGACTAGATTACCCTTTCACCTTAAATCAACCAAAATCAAATCAATTTTTTTTAACCTAATGAATCAAAAAAAAATCAAATCAGTTTTTTTTTTCATCTTCTTCATCTTCTCTTCTCCTCCATGGAACCTAACCTCCATTAAAACCGAAAATTTCATCGTCTTCGATTAATCGGTGATTTGAAAAATGTTTGGAAAAACCCAGTTAGGGTTTAGTTTATCGTGTTGAATTTAAGTTAATTTTGTATCAAAAATTAGGGTTTTGTATAAAAATTGAAATTGAAATTTCTGGGTTTATGCGAGTTAGGGTTGGTAATAACTCAATTACCAACCGTACCTGTATTGGTTGAAGAACATACGGTTGCTAACAACCCAAATACGAACCGTACCTTAAAAAATTGAGAATTAGGTTTAGGTACGGTTGGTACGAAACCTTAGTTACCAACCGTATATCATCCTGAATGTTAAGAATTTTTGAAGTAGTGATGTACGGTTCGAAACTATAGATGACTTACCAACCGTAGTTTAGTTACGGTTGGTTTCGATTCCTTTTTTATGAACCGTAATTAGTTACGGTTCGTATCCAAGATTTTCTAGCAACCGTAACTGGTATTACGATTGGGTTTTTCCCCAAATTGAACCAGTTACGGTTGGTAACTAGCTTATTTCCAACCGTATGTTCTTCAGAAAATTTAAAAAATTTGATCTTTTTACATACTTTAGATAATTTTGATCAACAAAAAGCTAATGGGAACTAATTTTGATCTCTCACCTCTAATTTGCCACTTGAATCACTCATTTTGGTTGAGTGAATCAAAATCTAGGGTTTCACAAATATCACATAATTTTTTATTTTTTTTTATAACTCTAAAAATCTAATTTTAGAGTTATTATAAGTGAAAATTGATTATCAAACACTAATCTTGATTATCAAACACTAATCTTGATTATTAATAATAAGGGTTAATTGGTCATTTCCATTTTTTTTTAATAAGGGGCACTTGAATTTACTTCTAATGACCTTTTTTTGTCTTATTAGGTTGTCGCCCCTCTACCGATTCCTACCGCCCTTTATCAAGATTGTTTGCAAAACAAAATGATCCCCGTCCTTTAGCATGGATTGTGCATGTAACGAACTCGTGACCCTGCTGCTGCTAGTTTACAAACAAAATAAGCTCCTGTCCTTTAGCCGGGCAGGTCCCACATAATAACGGATAGTGCATGTAACGGATTATTTCTTATGCAATAATCACCTAACCAATATGTCTGCTGCATCCAAATCTTTCACCACTATTCATGGATAACAAGAACTAACATGCATCGAAAATGATTTATGAACATCGATCCATGGCATTCTATACCCACTGCAGGGTTCAAGGCACCAAATTCTTTACCAATCAAAAAGAAAGTTGAAGGCACTGATTTTTGGCATTCATTCTAGTTATACAAATTCAATTAAAGCTAAAAATATAATTTCAGGAGCTTGCCAAAAGGGCTTGGATAAGAATGCTGACAGTATTGCCTTGTGCACTATCCATGTTCTCAATGAGATTAGGGAATAAATATTGCTTGTCATTTCCCATTGACATGTATTCCCAGTACTGAACACTCCTCCACTATGGCACTATATCTTTCGGAAATGGATGAGAGACTGTGTGTATATATATCTTATTTCTTTCAAAAATGAGGGCATTTGGCATTCATGAAGCTCATTCCACTTGGCATATTAACTACGTGGTCATTTTTGTTGTTTCACGCAGGAGAAATCCAATCATCCGCGTTAAAAAAACGTTCCCGAATTGAATTAGGTAGACATCAATCGAGGGGGGAAGATGGACAGTGTAACGAGTTGTTGATGAATATGAATTAGGTACACCTACTACTGTCACTTGTTCTTCTTCTGTGTGAACAGGACAAAAGTATAAGTCAATGAGAGTCCCCCTTTGCCACTAGTAGACCCACTTATCTTGAAATTATCAACCATTCCATCTCTAGTCTCAACTCAACTATGTGTTTGTTCATTCGTTTGATCATATAGATGAGATGATATCAAAGCCTTGGTGATCTCTATGATAGTCCCCAAATAGAATGAGCTCTGTGTCCCTTAAGAAGCCAGGTCCCACGAAATAATGGATGGCGTATGGATCATACAGAAATCTTTTTCGTTGTTTCATTCAAGTGTCACCATCTTACCCAGATTGTGTCTTGAGGTACGAATATGTCTTGTAGTGGTGTTGATGTACGAAGGAGTTAGTTGAATTCTTTTTTTCTCAAAGTCGAAGCTAGTGGAAATTGCAAGAGAGCATGTACTGTAAACGAATCATTTTTTGTTGTGGCAAGGTCTCTGGTGGAAAATGATATTAACATGCACTGGGGGGAAAGAGAAATGACATGGGATGGGGCAAGACTTGACTCCTTTCACTGTACAAAAGCACTAATTACTCGCCATAGGAAGCACTGTAGATCCAGTGTGAGATAATCGTTGGCTAGCTAAAATATGGCTCATGATGATTAGAAATTTTCAAAACCATATCAATCACGTAATTTTCTGATCTTTATCTTCAGTTCATACTTTTTTCAACTTCCACTGAAACAGAGCACTCACTAAAATTACTAAGGGCACTCCCTTCTTTTACGGGTACCCTGCTAGAAAGCAAACTGGGATCAAGATCGAGTGAGGAAAGAGTTGCTAGGCTTCCGTTCCCCTGACTAAATGCACTGTATACTCCCACGCTTTCGATTTTTTTGTTTCATTTTTCTTTCTGCAAATTCAAATATTCAATGCTAGTGGGTGGAAAACGATGGAACAAACATGGGATGGGTATAGGGATGGCAATTTGCCCCACCCAAACCCATCCCCGTGGGGATCCGCCCCTATGGGTTAGGGTTTTACCCGTATAAATGGGGAACGGGGCGGGTACGGGGAATCCCCAAAAGTAGTGATTCGGGGATGGGTGGGGATGGGATTCAAGGTCCCCACCCCATACCCACCCCATACCCGCCCCATACCATAACCTATTATATTTGATCGAGGAACTTTTTTGAAAGATAACGAAAAAGATCATGATGTGATGATTAACATGGAGGAAGATGGTTAATAGTGAGGAACTAAGAAGTAAAAGGAACCATAATACTTAATTGTGGATCAATTGTTTCCTTTACTTTTCGGTTTTACTTGGTTATTATAAACTTAAAATTTTAAAATGCAATCGCTTAGGTTAGTATCATTGTTTGCACCATTATAATTATTTTTAAATTATTATTATTTACAAAATTTTAAATATTTATTGTAATGTTATGGTAACCCATGGGAAACCCATCCCCTACGGGGATTCTCCAAACCCGTCCCGCCCCATTCTTATGGGGAACGGGTAGGGTATGGGTTTTGGTTTTTTGAACGGGGTAGGGGATGGGATTCAAGGTCCCCGCCCCATACCCGCCCCATTGCCATCCCTAGATGGGTAATGCCCAAAAGAAACGACAGGGCATGATGCCCCCCTTACTATATTTATCGAACAAATCAACAGTTACTCACACCACGGGATGCCTTATTTAAAAAAGAACGGTTTTTTGGGGACCAGCCTTTTTTGGGGGGACCATTGTTTTATTTTGGGTAAGACATTAGAAGTAATTCTAGGTCACCCCTTTATCTAAATATTTATATTAATACCAAAACTACCCTCCGATTATATTTGGTTAATGATTAGTTAGTGTGATTAGTGAAATTATTTTGAATAAAGATTTGAGATTTAAAAAATCGATTTTTAAAAAAGAAGTAGAATTATTGAGAGAGAGAAGTTTGAGAAGTTGAAGAACAAAACCATGGAAAATAAAAAAAAAATTTTGAGTTCACTAATCTAGACTACTCAAGTGATGATTCAATTGATGATAGCTCATCTCGAATCTACATCTCCTTCATCTCCTAGAGTATATGTCAATCTTCACAATGATCCTGATATGGATAATTTCTTAGATGGTGAATGTATTCTTCCCCAAAGCCAATTTCAAGATGGTGAAAACGATGGATTTTACCAACCACAACCTAGGAGGAAGAATATTGGGGTACCTGGTATGCTCAAAACTTAGGTAATGTTGGTTGAATTGGTCCAAATTTTCAAAAAAAATTTGAATTTTTAGAGTAGATTTGTGCTTGTTCTGGTTACCTTGTGTGAAGAACATGTAACCGAACTCATCCGAAAGTGTAGTTCTTACTTTTTCTAAACACGCGAGTTACCGAACTCTCCATTAATGGAGGTTTTTGTAGTTCGGTTAACGGAGTAGTAACCGAACTCTATAAATAGGATTACAAGATGCTATGTTAGGTTTGGTCGAAATGTAACTGAACTTAAGGGTCTATGAGTTCGGTTAGTTCACAACCAATAACTAACCGAACTTACGTAAAATAATATTTCACATTAGTGTATAAAGTTCGGTTGGTTTGCAAACTTCATACCAACCCTTAATCTAACCGAACTTACGTACAATAAAATTTTGATTTAGTGTACGTAAAGTTCGGTTAGTTGTGAGTGGCTGTCAAACCGAACTCTGAGTTCGGTTTTCCAGAAAAATAATCATATAAACAGAACTTAGGGTCCATAAGTTCGGTTGGTTCGCAAACTTCATACAAACCCACTACCTAACCGAACTTACGTACAATAAAATATTGAATTAGTGTACGTAAAGTTGGATTAGCCTCAACTTGCTTGGCAAACCGAACTCTGAGTTCGGTTATACCGATAAAATTATCATATAACCGAACTTTAGGGTCCATGAGTTCGGTTAGTTCGCAAACTTCATACCAACCCACTACCTAACCGAACTTACGTACAATAAACTTTTGATTTAGTGTACGTAAAGTTCCTGTTAGTTGTCAACTTGCTTGACCAACCGAACTATGAGTTCGGTTAGCCCGATAAAATAATATTGTAAAACTGTAACTTATTTCGATTGCAATTGATGTTGTTCCTTTTCTTGTAGATTGAATGTCAACCTATACCAATGGATAATCAACCTTCTCCTATTGGCATGTTTGTTTGAAGATACATCTAATCACTATGTCAATGATTTGGTTTTTGATGAAACTATTGATGCGAAGAATTGGGCTAGAGAACATGCCAAGAAAGCCATGTGCGTATTAGTTTTGAATGGAAAAGAAAGCCAAACTCGTTTTGAAATGGTTTGTGAGAGAAGTGGAGATCCCAATGTTAGTCACAAGAAGAAGGGTTATGTGTATAAAGGAAAGACGACGAGGAAGAACACAAGCGTGCTCAAAGAAAACTAAATGTCCGTTCAAGCTAGTATTTAGTAAGTGCAAAAAAAAAGAATGGATGGGTTCTATCTATGGATAAGGTGGTAGGCCATCATAACCACCCTCGTCCTGGATGATCTTGAAGGACATGCAATGGCCGCTCGGCTCACTCCTCAAGAAATGGAGAAAATAGCTAAATTTAGAAGAATGGGAATTTCACCACTTAACATGCTTCGCTTACTAAAGGATGATAACAAGGATAATGTATCATCTTTGACGACCATTTACAATGCAATTGAGACAATTAAAAGGATTGAATGGAAGGATAGAAAAGTGATGCAACAATTGTTTTTGGTAGCTAAAGAGAAAGGCTACGCGGTTCAAAAGAAGGTGGGTCCTAAGATCAAATAACGCATCTCTTCATTGCATCCGAAGAGTGTTCAATTGGCTCAATCCTTCCATCAAGTTCTTATAATGGATTGCACTTACAAGACTAACAAATACGAGATGCCATTGTTGAATATTGTTGGTCGTACCTCGACGAAGTCACCGTTTAGTTCGTTGCTTTTTGTTTTCTAGAAGATGAGCAAGAACCAAGTTACACTTGGGCGCTACAACAAGTGAAGGCCATATACCGAGATGATGATATCCCCGCGGTTATAGTGACGGACAACGATGTAGCATTAATGAACGCAATAGAGAGAGTCTTCCCATTAGCACATAATATGCTTTGTACGTTCCATATTTGGTGTAATGTGATGAATAGGTGCAAGCCTCAAATTTGTCCACCAAAGAGGAAAGCATTTGAAGAGATTAGTAAGCTACCGGAAGATGAACAAGCGACTTCATAATTTTCTTAGCCTCTTTCTCCACTGCCTTCGCTTTTGTCTTCTCAGCACGGGCTTGTTGGACAGTGTTTATTACACGAGGATGAGAAACATGTTCATACCATTCCATATATCCCTCGTCAGCGGCATTTGGCTCATCAAAATAATCTTGTAACTCTTCAGCTGGAACAAGATAATCCCCAAAGTTCTTCCAGTGGTCCACCGATGGAGCAGGATCGTATTTGGGGGTGAACTTCATCTCGGTGCTCTTAGTTCCATGCTTCTTCACCTTGAAGTTGAAGATTTCCACTTGTGGGACACTTTGGACACAAGAAACCTGTCTTAATACTCTTAGAGGATTATACATTGTACAACCTCCAGGATGAAACAACGGTCCATTATACCCCGCAACAGGTGAGAAATCAATAACCTCAACATCCTCCTCGTCTTCATCTGATGGAATGGTGTAAGGATGGAAAACCACATCTTCCACTGTTAAGGTATCCAATTTCTCCCTCAACTCCAACACCTTTTTTTTCTTATTCTTTTCCTGTGAATTCAAAAATTCATATTTACCAGCTGTAGGCTTCCCATAAGGCCAAGGAGTGCGAGAATGAGACAATTGAAGTTTAGGGAAGTGGTCGTACACCCAAACCTATAAGAAGAGGCAACAAATAATACATTCGCAATATGATTAGTAACAATACACATTCATTCACTTATATATTGAAACACACAAACGATAATTTAACTAGGTACACGAACAAGGGTGTATAAGCCTCCAAAATATAGACTCTTAAGCCTCGAAGCTTTTCGAGTTCCTCTTGAACGAATAAAAGCACCGCAATGCCCCAACAAGAGTTGTTCACCTCATCCAAGGGGTCCAATAGTCCGGAGGTAATGAGCATTTACCACGTGACCTCGAATCCGTCAGGGGAAGAAAATGGTTCCTAGTTGATATAACAAATAAGCAAGTCACATGGTGCTTAACCTTCTCCTCTGTCATCACCAACTTTCCTCGAGCAACCAAATCTTTCGTCCTGAAAACTCATCAAACAAGGTCTTGAGCTTGATCTTTTTCAACTTCTTCTTGTACGTGCGGTCTCGCCTCGAACTCATTATACTCATCACCTTCGTCGGGCTCTTTGTTAGCTCGTCTAAACTCACATTGTGCCTTTTTATCGCTCCATCCTAGACACCTTTCGCATAGCTTTTCAAGAAGTTCAAAACTCATTGAAGGATCGTAGCCATCTCGAACACTTGTTCTGTTATTGGTAGGGTCAGTGATTCTAAAACAATCATCCGGAGTAATTGCCATCTCACCAAAAGGTAGATGAAAGGTATCCGTCTCTCGGATAAGACCTCTCGGCAAATGCGATAATAAATGACAAATCAAATTTTTGGTGCGCATGTTGTATCCCCGTTCCATAGTACACAATCAAATACCGCCAAGCGCACCTCATCACACTCATTTTCTATATTCCATATCTTGTTCTTTTGACGTTTCAAAACACGAACAACATTAGTATGATCCTACAAAAGCAACAAACTATCTTATATACTAATATATAGAAAAGAACAATATATGTCAAAATATAAGTTCAAATAAAAGAAGTTGATCGAGAAATCTTGATGGTTAAGATTGAACCATACCTTTGTCGCAAAGATCTTGGCAGCCCATGAGTTTTTGTAGCCCATCAATAACTCCTCCATCTCTCGAGTACCATAAGTTGGATTCTTTGGAGACAAACACAAATTGTCATCGGGAATGTAAGAATATCTAGCACAAGGCTTTTTAGGCGTCTTTCTAGGTTTCTTTTGCACTATTTCTACTTGTGCCTCTTCCCCTTCAACTTCCTCTTCATCCAACTCCTCCTCGATTCAACATCATCCTTATCTCCATCTTCCTCATCTTTGTCACCCTCATTTGGTTCACCACCATCTTTGTCACCCTCATTTCCCCCTCCTTCAAATGGTTCACCATCATTGGCACCCTCATTTCCTCCTCTTTCAATTTGGTTCACCTTCTCCACCTTGATGTTGTTCTTCATTGCCCATCGCTTCCACAATCTCTTCATTGCCCATCGCTTCCACAATCTCTTCATTAACTTGTTGGATTACGTTGTCAACATTATCTCTATTAACACCATCTTGGATCACAACATCCTAATGACCCACCTCTATACTTAGCATTTTTGGTTCCACGGTGACCAGCATCACAATGTACTTTGCCTCGAGGGGTGGGAGTTCTTAGATCTTCCAAAGAAAGGTTTGTTTGGTTTTTTGCCTCTTCCACTAATCAAGAAAACAAAAGATATTAGCTTAAACAAAATAGGCCAACTCTAATTTTGGTAAATGTTAATGAAGAGTTCGGTTTGTCATCATTTTTTGCGAACAAACCGAACTCAACATGTTTGCAACTACTGAAGAGTTCGGTTTGTCAAGTTTTTTTCTAAAGAGTTCGGTTACATTATTTTTTTTCCTAGGTAAAGTTCGGTTTACTTTCTAAGGTTAGATTTTTATGCGAACAAACCGAACTCAATATGACAAATTCGGTTACATAAAAACTCATATTAGCAGCAAAAATAGCGGAGTTCTAAGCATGTAAAAAAAAATTGTTTTAAAAAATTTTAAGTTCGGTTAGAATTTTTTTTTTTTGCTTCTTTGCGATCTAACCGAACTTCAAGTTCGGTTACCTAGTTTTGATACCTAGAGAACCGAACTGTTCTTCGTGTTCTTCCTTTCAGGAAGTTCGGTTAACAAAATTGGGTTTTTTTGAAACTCGACCTAACCGAACTATGCATCAGAATCGCCATTTGAACCCTATTTTGATGATTTCTATTCATTTAAACGAATCAAAATCAAATTAAAAGCAATGGGTTTGTTGCAAAATACCGCGAATCGGTCCCATGGCGTAATCGGGCTTCGAAACCGTCTATTATACTGGGATTATGGCTTCACTTGGTTGTTCAACTTCTTTTTGAATCAAAATCGCTCGGGCGATTTGCTAGATGTCCCAATCGAGGACCTTCTCCTTGAAGTCTTTTGGTTTGCTTTCGAAGAACCATTGTTATAGTCGATTGATTAATCGACGATGAAATTTTTTTTGAATCGACGATTAATCGATGGAGTCGATGAAGACGATGTTGTATTTGGGGAAGAAGAGAAGGAATAGGAGAATGTTTTTGATAGAAACTGTTTTTGGTTTTGGTTTTTTAGTTTTAGGTTTTGTTTTAGATTATTAGGTTAGGGATAATTTTAATTAGGGTAAGGGACAAATTGGTAATCTTATGATTTTTAGGACATCCCTTAACATTGTAGGGTAGGGGGCCTTATAAAACAATGGTCCCCTCAAAAAAAGGCCGGTCCCCAAAAAACGGTTCTTAAAAAATCAACAGCCTGTACTGGTACCACATCTGACCCACGTCCTTTCCATAGACCAAGCCCACCCTACCATAATGTTTGAACCATGGTTAGAGTTAACAGACAGAAACCGTTCGTATAATTCTAGTAGAATACATAGGTAGAATACGTATATGCATGATAAGTACACTATGCATCCTGATAAGCTATCATAGCGTGCCAAGAAGCAAAACCAACCCTCTGTTATTAGATTCTTACTTTTTTTCACTTTACCACTTTGTGGAAAGATTACCTGAGACTACTTTTTTCACTTTACCACTTTGTGGAAAGAAAAGTCACTGTTATTAGATTCTTAGGCCTCTTCCTATGGGTATGGCAAAAAAATGTTGTTTGGCATGCCAGGTGGCATGGCAAATGAGTTTCCCCACTATGGTAGATATGCCAAACTTGATTAAAAACATATATTTAATTGTGTTGGGTGGGACCCTAATGAATAAAAAATATATTTGTGTTTGTGTGGTGGGGTATTTATAAAAGTTTTAGTGTTATAACTAGTATCTAACCCGTGCTACGCACCGGGGTTGGTGGGATCAACCAATATAGTGTGGCGGGGCTTCGCCCCGCGCCCGTGGTCAAATGCGTTAGATTTTTTTGAGCGGTCTTTGATTAGTTCAATTTTTTTAAGGGATATGAACTCTTATGTCCTTTAGATATCTGATGATTTAAAATTTTAACTAATTGAGATTTGGTATGATAACCTAAATTCATGTACTATTATTTTTATCGTTAGATGTTAACATAATTAAAAGGAAATTAACTCCATAAAATTTGGTTTGAGGATAATTAAACTTTATGTTCCTATAATTATTTGCAATTTCATACAATTGTCTCGTTATGACCATATTTTTATATAAGAACCACTTATATGTCTTTTGTCTTAATTTTCACATGAGGTTAGCCTCACCCTGCCAAACCAACTGTATTGCAAAATAATCAAGGTGGGAGATCAATGTATCAAAGTGAAAAAAGTAACTAACAAACATGCATTTCATGCGTAATACAAAACATAAAATCGCATAATAATCTTATAATGTAATGTTTATACCCATAACATCTAAAGAACCCCTTCCAAAACCATAAATAACAACATGCTTCAAGATTTGAATAAAAAAATTATTCCATAAAAAAGTAAACTAAAACACTTGAAATAATTTAAAAAAAAAAAAACAAAGCATAAAAATTAATTTGTAAGGTCTGGAACAAATTGGCCACTTGGTTCTTTAAAAGATATGAATAACAAAATATGACAATCATACCCAAGGGGAATAACATAAGCAACTAATTGAGCATTCTTCCTACCGAAGCTAAGATTAGCAAATGTGCCAGCCAGTGTTGGTTCATGCAAAACTTGTTAAACCAAGCATAGAAAAGGAGGCTGATTATCAATCTATCATGCAGACTAATTATATCAAATAGTTATCCAAAGATTATATTATCCTTACATCCGAAACAAAATGTACATGTCTTTAACCGTTAACGACTTTGAAAATCCTCTTTCACGCCATTCCAATATCTTTGCAGAGATGTATTTTCCACGGAGTCTAGATATTGTTCACGCTTATTTTGTGAGTTTGTTGTAAATATTTTATCAATTGTTGTAGTATGTGATCCTTTACATGTCCATGGAGCGAAAAATAACAACACTATCTCGCTCTTGATACAACCTATAACTTCCGTTTGTCAATCTTATATCTTTTTTTTTTTCACTGGACCGAGAATTCCTTTACCCAGCTGTTTCTGAGGGTAATATCCACATCCCAAATATCAAATCATGGCACACACAACACTTTTTTATTCAACTTTTAGGTGTTCGTTCTCATGCCATAATCAGGAACATAGCCCTATATATGCCATATAATCAACAAAAGCTGCAAAAATGCGGAGGAGGTAGCTTGTTAAAGAACATGAAAAACTCATAAAGAATTTTTTTTATCAAACCTGTTTCTTAAGGAGACTAAAGTCTCACTAAAAGAGTATCTCCAATGGTGTTTGAGAATATACCCTATGTGGATATCTCAAAAATAGGTTTTTGGTTGACATTATATACATATAAAATCATATTTTAATAAACATCTTCGGTAGTAGTTGTATCTATATTTATCTTAATACAATTATCATTTGGTTATAAATTACTTAATCTAAAAAGTGGGCCAAAATAATTAAAATCTTTTTTTTTGATGATGTGGGGTATGGATGGGGTATCTAAATTTTGATACCCTTATCTTAAGCCTTTTTAAAAAAAAAAGAATCATAATCCAAACTACAATTGGAGAGAGTTTTTTATTTTAGAATATCTAAAATCCTATGTGGCACCAGTTTTTTTTTAGAGACCTATACTTTCTTGGAAATACTCTAATAAAGGAAATCATACATGTCCACCAATTATCCATTTTTTAGATATTACTTTGTGTTGTCTTATCAACAATCTTCCATGAATTAAGGAAGATTCTAATTTGATCATAAGTGTACATAATTCCAGTATCCAAGTACATCTCTGTTTTCACTTTAACTTATTCATTTCCAACATAATAATTAAAAATTTGCACCCACATAATGTGTCATACCATCATTTTGAATGGAGCTCATTTTCCTTCTCCTTCCCTGGAAACTACACCTCCAAATGCTGGAATCACAAAGAGTAAGGACTCTCAGGGAGCCTAACAGTCAGCAGAAAAACATAAAGTTGGAATTCAATTCAAACATAAGAACAAAAAGAAAAGACGTCTAAAAATAGATTAATGGTCCGTTGGTTTGTGGAATATTGGAAGTAAGACTTAAAAGAGAGTAATTTTAGTTAATCCAATGGTTGAAGAAGAAGTACATTTGAGTTTCTTTTATTCTTATAATCCAGTCATCACAATATACGTATCATTTATGAAAGCACTTGCATGGGAAACAAAAAAATTAGAATCCATTTGTATCACCTCTTTACTTGGGAAATCAAAGAAGGCATTAGTTTTGATTTATTTGGTTTAGTAATGAACTGTGGAATGCACTTACCTTGACGACCTTGTTTGCAGCATTACCGACTCCACCCATGACCACATCCAGTAAGCAACAGTTAATATCCATAGAACAATGTTTTACTACAGTAGATGACGTGGGCCTATCATTTCCGGTAGGGTTGGAGGAGAAGACCAGCCTCACGGAAGTGGATGATGTAAGGGACAATAACAATGGATCCAGACATATTGTGGGTTTCATGCCGTATCCACTGGATGTGCATAGCAGCGCCCTTTGTGATTCCTATATCGAGGCCGTAGTATGCAATAGACATAGTGTGGGTTTCATGCCTAACGTGTCCCGTGGTGAATTCTTCTCATCATCAGTATTGTCATTGTAATATCTTGCTCCTATCATTTTCTGTAAATGTCATCGTAAAATCTTGCTCCTATTATTATTTTAGTAAAAAAAATTGTAGAAAGTAATTGTACTCGGTCAAATAAGATATGCTTAAAAGGGGTCTCCAAAATATTCTATTAAAAGTATGATAGATACGAAATATTAAAGGAAATGAAAACCTCTAACAACAATCATGTCCTTTGCATGCATACTCTCTTCTACCGTGATGGCATTGACCCCATAGTTTTGTCATTTAGGGGATGAGTTTAGTAGCTTAAAATTTGACCAGCAATAATTTATTTCAAATTTCTGGTTCTATTATTTTTCCTGGGTTGAACCACACATTCCCACATGTTTATTCTGCGCAGGTTTCCTGATGCCCCCATTATCGAAGTTTTTGGGGGTGCTTGATGTCATCACAGTCGTAATTTTATTATATTCTTTCATTCTCTCATCTAGGTGAAGCAACTTTGCGCACAAAATCGATGCCATTGTACTACAGTGGTAAAGTTACTGGGTGATGATACCGGTGACCTGAGTTCGAAACTCGCTAGGAAAAAAAAAATCCGTCCACAAATAAAAAACATAATAAAATTGCTTTTTTAGCTGCCTCTTGGGGAAAGTGACGGGGAAAGTGACTTCTTGAAGTTGACGAAAAGTGTCTGAATTAATCACTTCATTTGAATTCTTTTTCTTCATAAAAAATTAAGAAAAAAAGAATAAAATGTTAAATGCAACACAAAACTATTTTTTGGCTTTTTTGAAATCAGATCATGGGTGAATTTAGCTATGTAACTGGCATGTTATAGTACACATCTACGATACATTCCAAGACCCTTCCAGACGTGCCTTTTTTTATTGTACTTCTCTTATAGATGGTAACCTTGTTTGTTGGAAAGTAGATATCTACCATTTTCTATTGTTCTATAACCTCATTCGCATTTAATGAGAAGAACCATAAAGACCTTTTCTTGCCAAAAAGCCTTCAGGTATGGAAAACAAAAAGGAGTTACCCGTATAACCGGGTCTGATATGAATTAATACCAGAAGCGTCTTTTGTACTTTGTCAGTAAGCAATGAAAATGATGAAGCAGCATGCTCTGCCACACCATATCTATCAATGTAAAACGGAACAATTTTTTGGTTGCAAGCGTCATGTCTCTAACCAGCTCCACAAAGATGAGAACACTTCAGTTGAGTTCTTTGACTTAAGTTTTTGTCCAGAAATCTCAAAATTATTTATTATCGTTAGGAAAAAAGCATATATCACAAAATAGAGAACGTTGCTTCATTCTGTGACCTCGGAGTGGTTAAGGTGAATACTTTGTAGAGCACATACTTTTCAGAGAAGACATGAAAATTTAGAATAGCAAGACAGAAATTCCATTAACCATTATAAAAAGGATCAGAAAATTTTTGAGAGTGCGCGAGAGATAATACTAACCCGAATAGTATGCACACAAATTACCCATCTGTTAGTTCTAGTGGCCATGGACCAATAAAAGTGGAAGCAAAAATATGAACTAACCAGAAAAATCAAATGCCATGACAGCTTGATGTCCCTTTTGACCACTGAATCTTATTCCCACGTCATGCATTTGAATTCAGGTCATGAAAGTGGAATTATAAAAACCTAAGAAAAATTATGAAAGATGATATCATTTCATTAATTTTTTCTTGTACGTAATTAATTTTTTCTTTGTATAGAAACTTGACAATGTTGTACCATGATAAAGTGTATTCAGGCCATCTCAAAGATAACATACCTAAAAGAGCAAATTTTCTCTTGAAGAATTAGGATTTTTTTTTTTAAATTGCATGAGCGCCACTTGTACACTAAGACTAAACTTGAGCAAACTAAAGAGAGAACAAAAAAAAGATAAACGTACCTTATTGACACAATGTAAAAATGTTTTTCTACATTTTTGAGACTACAAAGAATAAAAGAATAATATAGCCAATAAAATCACGAATAAGCCATCCATATATCATTATTAAGAAAATGGTGAAAGTGTCATCATAAGTCATCCAAAAGCTTCGCGAGGGTCTTCAGCTAAGCTAATAATGGAAGAAGATTTTAGACAGGGGCTTGGTTATGGTGACTACACATACTCCCGTCACCTGCGCAAATAGTAATGTCACAATTGTTATAGTATTTCTGTCAGATGATGAAGTTGGCTTTCCTAAATTTGGGCAAATAACTCGATATGTAATTGGATCAATTTGCACTACCTTTAACGATGACGACACTCTCTTTTTTGGCATCTTGAGATTTTGTTTCAGTAAGGGGCTTCACAATATTACTGCCTTTCTTTCTTTTGGCTGCCTGTGGTTTTGTTTGAGATGAGCGCTTCAAAATATCACTTTCGTTGCCAATTGATGGGATCCCAACTATAGTTTCAGTTTTTTTTGTTAGAGATGCATCATTAAGCTTATCAATTACTTCACACATACTCTGCTGTCTCTGCTGTCCCATTTCATACCAAGAAAGAAGAAAAAAAAGGTCTCATTGTAAGGAAATCTAACTGATGAAAATTTGATACTTTAAAATTTGCTAACCCTTGAACTACCTTAAAATTAAAATAAAGTATAGCGTACTTTGACCTTTTGCTGTCAGATGCTTTTAAGAATCTACTTCTCATCTAGTGATTAAAATAAAGTTTTGGCCTTTTGTTGTCGATGCTTTTAAGAATCTACCTTCTCATCTACTGAAGATCATAATGTATGCAAACTCAGCTTATTTGTAGTATCAAAATTAAAATGCTTACGTGCCTGCAAGTTTGGCATTAGCAGGTTCGAACTTATTGGTTAGCATATATTTATTTTCTGCAAGCCTCGGATCTGAAAATGAATAAGCATTGTAATCAACAATCGCACAACTGAGACAGCAGCTGTAAACTAAATGGAGAGGACATGAATCCTATGGGCCTCCATTCTCATACTATCAATAATTATGGCTTCCAAATCAAGATCCAAAACAAAGACGGAGCGCATATTGCAGCCGCGCCCCTTCATATTCATCCAAAGTATCATGATGATTGGCATTGCCACTCAAAATCTGACATAGAGCAATCATGAGTGGGAACATCATATGAATTGTAAAACAGACTTGTTGGAGAATAAGGTTATTAGTCTGGAGAGAAGTGAATAATGAATAATCATAATAGTAAGTAAAAAAAAAAAAGGAACAACTTCCAAATAAGAAAAATCATATTAAGATTCTTGGCCATCCTGCCACTGCCACTGTAATTTGACATATTTTGGATTTGGACCACGCTGTATGTAGGCAACTACCATGCGATTTGGACCACGCTATATGTATGTAGGCAACTACCATACGAAAACTAAAATTCATGATGAAAAATTTGTAAGTTACTATAAGATTTTACATTCCTTCTAGTAAAAATACAAAAAAAATTCAAACGCATGATCTGTATTATTCTTAAATTGAGTGGTACAAATTAAGTTAAGCAATATGAACTGTGCTCGATTCTCGTTGCGCTCATACTTGTCGGCATAGTATACTGTTGGCCTAATTTTGTTGGGTAAATTTATGAGACACACACTCACATTAACTTAGGATCAAAATGGGTGTGACCGACATCCACAATTTTGTTGGGTAAATCTGTAGGACATTAAGAAATGGGCGACCACACGTATCTAAACAATGGAGTAGAGCCATTTTTGAGCACTTAAAAAGTATCCTTGCGGGAAAGCACCGGTTAACAGGTCCATGTAAAGCCTTATCCAAATGATTAACGTATTCCTAAATAAGCATCGTATGTGTTTCAGCGGATAAATCTCTTATCCAAATCAAATTGAAGCACTACTTGAAGGTAGAACTAAATCCCTCTTAGCTTGATGCAGACGTTAAACGACTCGCTAGTTGTGCCTCAATCCGTACCTGTTGGTACCTTTAGTCCCCCGCTAAAGTAGTAAACTAAGGAAATAAGATGAGATTCTCAGGTTACGAATCCAAAAGAAGGATTACAGTTGGTATCAATACTCAAAACTCAACGTATTAAGAGTACACACCTGAAAGTGGACTGACAACAATGTAATCAACCTCTGCCTATTGTAATAGCTGGCCTTTCAGCATTAAGCAAAATATCACTGGTTGCAAACTTGTCTAGCGTAGGAACTGCAAAAATATACTAAAGCTAGATATTCTTGGGAGGTAAACGAAGGTTAACCCTATAATTAGAAAATACCAAGTAGGCAAGTACACTTCAAAGCTTAACCCTAACAGAGAAATTGAAATTCTCGCAGGCTCTTACATGATATCATGACTTAATTTCAGCATAAGTTTTTAGTGAAACAGTAAAAGAATACGTTTTTAGTCGCGAAAGAGAATTAGCACTAAACCAGGAAAAGAATATTCAATATAAAACGACTCTGGTAAGCACCATTAAGCTACTCTAAGTCCAACTTCAGCTAGCAACTGACATCATGTAAAATGACACTAATAATTAGAGAAAACAACACTCACATCCTGATCAATAAGATGAAGTTCAAGACTCCATACTTTTCCACTCTTCTTATTTTCAAATTTCCACACCTTTAATACCAACCTTCTGAGTTCCGAGCTGCCTTGTTTGGTTCGAGATCGATGAATGATGTGTAAACTGTACCTGCAGATGTTTTAACTAACAAAGAACACACAAAATGATCAATCAACAATAAAATCCTATAATTACACAGTTGCAGCCATGAATATGTACACACAATCAAGCTTTTGTTCAAAGAGAACATTAAATAAAAACAGTTGCATATATATGAAACCATACACAAAACCGAAGCTTCCTTTCAAATATAAAATTAAAAGCCAATTCAATTGGAAATTCTAATTAAAAAACAAAACAAAGACAACAATCAACTAAAAACCGAAGGCTAATCATATTACAAAAAATAAAATAAATAAAAAATAAATAAAAGTAAACAAAAATTACAACCAACCTTGTTGCTGAATCTTCATTGTTCCTTGATGTTCCGCGCCACCAATTGTATCTGAACTTGCAAACCCTGAAGCTCGGCGTAGTTTATGTACCCCTTTAACTTAATCTCCACGAAATTACATTTTTTTTCATTGAATCAGCACACACACTTGCTAAACTTAGCATGAACTGCCAATGATAGAATGACTAAACCTATCAACAAAATATTTCTGGAAGTTCCCAGATTTTTCATCCAAAATATACTAACAAAAATACCTAAAAGTATCTCGATTTAAAAACCTGAAAATATTAACTGTCTATGAAAGGAAACAAATCAGTTTAAAAAGCTTAAAATTTTATACAGGGAAAGAAATACACACAAATCATCATTTTCCAGCAGTCCAACAATCCTCGCTTCACAGAAGCAAGCACGTGGTATTCTGCATCACATAAAAACATACGAATTAATGAATTGATTGTATCATTACTGGTATCACAGACATGCGGCACATACCTTGTTTTCATTGTATTGTATCTTCTCAGTTATTTGCAACAGAGTCTCCATGTTTTCATTAGGATTATTCTCTTCCTCCAGAAAATCTTTGCCAACCTTAATAGCATCTGAATCAATTTTCTATAAAAAAAGAAAAAAGAATCATGTCAGGAACAGCACTACGTAGTCACAATTCATTTTGTAAGACAAACTACTTACGTTATTTCAACATGTAAACCAGAAAATAAACGGAAGTGGTCAATTTCGTTTATTTTTTTGAATTGTGAAAAGTAAAACTATTCTAGGAATCAATTCGATTTATAATTAACGGCCAGGAAATGTAAGGGGGCTAACTTGTATATAGGACAAAAAATGTAACTTGAGATAAATTTTCCCAAGAAATGTAACTTGAGATATAAATTGCACTTTTTTTCAGCTGTGGCAAGAAACGTAAACTTTCTCAACCTGAGATCATTCACATTTTCTAAGGAAGAACACTTTTGCGTTGCAAAGACAAAAACGTAGTTACATGACATTTATCTAATTCTGTGAAAATCTTGAAAATGGAGGATACCATTGACATGTAGACTTATCATGGATCTGTAGCTAACCACCAACTTGAATGGGAACAAACAACAGATGGACATAAAATACCTTCATTTGCGTATAAGCAAAATCTTTTCCCAAACAAATGCGAAGCCGTGCTTGTAATACAAAGCGAAGTTAGTAATTTTTTGTTGTTGTTTTGGTCTGTGGGCTTCTTAATTAGGTTTGTAATTCAGGATCGGGATTTAAAGGTTCCCAATGTCTTCGAGAACATGTTTCCATGGTCGCTGAGAAAATGTTTCATTGGTGGAGTTCCATACTTACCATGGTAGACGATGGTCGCTGAGAAAATGGGGCTATCCCTTTAACTGCCAATGATAGAATGACTAAACCATTGGCCGTGAAAATGGAACTTCATTAAGTAAGTAAACATGAAAGTTTATGAAGTTCATGGTAGCCCCATTGGCCGTGTTAATGAAGTTTCTTTAAGTATCTGAACTTGCAAACCCTGAAGCTCTGCGTAGTTTATGTACCCCTTTAACTTAATCTCCACGAAATTACATTTTTTTTCATTGAATCAGCACACACACTTGCTAAACTTAGCATGAACTGCCAATGATAGAATGACTAAACCTATCAACAAAATATTTCGAAGTTCCCGATTTTCATCCAAAATATACTAACAAAAATACCTAAAAGTATCTCGATTTAAAAACCTGAAAATATTAACTGTCTATGAAAGGAAACAAATCAGTTTAAAAAGCTTAAAATTTTATACAGGGAAAGAAATACACACAAATCATCATTTTCCAGCAGTCCAACAATCCTCGCTTCACAGAAGCAAGCACGTGGTATTCTGCATCACATAAAAACATACGAATTAATGAATTGATTGTATCATTACTGGTATCACAGACATGCGGCACATACCTTGTTTTCATTGTATTGTATCTTCTCAGTTATTTGCAACAGAGTCTCCATGTTTTCATTAGGATTATTCTCTTCCTCCAGAAAATCTTTGCCAACCTTAATAGCATCTGAATCAATTTTCTATAAAAAAAGAAAAAAGAATCATGTCAGGAACAGCACTACGTAGTCACAATTCATTTTGTAAGACAAACTACTTACGTTATTTCAACATGTAAACCAGAAAATAAACGGAAGTGGTCAATTTCGTTTATTTTTTTGAATTGTGAAAAGTAAAACTATTCTAGGAATCAATTCGATTTATAATTAACGGCCAGGAAATGTAAGGGGGCTAACTTGTATATAGGACAAAAAATGTAACTTGAGATAAATTTTCCCAAGAAATGTAACTTGAGATATAAATTGCACTTTTTTTCAGCTGTGGCAAGAAACGTAAACTTTCTCAACCTGAGATCATTCACATTTTCTAAGGAAGAACACTTTTGCGTTGCAAAGACAAAAACGTAGTTACATGACATTTATCTAATTCTGTGAAAATCTTGAAAATGGAGGATACCATTGACATGTAGACTTATCATGGATCTGTAGCTAACCACCAACTTGAATGGGAACAAACAACAGATGGACATAAAATACCTTCATTTGCGTATAAGCAAAATCTTTTCCCAAACAAATGCGAAGCCGTGCTTGTAATACAAAGCGAAGTTAGTAATTTTTTGTTGTTGTTTTGGTCTGTGGGCTTCTTAATTAGGTTTGTAATTCAGGATCGGGATTTAAAGGTTCCCAATGTCTTCGAGAACATGTTTCCATGGTCGCTGAGAAAATGTTTCATTGGTGGAGTTCCATACTTACCATGGTAGACGATGGTCGCTGAGAAAATGGGGCTATCCCTTTAACTGCCAATGATAGAATGACTAAACCATTGGCCGTGAAAATGGAACTTCATTAAGTAAGTAAACATGAAAGTTTATGAAGTTCATGGTAGCCCCATTGGCCGTGTTAATGAAGTTTCTTTAAGTATCTGAACTTGCAAACCCTGAAGCTCGGCGTAGTTTATGTACCCCTTTAACTTAATCTCCACGAAATTACATTTTTTTTCATTGAATCAGCACACACACTTGCTAAACTTAGCATGAACTGCCAATGATAGAATGACTAAACCTATCAACAAAATATTTCTGGAAGTTCCCAGATTTTTCATCCAAAATATACTAACAAAAATACCTAAAAGTATCTCGATTTAAAAACCTGAAAATATTAACTGTCTATGAAAGGAAACAAATCAGTTTAAAAAGCTTAAAATTTTATACAGGGAAAGAAATACACACAAATCATCATTTTCCAAGAAATTAACAATCCTCGCTTCACAGAAGCAAGCACGTGGTATTCTGCATCACATAAAAACATACGAATTAATGAATTGATTGTATCATTACTGGTATCACAGACATGCGGCACATACCTTGTTTTCATTGTATTGTATCTTCTCAGTTATTTGCAACAGAGTCTCCATGTTTTCATTAGGATTATTCTCTTCCTCCAGAAAATCTTTGCCAACCTTAATAGCATCTGAATCAATTTTCTATAAAAAAAGAAAAAAGAATCATGTTAGGAACAGCACTACGTAGTCACAATTCATTTTGTAAGACAAACTACTTACGTTGCCCTGAATTCTCTCACTTGCTCTACGTTCAAATTGACGAATACTCTAGACGCAGCTGTTGTACAGAGACCATGTGCTCTTTCACGTATGTGCCAATAACCACTACCACAGTAGGTACATCCACAGAGTTTTCCACGATAATATTTTGAGGATTTTCAAAATTTTGAAGATTTTCTAACACTAATTGTTCTAAAAATCTCGACTATACCTTATCTTACATTATCTCGGTGGTCACGAAAATACTAACGGGTAAAATTTTGAAGAACATGTCACCATCAAGTTTACCAAAGTTCATTATACTGAAACACCAAACACCAAACAAAAGTAAAAAAACAGAGATAATTGGTACATTTGCATTTTTATTGTTGTGAAACTTTTTCTCCTTACCAAAGGAGAAAATGGGTTACATTTTCATTGTAAGTAATGCAATTACTTAAGAAAATCTTTTTCTCGAGATAATGGGTTACATTTGCATTGTAAATTTTTCTCCTTACCAAAGGAGAAAATCACATTTTCATTATAATTGTCAATTCTAATTGCAAAAAATTTCAAATCGCACATGTCTCGTAATGGTTTTTCATTCAGCACCCATGCACATTTGAATGCACAGTGGATATTTATAACTATTAGAAGGATAAATCAGGAACTAAACAATCACATGATAAGAAGCTCTAGAGAAAATACCATCTTTGTCACTTCCTTCTGGGTTATTTTCGAAGTTCTCCAGATCAACATCATCATAATCGTTAACAGCTTCAGCCGAAGCCAGTCCACTTACTATGTATACCTATACAATGTACCGAGAAATTTATCAATTTACCTCTCAAATAAAATGGAGTTGGGGCACATTCAAATAACAGAAATGAACAGCCACAGTCACTGAACTGAAATACCGACAAACCAAAAAATAATCAACTTAAATTTGGTAGCCTCGACTAAGTGAAACACCAAGGCACCTCTCCCTTCTCCAAGTTGTAAGCAATGGCAAACCCTTTCGAACCACCACTCAATCCAAGACTCCTAGGAAGATATTTTGAAGTATATGCCTCTCCATCCTTATCCACCAAGGTAAACTTGGTATCCTTCTTTGGCAGACTCGAAGAACAACATATTGAGGGATCTGTTAGCTATTGAGGGAAGTCCCTGTTAGCAATTATGTCCAGTAACTTAAATTTTTCTCCCATCCAACACCTTACTTGGATTGTATATCCAAGTATATCCCAAACATTAAGTCACATCAATACCCAAATATTTGGACAGTGAGTTTCAAGTATCATTCGAAGTTTTAATTGCTAACAGGGACTTGATTTCAACAAAAACCTCCGTGCAACTGGACAGTGAGTTTTCGAAGTTTTACACTTGAAACATAATTAAACCAGTATGAGAAAACAATCAAACACTTGATTTCCATACCTTTTGTTGACGCTCCGTGCAAACGAACATCTCTGCAAAGACAAACAAACATCTCTGCAAAGAATAAGAGAAACAAACAATCAAAACAGAGAGTCGAAATAAAAGAAATCAACTGTAAGTGCTATTGAATAGAGAAGAAAGAAAAAGAATATGGTGTATGTATAAGAAGAAATTCACCATATACATGGCTACCGAAAAATCTATACTAACAAAGAAATCCAGGACTTTCCAAAATTAACTAAATACTAAATTTAAAAATTAAAAAGTTTCAGAATTTTAATAGTACCAGTCTCATCTCCAATAGAATAGTCTTTTGAAGTTGTTGAACCTTAAACTCTTCAACTTCTTGCCTCAACTACATAAACAAAAGATATGAAGTTAAAAACTGGAATCAGGAATGAGAAATATACATTAAGAATAAACTCAAGACGAAGTGCTTAATGAACTAATGACTTATTTACCTGATCTATAATGGACTGAACATCAAAAGAGGTAGGTGAGGAAGAGTGATTATCAGAAGAATTGGTTGAGACCACTTCATGCTTCTCTGGATTAAAAAGCGGTGCCTCTGGCTCACAATTGAAGTCCGCAGGGTTAGCATTCAAATCACACGTCACACCAACATTTTCTTCATCACCTGTTAAATCACATCTTGCCTTTTCGCTTTCATTAACCAACTGCAATAGTTCATGGTAGAGAAGTTCCTCCTCATTCACTTCCAAGACATTAACACGATCATGGTAAACATTACTGAGAAAACATTCAGTTCCATACTTACCATGAAGCCCCATTGGCCGTGTTAATGAAGTTACCATGAAGCCCCATTGGCCATGTTAATGAAGTTACTTAAAGAAAAAGTCTATCATCGCTTTCGAAGTTTTCGCAACAGAGAACTTCCAGTAACATAATACCAATAATGCAATAACCAATTGCATAGTGTACCTAATCAGGATGAGTAAAGATGATTTTCCACATCAATCTCGTCATTTTTCTCGTTCTACCAATAACCTTCAAAATTTGATTTCCAAACAAAGGCAACCTCTTTCAGCTTATGCGTATAACTGATTATATTCTATCGTAAAGGAGGCTTTCGTGAAGTTATTATTGAACAAAGATATCAAAAAAAGCTCATACCTTGGTTATGAAAAAGCTATCGAAAACATATATTGGCTATGGTCACCAATCTCCTCCATCATTGTTGCTTTCTTTCGCATATGAATGATTTTCCTTCCTTCCCACCCATTGAATGCGCAAGTCTGCAGTTTTGCGTCCTTTATATGGACAGAGGGAACTTGATCATTATGAAAACTCCTAGCAATAATTCTTCCCGATTGTAGCCTAAATTTAGCATAAAATCTTAAAACGGAAATCATTCTCAATAGGAATGGAAAGTATCTGCATTAGGTTAGAAGTCTTAGATTTGTTTCTTAATATATATTGAACATATACATAAGTATCTCGATTAAAATCCTAGAAAAAATTGAAAAAAATCTCCAATGTTAACGGTTTATCAAGGGAAATAAATTAGATAAAAAAGGTTTAAAAACTTTATATAAGGAAAAAGTCGCACATACATAGATTTTCCGAATACTGAATCTTCCAAATATGGTTGAAATATTCAAAATATTCACTAAATACGCGTCACAATTATTTTCTTTCTCAAATCGTTGTTTTTTTAATTAATCGAGTATCATAAATTCTGACGGCTTTGATTTAATTTTAATCATGTAAACTTGGTGTAAGTATCCTGCTAAAATTTCAACCAATAAGGAGCATTAGATTGAAATAATTTAATCAAAAATTAACGGCCACGAAATGTAAGGGGGCTAACTTTGATTTCGGCCAATCAGGAGCGAGGGTTCCGTTCACCGGCCAATGGGAGGGGAGGTTTTCGCAACTCTCGACGTGGTGTGAGAGATGGGATTGGGTGTTTAGGTTATTGATATATTTAGTGGGACCCTTTAAATATAAAAATATATTAGAATAATGAAAAAGTAGGAGAGAAGGATAATTTATATATATATAAAATTACTCGGAGATAAAGTGAATACCGCATTAATTACTCGGAGATAAAGTGAATATCGCCTGGAGATAAAGAGAATATCGCCGGCGATAGAGTCTCTGTCGCTCGGCTCGGGGAGATAGAATCTCTATCGCTCGATAGAGACTTTGTCTCCTATGCCTATATGCCAGAACAATAACATATTGGCATATGAGTTTGGCGATTTAAGCATACCCATAGTGGGTGCATATATGCCAAATATCAGTGTTTGGCATACCCATAGGAAGAGGCCTTACCCCTACTCAATTTTGTCTGGTACTTTCTTGATTTTCCGGCTTTTTTTTCAGAGATAAAGGTGATTAGTGTAAATTTGAGTCCATACAAAATAAAGGTTTTGAAATCCGAGTTTCCAAAAATAAAAAACATTATTATTATTTTAGTACAAAAAAAAAAGTCACAGTGGGTTTGGGTAAATTATTGTTGATGGGACTCCATCATGTTTGGGTTTGGGTAAATTATTGTTGATGGGACTCCATCATGTTCTTGCTAAGGATTGAGGACCGACCTTTGGCTTTATTAAAGAGATTTAGATTCTTACGCATGAGATGATGTCCAGTGCACTTTTCATCTTTTGAAAACTGAGGTGAAGCATAGATGGAAATTGTAAGTGCTTAATTTCGGAATTTTGGATTGTTAAAAAAAGGTAATCGCTGTATATTAATTTCTCATAAATAAAGAAAATTCCGGTAAAAAAAAGTTCTTATCTTTCAGTCACGTGGCAATATCTCATTGGTTAGTAAAAACGCGTTTATTCCCGATATCTTTCTTTCTTAATATCTTTCCTCGTTAGGTGTAACACCTCTACACTTTTTAGATTTTCTGAACAGAAAACAGGTCTAGTTTGGGAAGTTTTTCGGAGTTTACGATATTTGAGAGAGTCCACGTCCGACACGTCTTCGTAACGTTGATAATCTGTTAATGAAGGTTCATAGCTGTTAATGGGTGATAAGATCCCTTCGATATGACCCTGCACTTATGGATTGCTCATGAGCTTAAATGATAAACCAGCAAATGATTTGGAAATTCTTAGCTGCACGGGGATAAGATCCCTTCGATATCTTGATACTCAATTGAAAAATGATTTGGAAATTCTTAGCCGAGCCAGGTGGCCCGTGGAGTAATATGATAACTGCAACATCATCGAGTTCGAGGAGATCTCAATCCCCTAACATGGAGGCAAAAATTCATATGTCTGAAAAACTTCCATGCGCACTTGGAGCAACAACATGATCGAGTTTGAGGTTCGTGGATATCAACATGATCAAGTTCAAAGTTCATTGGAGTTGTTGCTTGAGGTTTGTCAGCAACATGATCCTTTGAAGATACTCCAGATGAGGATTGCTTAGACTCTTCATATTTAGCCTTGCATCACATCGCCAGCAGACCTTGCACGTGAGCACTTAAGACTTTCTTTTATCGCGAGCATAAAATACCGCCTTGCACGTGAGTATAAAGACTTGCACTGAGGAAAGCATAAAGTCTCGTCTCTACCACAAGCCAAACGCCCGATGCTGGTCCAAAGACTCGTCCTATACACAAGCAGCATGCCATCCTACCCTAGCAACGAGCGTTACATCCTTGTCACATTGCGAGTACACTATATTCCACTCAAAACTCGACTAGCTCTCGAGCATCACAAGTCCACTACGTACGTACATGGAAAAATGCCTCGCCTAGCATGTGAGAAAATATATTGCAGGTTACCACAGTTAGGGGTATCTTTGTCACATCCTTGCACACGATGAGGAGAGCTACATTTGACAAAAACAATGAAAACTCATGCTTGGGTGCGTCTTTGGCATTTGACAATAACTCTGCAAATCATGGGGCGGCTAAAGTGTCACCTAACATGTAATCAAAATAAACATGTTTCAGAAGTCGAACAATAGGAGACATCATTTTGCGTATCACTGCAAGTAATGGGGGCGACTAGGGTTCAATAACCTACCAATGCTATGGAGGTAAGTCCACACTAGTTTTTATGTTATAAATATAGGTTATAGTCAGAATTTGGAACACGTTTTGCATGTATTTATTACGGAAATACTTGCAATGTTTTGCTAATAAAAGTACTTCAAGAATAAGAGCAAGAAGAACGCAAATGTATCACAAAAATCTAGAGACAGCTGTAGACTAGAGTTTTCGTACATACATTGTTCATAGACACAAGGGCTCCCATATATTATTCGTAGACACAAGGAAAATGCAATGGTCCAAGGACCCACCATAACAAGTCTGTATAACGAGTTTGGTGCCATCAACAATTATGGTTTGAGTCTCAAACACACGGTATAGACATGATAGCGAGAGCTATTTTACAATAATTAACTATACATGCTATCTTGTGTATGCAGTTATTTTTCCGACACAAGAAAAATGTCACCTTTTTTAAACCCAGCATATTCAGGAATTCCTATTTAACAATGTCGTGCCATTATCGACTCGATACACCGACGAAGGCGTTAGCAATATGTAGCCCTTTCGTCCCCGTGCCATAATGGCACGGGCAATCCACTAGTAGGACAAAGGGTAAAATAAGAAAAGGTATGAAAAATTATGAATCCAAAGCAATTTTCGTAATCTAAAAGCACTCCTCCCACTCCGCCTATATATATGGTACGGAGGGAGTATGTGAGTTGACGTGACTTTTATTTAGTGGATGTTTTTTTTGTTGTTTTTCTTTTTGAATGGAAGCTAGTGGAAATTACAAGAGAGCATGTACTGTAAACGAATCATTTTTTCGTTGTTGCAACTTGCAAGGTCTCTGGTAGTGGGCAAGACCGACTCCTTTCATTGTAGAAAAGCACTAATTACTCACCTTAAGAAGCACTGTAGATCCAACGTGAGATAATCGTTGGCTAGTTAAAAATATGGCTCATGATGATTAGGAATTTTCAAAACCATATCAATCCCGTAATTTTCTGATCTTTATCTTCAGTTCATACTTTTTTCAACTTCCACTGAAACAGAGCACTCACTAAAATTACTAAGGGCACTCCCTTCTTTTACGGGTACCCTGCTAGAAAGCAAACTGGGATCAAGATCGAGTGAGGAAAGAGTTGCTAGGCTTCCGTTCCCCTGACTAAATGCACTGTATACTCCCACGCTTTCGATTTTTTTGTTTCATTTTTAAAGATATCTAAGTTTTAATTTTTTTTGATCTATTTTTAAAATAATGGAATTCCTGTAAATATACAAATATTAACTAAAAGCTTAGTTAATGTGGGTATTATTGTCATGTGAAAAGGCTTCACCAAACAATTACCTCTTTTCTTTATATTAGTAAGATTAGTAAGATAAGATGTAAAAAGAACAGAACCGTCTCTTAACCTCTCTTCTTTCCTTTGATTTCTTCTCGATTGAGATCTCCTTTCTTCGATTCTACCGACGATACCACCAGCAGCAACATCACCACCACCACAGCCCTAACACCTCCACCGTCACCACCATCCACCTAATTCAATTTCTCTACCAGTTTCGATTTCAATTCATACTCTTCTTCCTTCTTGATCTATAACTAACGCCTCCGTCCAATTTTATCATCTTCATCAATTTATTAACACCTCAATTTCATTATTTAACCCGAAAATCATCACCACCACATTGAAACCTTGGTTCCAAAAGACCGTGGAGTGCTCATTCGATCAACACCAAACACTTGGTCAACGAAAAAATAAAGCTCTGATAAATACAACAGTCATGAATTAGCTGTTAGCAGATGATAATTAAGGAAGATGAGTAGGGAAACAAATTTTTAATGGGTCTTATATATGCAACAGTTAGTGACAAACTAAAAAAAAAAAAAATTCAATTCAATCGCTCCCATTTTCTTTACGCAGTAGCATAACATGAAATCATAGTACTACATGAATTGGCAGAGATTCGGGTGTAGGAGATGAGCTTTTTGGATACGATCTTCACTGTTAACACCCCTCAACTACCCACGCTTACACCCAAAGGAAAGAGAATCGAACAAATGAAAAATTAAATACAAATTACAAAACCAAAACCTGTCTGTTGGGAAAAAAAAAAAATCGTCTATTATTTCTTTCTTTTAGGAAATTTCCTCCATTATATCTTCACAAATAAACCTAAAGGAAATTTCAAAAAAAAAAATATATAAAGAAATAACAGAGGAGATAATGAGCTAAGCAGTGATTCCACCGCCAGCATATGCTAATTCATTTATCACGACACTTAAAAAAAATTGAAGAAGAAATAAGAAGATTAAAGGGAGGGATTTGAAAGAAACTAAGGCTCCTGTCCTGTGAGAGGAAAAAGAGAGCCTGACTTTATATTAGCAAAATCATGTAATTGCCCTTGCCATGTGTTGTGACTTTGAACTACACGTGGACGCAGAACAAAATTGATAGAAATGAGTCGTGTTAGAGCATCCACAGTCGTGGAGTATAACCAAATTTTTTGGTAAAAAACAGACGCAGTGGAGACGGAGTAAAGACCAAAGACCGGACTATAACCAAAACCCAGACCATATTTAGTCTTTAGTCTGGTCTTTAATCGGGCGTAAATTGAAGTTGCGCCTGATGGGGCGTAACTCAAAGTTGCGCCCCAACAATTAAAAAAAAAAAAAAAAAATGGGGCGCAATTTGGAATTGCGCCCCAACAATAATAAAAAAAAAAAAAAAAATTAAGCGCAACTTTGAGTTGCGCCCAACAATAATAAATAAAAAAAATTGGGCGCAACTTTGAGTTGCGCCCCAACAATAATAATAAAAAAAAAAAGAAAGAAAGAAATGGGACGAGATTTGGAGTTGCGCCTGATTGGGCGTAACTCAAAGTTGCGCCTGACCAAATTTTAGTCTCCCTCCACTGCGTTACAACACGGACTAAACCCAAATTTTAGTTTTTTTTTGCTCTTTGGTTATAGTCGCACCACTGCAGTTGCTCTTAGTGACTATCTTCTCTAACATATTCTTAATATTTTCAAAAATGAAAACTGCTCCCATTAATCGAACACCCTGACTTAATTTAAGATCACCAAAACCAACTTCCATTAGGACCCATGACTAGAGATTCATTATGTTGCATTTACAACCACTACAACAAAAACATACATGGATCATTCTTAAAAAGTGTGATCTAAGTACTGGTTGTCTGTGATCTTTGCCAATATAATCTAAAGGGTGATCTATAGATAACAACTCACCTGCAATGAAAAGTGTGATCTTCCCTTATGCAAAGAACATTAAGTTTTGAAAAGTTGAGATCTAAAGACAAGGTTTTAAAAAGACAAGGTTTTAAAAGTTGTGATCTTTCCTCTAAGTTTCCAACCCAAATTTACCCTATACAACAATATATTCCATTGCATTTATGCACCTTTAATCCAAATTCAAAACTAATATAAACACAATCCAAAAGGCTAATAGAAAATAGTATATTCCATTTCATTCGATTGTTGTCCAAAACAGACACATTTCTGTCTACTACATCAGACTAAATATACAAAGCTCATTACATAAATAATGTTTTGTTCTACTATAGAAGGGGGAAATCTCAGTCATCAACCAAAAGAACAGGAAATGAACGCTTCAGGGTGAAATCAAGCTGTGTATACCGAACGACCTGCAAATAATTCACTCAACATATTCAGGAATTCCTATTTTTTCTAAACCCAGCATATTCAGGAATTCCTATTTAACAATGTCGTGCCATTATCGACTCGATACACCGACGAAGGCGTTAGCAATATGTAGCCCTTTCGTCCCCGTGCCATAATGGCACGGGCAATCCACTAGTAGGACAAAGGGTAAAATAAGAAAAGGTATGAAAAATTATGAATCCAAAGCAATTTTCGTAATCTAAAAGAATTCTCCCACTCCGCCTATATATGTGGTACGGAGGGAGTATGTGAGTTGACGTGACTTTTATTTAGTGGATGTTTTTTTTGTTGTTTTTCTTTTTGAATGGAAGCTAGTGGAAATTACAAGAGAGCATGTACTGTAAACGAATCATTTTTTCGTTGTTGCAACTTGCAAGGTCTCTGGTAGTGGGCAAGACCGACTCCTTTCATTGTAGAAAAGCACTAATTACTCACCTTAAGAAGCACTGTAGATCCAACGTGAGATAATCGTTGGCTAGTTAAAAATATGGCTCATGATGATTAGGAATTTTCAAAACCATATCAATCCCGTAATTTTCTGATCTTTATCTTCAGTTCATACTTTTTTCAACTTCCACTGAAACAGAGCACAGAGCACTCACTAAAATTACTAAGGGCACTCTCTTCTTTTATGGACTAGGAAGCAAACTGGGATCAAGATCAAGTGAGGAACGAGTTGCTAGGCTTTCGTTCCCCTGACTAAATGCACTGTATACTCCCACGCTTTCGATAGACAAATCATTTTTTACTTTGTTCCATTTTTCATTCTGCAAATTCAATGCTAGTGGGTGGAACAAACATGGGATGGGTAATGCTAATGCCCAAAAGAAACGACAGGGGCATGATGCCCCCCTTACTATATTTATCGAACAAATCAACACTCACACCACGAGATGCCTTATTTAAAAAATCAACAGCCTGTAGTGGTACCACATCTGACCCACGTCCTTTCCATAGACCAAGCCCACCCCACCCCACCCCACCATAATGTTTGAACCATGGTTAGAGTTAACAGACAGAAACCGTTCGTATAATCTAGTAGAATACATAGGGTAGAATACATATATGCATGATAAGTACAATATGCATCCTGATAAGCTATCATAACTACCAAGAAGCAAAACCAACGCGCAAAAGCAAAATTAAGATTACCTGAGACTACTTTTTTTCACTTTACCACTTTCTGGAAAGAAAGTCATTGTTATTAGATTCTTACTTACGCCTACTCAATTTTGTCCGGTAATGCACACTGTATTTTCTTGCTTTTTTCGGAGATAAAGGTGATTAGTGTAAATTTGAGTCCAGACAAAATAAAGGTTTTGAAATTCTAGTTTTAGAAAAAAAAACAAAAAAATTATTATTATTTTATAAAAAGAGTACCAAAAACAAAAAAAAGTCACAGTGGGTTTGGGTAAATTATTGTTGATGGGACTCCATCATGTTCTTGCTAAGGATTGAGGACCGACCTTTGGCTTTGTTAAAGAGATTTAGATTCTTACGCATGAGATGATGTACAATGCCCGTTTCAACTTTTGAAAACTGAGGTGAAGCATACCTCTTAACTTGTATACCCATACATGTTAAGAAGACATTAATGACTCATATTTATCTTGTTTTTCCAACTTTCCTATTCAAATCTCAAGATTTGTAATTAATATCAAACAAACTAATTAATATCGAACCTATTAATGATATATAATAAGAAATTTATATTAGTACCCTTGAAATGTATTGAACATTTGAACTAATATAAATAATTGGGTCCCATTTCTTGTAACAATTTTTTTAATGAATAGATTAACAAAGCTAAATATTCGTTCCGAGATTTATTTTTTTAATCCACGCTCCACACCCGTTTATTACTGAAATTTGGATTAATTGTGTAATTTGTTGCGTTTGAATTTCTTTAGTTTTTCCCCGGTTTTTCTTCCCATTAGCCTATTGATACCGAAATAGCCATAGTGGGAGTGGCACTGGCACGTACTTTTCTTACAGATTTTTGATTTGAAGAGGATCTACTCTCATTTTTTATTGTTTATTTGTTTCGTGGTTAATATTAACAAAATCAGATTTTGTAATTGTTAACGTGATAAATAACTAACCGAGTAGAGAGATACACATTTTATCTTCTGGTCAAATTTTTAGATAAACACAAAATTCAATTGTTGATACTGCCAAAAACTCAAAATATGCATGAAATATAAGTCGTAGAAATGAAAGTATGAGTTAGCATGATAAAGTTTTTACAATTGTATACCGATAAGGGTATAAATGAGATTAATATTTTATAAAAAACACGTAAAACGTATTTTAAGATAACTACAACTCCAATGAAATTTATTAATTCCAAGACAAAAAGTGAGTTATTAATAGCAGATTTTCCCTAAAAGTGAGTTATTAATGACTCCTTAACATGTATACGGGTATATAGGTTAAGAGGACCCTTGTAAGTGCTTAATTTCCGAATTTTGGATTTTTAAAAAAGATAATTAATTTCTCCTAAAGAAAGAAAATTTCGGTATAAAAAATAAAAAATCTTATCTTTCAGCCACGTGGAAATATCTTATGTTCTTGATTTTCTTGCTTTTTTCAGAGATAAAGGTGATTAGTGTAAATTTAAGTCGAGAGAAAATAAAGGTTTCGAAATTCGAGTTTCCAAAAAGAAAACATTATTATTGATCTTAATAACCTTTTTCTATTTTTTTTTCTTTTTTTTTTTATAAAAATACTTATTTTAGAAAAGAGGACAAAAAAGAAAAATGATACAGTGGCTTTGGGTAAATGTAACGATGAAGAATGGGTAAATTATTGTTGATGGGACTCCATCATGTTCTTGCTAAGGACCGACCCCAGTTAGCGATTTGGGGTTCGGCAAACGTACGGAACGATAAACGTACGAGTATTATTTGGATTTGTAAGAGTCCAATTCGATCAAAAATCGGGTCAACGATGCGTAGTTCAGAAATAGTTTGGTACGGTATACGTACGTGTATAATTCATTTTAGAAATATCAGTTCGGAATTGAAAATTCTGCTTAACATATATAATAAATTGATAAGTATTTGTCACCTTAAAAGATAAATTTTAATATATCTCTTAGAGTAAGGTGGGAAAAAACATTGGTAACGTGGTTTTGATAGGTTGGGAAAGGGAAATTTAGTGGTGTATGCTGTTATCTATAAAATATATACAACATTTAACAAAAACAAGTCACCGGCACAGTGGATTGAAGGCCAATCCTGGAAGCAGGTTGGTTCGGTTCAAATCCCACCTTTCGCAACATTTTTTCATCAATTCACTAAGCGTGGTAATGAACTGTGTCAACTCGGTCAGATGGTGAGTCAACACATGGCGAATTAGTTAGACGACTTATTCGTGCGGAGTTTGGTCTGGACGCTATGATACGTAAAACGTATTGCCGAATTGCTAACTAGGGACCGGCATTTGGCTTTACTAAAGGGCTTTTGTTAACTTGTATACCGGTATACATGTTAAGGTTTAATAAAGGATTATTTTATTTCTTTGGAAATTGTGTTTTTTTGTCTTATTCTACTAGAATTTGGTTTTTCTTGCACTGAAAACAACAAATCTTGTTCCCAATGCAAAAAATTGTTGTTTTAATGAACCTTAACATGTATACGGGCATACAAGTTAACAAGACCCTTATTAAAGATATTTAGATTCTTATGCATGAGATGATGTATCTAGTGCTTTTCATCTTTTGAAAACTGAGGTGAAGCATAAATGGAAATTATAAGTGCTTAATTTTGGAATTTTGTATTTCTTAAAAAAGGTAATTACTGTATATCAATTTTTCCTAAAGAAAGAAAATATTGGTATAAAAAATAAAAAATCTTATCTTTCAGCCACGTGGCAATATCTCATTGGTTGGTAAAAACGCGATATCTCTCTTTCTTAATATCTTTCCTCATATGGGTGTAACATCTGTACACGTTTTTAGATTTTCTGAACGATAAACAAGTCTAGTTTGGGAAGTTTTTCGGAGTTTACGAAAGTCCACGTCCGACTCGACTTCGTAACGGTGACAGTCTTACGGCTACAGAATCATAGAGATTAGGAAAACACCAAGATACCACCCATTAAATTATGATAACCACTCCTCCACGCGTCCACGATTTATTCTTGGTAGCGCCAATGAATTTCGCCATTAGTCCGTCCGTTCCAACTGCATCATCTTCCTTCCTTAATTTATTTTCTCTATTGAATTCGTATTAATCTCTTCCTTGTTTCTCTCTCTTCAATCTCTCTCTCTCTCAGAGAAAAAGAAAAAAAAAGTACCTACCATTCATCTTCTTCAAGAAATCACCTATACTAATTTCGGTGCTTCAAAAAAACCGCTGCTTTTCAACCTGTTGGATAGACATGGGTGGTTATATGCTATGAACATCTCAAGTTGGATCTAAAAGGTCTAGGAACCTCCTGTATGTCTCTCCATCATCACCAAAAAAACGCTGCTTTTCAACCTGTTGGATAGACATGGGTGGTTATATGCTATGAAAAAATGTTTTATCAACCGAAACACATGAAACTTTATTTTTCACACAAAATTTGCAATTTTCCAAATTTAGAATTATTGCTTGCTCATTTAAACTTCTGTTTTTCAAATTTAGTGATAATTACAGTTTTCGAGCTTGATTTTACAATTTATTGATCATCTATTTTCACCCATATGAATCAATTGTCTTGCCAAAACCAGAATTATCACCTGTTCACCTAAGAAGAGATTCTCATTAAAACTAGCATATTGTGAAAATTCCAATTTTCGAAGTCAGATGAAAATTATAGTTTTCAGTTGGATAAATCAATCACATCCCTTCAAAAAAATAAATAAATTGCATCCGGTGATGATTAAAGGTTTCAACAAGTTATTTTAAGTTATCTCAAGTCAAGCACAAAAGCATGAAAAGATCTAATGATCAAAATGCAAATAAGACATAAATCCAATAGCATAGGAAGGCACTGACCAGTGCTTAGCTGGGATTAACGAATGAAAAGATTAAAAAAACAGATAGATGATTCGAGAGCACACAACTTATGGTCAATAATCAAATGACAAAGTTAGGTGTTGGGTAGTAACTCTCGATAGCATAAACAACTTCAAACACCCGATGTAGCCATATGGCCATATCGGAATCTAATATAGTTGATCTACTAGGAGGTTTTTTTTTTTTTATGTTATGGATGAAGATGAATAGGATAGCTCGTAGAAAAAAAAAGATGAACAGAAGAGATTATCATAATAAATTATGGAAACAAATTAATTAAGATTGCGTAAATATTGGCAAAAAAAAATTTAACGAGTTTATAGAAAAACAAAGATAAAAAAAAGGGAAACAACCCACAAAAAAACGCGAATGTGCTGACCCATGATAAGCGGAATTATTTTTACTAGTACTATTTTTAATTAGTTGACGGATTACAAGCAAATTAATTGCATTTTTTTTTAATATTTCTGAAATTCGTAAAGGTTAATGTAGTCACACATAAAATGTGGAAACTTAATTTCAATCTAAAACAATTAATCTTAACCGTATATCTCATGTTTTGGGCTATAAATATATATTATATTAATGATGGGTTTGTAGAAGAGAGAGGAACCAAAATTCCTCAGAAATTTCACAAATGGAAATTATAAGCGCTTAATTTCGGAATTTTGTATCTTTTAAAAAAGGTAATTACTGTATATTAATTTTTCCTAAAGAAAGAAAATATCGGTATAGAAAATAAAAAATCTTATCTTTCTGCCACGTGGCAATATCTCATTGGTTGGTAAAAACGCGATATCTCTCTTTCTTAATATCTTTCCTCATTAAGGTGTAACATCTCTACACGTTTTTAGATTTTCTGAACGGAAAACAAGTCTAGTTTGGGAAGTTTTTCGGAGTTTACGAAAGTCCACGTCCGACACGACTTCGTAACGGTGACAATCCTACGGCTACAGAATCATAGAGATTAGGAAAACACCAAGATACCACCCATTAAATTATGATAACTACTCCTCCACGCGTCACGATTTATTCTTGGTAGCGCCAATGAATTTCGGCCATTAGTCCGTCCGTTCCAACTGCATCATCTTCCTTCCTTAATTTATTTTCTCCATTGAATTCGTATTTATCTCTTCCTTGTTTCTCTCTCTTCAATCTCTCTCTCTCTCAGAGAAAAAGAAAGAAAAAAAAACTACGTACCATTCATCTTCTTCAAGAAATCACCTATATCAATTCCGGTGCTTCAAAAAAACCGCTGCTTTTCAACCTGTTGGATAGACATGGGTGGTTATATGCTATGAACATCTCAAGTTGGATCTAAAAGGTCTAGGAACCTCCTGTATGTCTCTCCATCATCACCAAAAAAACGCTGCTTTTCAACCTGTTGGATAGACATGGGTGGTTATATGCTATGAAAAAATATTTTATTAACTGAAACACATGAAACTTTATTTTTCACACAAAATTTGCAATTTTCCAAATTTAGAATTATTGCTTGCTCATTTAAACTTCTGTTTTTCAAATTTAGTGATAATTACAGTTTTCGAGCTTGATTTTACAATTTATTGATCATCTATTTTCACCCATATGAATCAATTGTCTTGCCAAAACTAGAATTATCACCTGTTCACCTAAGAAGAGATTCTCATTAAAACTAGCATATTGTGAAAATTCCAATTTTCGAAGTCAGATGAAAATTATAGTTTTCAGTTGGATTAATCCATCACATCGCTTCAAAAAAATAAATAAATTGCATCCGGTGATGATTAAAGGTTTCAACAAGTTATTTTAAGTTATCTCAAGTCAAGCACAAAAGCATGAAAAGATCTAATGATCAAAATGCAAATAAGACATAAATCCAATAGCATAGGAAGGCACTGACCAGTGCTTAGCTAGGATTAACGAATGAAAAGATTAAAAAAAACAGATAGATGATTCGAGAGCACACGACTTATGGTCAATAATCAAATGACAAAGTTAGGTGTTGGGTAGTAACTCTCGATAGCATAAACAACTTCAAACACCCGATGTAGCCATATGGCCATATCGGAATCTAATATAGTTGATCTACTAGGAGGTTTTTTTTTTTATGTTATGGATGAAGATGAATAGGATAGCTCGTAGAAAAAAAAGATGAACAGAAGAGATTATCATAATAAATTATGGAAACAAATTAATTAAGATTGCGTAAATATTGGCAAAAAAAAATTTAACGAGTTTATAGAAAAACAAAGATAAAAAAAGGGAAACAACCCACAAAAAAACGCGAATGTGCTGACCCATGATAAGCGGAATTATTTTTACTAGTACTATTTTTAATTAGTTGACGGATTACAAGCAAATTAGTTGCATTTTTTTAATATTTCTGAAATTCAGAAGGTTAATGTAGTCACACATAAAATGTGGAAACTTAATTTCAATCTAAAACAATTAATCTTAACCGTATATCTCATGTTTTGGGCTATAGATATATATTATATTAATGATGGGTTTCTAGAAGAGAGAGGAACCCAAATTCCTCAGAAATTTTCACAAATGGAAATTATAAGCGCTTAATTTCGGAATTTTGTATCTTTTAAAAAAGGTAATTATCAGATATTAATTTTTCCTAAAGAAAGAAAATATCGGTATAAAAATAAAAATCTTATCTTTCACCACGTGGCAATATCTCATTGGTTGGTAAAACGCGATATCTCTTTCTTAATATCTTTCCTCATTAAGGTGTAACATCTCTACACGTTTAGATTTTCTGAACGGAAAACAAGTCTAGTTTGGGAAGTTTTTCTGAGTTTACGAAAGTCCACGTCCACACGACTTCGTAATTCGGTGACAATCCTACGGCTACGTAATCATAGAGATTAAGAAAACACCAAGATACCACCCATTAAATTATGATAACTACTCCTCCACGCGTCACGATTTATTCTTGGTAGCGCCAATGAATTTCGGCCATTAGTCCGTCCGTTCCAACTGCATCATCTTCCTTCCTTAATTTATTTTCTCCATTGAATTCGTATTTATCTCTTCCTTGTTTCTCCCTCTTCAATCTCTCTCTCTCAGAGAAAAAGAAAGAAAAAAAAAAACTACCTACCATTCATCTTCTTTCAAGAAATCACCTATATCAATTCCGGTGCTTCAAAAAAAAAACCGCTGCTTTTCAACCTGTTGGATAGACATGGGTGGTTATATGCTATGAACATCTCAAGTTGGATCTAAAAGGTCTAGGAACCTCCTGTATGTCTCTCCATCATCACCAAAAAACGCTGCTTTTCAACCTGTTGGATAGACATGGGTGGTTATATGCTATGAACATGTTAAGAGTCGAATTCACAAGTCCCTAACGTTTGTCAATGGGATCTTAAATCAATCATTAAGAGAAGATTATGTATTGGTTAATTCAAATCAAACCAAGAGTTCTCTTCAGATGGAAGGTGTGTGTTTCAATCTTCTGTTGGTAGATTTATTAGACTATTTGTTAAATTTTGATTTTCAAAAATCCTATCAAAGGTGTGAGATCGATCTCAACACCTCTTAAAGAATTGATTACTAGAGAAGAGAATTGTTTATTTTGATGGATGTTTTTTAAGCTGTGTTTTTCAATGATCCGGTTGTTTACTGATTGTTATGGTTTGATCTTCAAAACCCTCAGAAAGGGGTGTTGGATTTGATCAATCCATTATATGGTTCGATCAGTTTTCGATCAAACATGGATTTTTGGTTTCTTTGTTTTTGTGATTTCTAATTTTTTGTTTTGTTTGTGAAAACAGGTAGGTACTCACTACCACATCTGTTGAGGAGATCATCCGATATACTAATGCCTCGTTCTCCTGATCAAGTAAGTCTGAATTTTTCTTTGCTATATAATTTTCTTTGACATCCATACCACACCCTTTTCTTAAAAAGAATGGTCAAACCTACCCTTTTCAATTTTTTGGTTGCAATATGGATGTGATGTCAGTGGATTATCTACATGTCTCATAACAAACTTGTTTTTTCCTACCTTGTTGAAAAACTCCTCATCCTGCTCTTTTCTACCGTTTTTTCATACAACCACTAGAACAAAGAATTACTAGAACAAAGATGTTATGGTAGCTACAAACCACAAGAGTAACCAAACATAGTCATTGAACATTTCTAGATCATGTATAAAATTGGACCCGGCCATAGTTGAAATGAGTTTCATTAGGAAAACTTAGTTGCATTTGTAGCACCACCCAAGACAAGATATATCCAGTGTGGTCGCCAAAACATAAAAGATAACACCCTCAAACTTAATGTCTAAAGCATATTAGTATAAAACATAGTTAAATCATCAAGGTCTCATTTTTTTCATTGCTGCTTATTTACCTTAAAAACCTGCTTAACTACCTCCAAAAATTTGTTTTAGCATCGCTGTTCCTGTATCAACCACCTTCAAAACCTATGGGCTTGTTCTTGATGATACGATACCTCGTTCTTTGTCCCTTTGTATTCGCATTTATCACATTTCTTTAATTGGTGCTCAAAGAACTTATGACTTGCGAGATTATCTTTCGTTCCTCTATACCCACATACAGAACATTCCTTCAGCTCATGAATGACAGTTGTCTGCCTTTAGGTATTGTTCCGGAGTTGGTGGTTTCAGAACCTTCTTATAGGGTGACTGAAGATGATGTTGATAGTCTATGCATGGATTAATGAGGGGTTTTTGCAGTGGGCTTGAACAAAAATCGATGCGTTTAGAAGGACTAATGAGGGGTGCATAGATATTAAGAAGGTAGAGATGAAGAACCAAAGAATCAAATGGTTATTGCAAGTGGATATTGATCGCCTAAGGGTTTTTGCAATGGGCTTGAACTAAAATCGAAGCGTTTGGAAGGACTAATGAGGAGTGCATTGATATTAAGAAAGTAGAGATGAACAACCAGCAACCAAATGGTTATCACAAGACAGATATCAAGAAAGTAGAAATGAAGAACCAATACCGGATGGTAGTGTAAGACTCGATATTAAAATAAAGATAAACCTTGGGTTTAACTCTTAAAAAATGGAATTTGAAAAATTTTCTCAAATATCTATAAGAAGATGGGAGTTATCTCGAGAGTACATTGGTGCGGATATGTAGAAGAGATCCTCAAGGCAACAAAGACAAAGTGCTTCTCCCGCAGCCTTCATCAATATTCTTCTCAAATGGTGGTTTTGGTAGTTCCGGGTTAAACAGCCAGTAATGCCTTTTTCTTCGATGGGGTGGAAGTATCGCCGCACCTAAATAGCTCGCCCGCTGCAAACGACAATACATGCGCGACCGAAATGATAAGGCAACGATGTAGTCATGCCACCACCATTCTAGTGGATAATTTGAGAAAAATCAAGTTCAAGTGGGCACCTATTTGAAGAATTTTTGATAAACTTGCATTTTGATAGTGGAAAGGGGGAATTAGGTGAAAAACCCTAGGTTTAGCAAGTATTGTGATAATTATTGTCGTATATACATTTAAATTTATTTATCTTCGTATCTAATTAGTCATGTAAATCTAGATATTGTTATTAAATGATGATGACAATTTATTTTCAATAAAAGTATGAAAATTCTTCAAATCTACTAATTTTGACCTACTTTGAAAACCAAATCAGAAAGAAAATAATCATGAAACCTTTACCTCTAGTTTGGGAATGATTTGCGTGCGTGACCAAAGGCGAATCCTCTCGTGATTTCTCCTATTTTCTTTATCGCTCTTCATGATTTCTTCTTCTTTTGATCCTTCGCTACAATTCAACCCCAATTCCTTTTTTTTTTCTTCTTTTGCTTGAACGATTTTTATTTCAGATGAAAACATGTGTCGCCCTAATTTTGGAGCGACAATGCAGATTAATATCTCATGGCGTAATTTGAGGAATTATGTTGGCCGTCTATATGGATGAACAAAATAAAACATCAAAGGAGTCAGATCTAAGGGACATCCGAAACAATGCCCAGAACGGAACAACAAAAAATGACCGACAAAGTGCTTTTTTAATCTTCAAAATGCTATTATACCAATATAATAGTAACTTTTCTCGGCCAAAGTATTATTTTTTTGACAGGTAAATAAAAACTGTTGACGAGTTTTGAATTCAGGACTGATATCATTATTTAACAATTTTACCATTATACTACAGTGATATCGGATTAACCATAATATTTTTTTGTCTCTATTTTACCCTTTAATATTTGCTCTACCAAGTCTATAGAAAAAAAGCCGATTTAGTCATTTCGTAGTAAATCTAGAAGCTCCATATGCATATATTCTGCAAAACGGCTAAACTTCCATCGCTTGATTTGTATCTTATTAGAGAACCATCAAGTGGTCTGATGGTTCTCATGCTCCCTCCCACTGTGGAGGTCAGGGTTCAAACCCTTGTAATTGCTAAAATTCCTAAATGAATGAGATTTAGGAGTAGTCTAGGGACCACTTTACCAACCTACCAAAAAAAAAATTTGTATCTTATTATTTGATTATAGATTTATGTTAGATAATTTAGTTTAAGTTGTTAGATTAAATTATTATTTATGATTTATAATTAGTGACAGAAAAAATAGAGTTAGTGTTTAGGTTTGTTAGGGAAGAAAAAAAAGAATCCTATTATTGGGGCTTAAAAAGTCTTGGTCTTTTGGGGGCTTTTTAGGGTCACCAAATAATAATTGGGACACCCCCATCAAATATTTATATAATGACTAATATGACCCTCACTAATTTTAGATAATAAACTTGATTAACATTATTAATCATGATTAGATCAATTAAGACTAATTCATTTCTTTAAGTTAAGTGTTGAAGATGAAAATCAAAACCAAAAAATCGAGGGAAGAGAAGAAGAGGAAGAAGAAGAGGAAAAAAAATTTGGGGAAAAAATGAAAATCAATGATTCAAGCAAAACTTTTGATGTAGATGAACCTCATCTTCAAAATACGATAACATATTATTACCCATCAACAACGATCGCTTCTTTGCTGATTTTTCAGAAAATCATGAAATTTTTTTCAAAACTCAAAATAACTCTTATGAACCTTACTATGATTTCGAAGGACCAACCCAAGAAGAAGAAATCAAGCAACAATTGCTCAAGATTACCGTGTATACCTCTATTTTAACTCCTATTTCAGTTTTAAGCTTAGAGTTGCAAAAAGTTTCGATTTTTTTCTTCCGAAACCCTAGGTTTCAAAATGCCAGTCCAATCACGACCGGGAAACCATGAACTCCTAGCCATTATTCATTATTACGGCTCACTATTGATGAACTCCCGGTTGTAATCAAAATGTTACTGGATGAGACAATGAATACTCCTGGCCGTAACTAAATTATTACTACTGTGTTTTTTCTATGCATGCATGGAAGCATTTAATATCGTCTACGGCGTGTTAGGTTTCCCGACCGAAAATATTAAATGCTATTTAATGTTGTTTGGCCACTATTGGGTACCCAAACAACTTGTTTTACGGCGCGTGTTTTAGTGATAAGTGCATATTTCACATATATTTGGTGTCAATTCCATGCTGGTAATTGTTATATTTCTGGTGAATTATTGTATATTACGCTTGTTTTCTTGTATTTGTCTTTCATTAGGTGAATCATCCAAAAAGAAGTGAAAATAGTTACAAAAATGAAGTCACAAGTGAAGAAGGGCCAAAGACCTAGTGGAACTCGTTAAAATACAAGATTTCTACTTTTCATTGTGTAAAGGACGAGAAGATGAAGCTAACGGCGAAAGAATGAGCTCATTCCGACATCGTATGAAGAAGATATAGGCGAAATAACAAATTAGGGCTTGTCGGTTCCTCGTAACCGATGTGCCTTTTACCAAGAATGAAGAAGGAATTGTTAAGGGCACCAGGGCTTAATTACTCAAGGCAACCACGGAATGGGAGATAACCCGTCGACCTTGCAAGACTGACAGTCGATTACAACATTAATGGAACCTGCATGATTTGCATGACAGAAGACCAATCAGGGATGATCAGAGAAGCTTGCTTGTTGGCGAGAACTGCATCTAGGTCGAGTGATCTCTGATGCTTTCTGACAGTAATGGAGAACGGTGTTGCTCGCAAGAATGAACGAAGGAAGAGATGGTGCTTGTTGACTATCTAATGAAGTCAAAGAGACGAGTTTGGAGCCGTGTTTAATCCTGGATGTTACGAGATTGATTCTTGGCAAGGTGTGACGATGGAAGCGCTGACGATGAAGGTTGGTTGCTGGCAGCGATGAAGATGGAAGATCGAATGATGGTCATTGGGAGCCACCAAGATGGGAGACGAATGTCATAATGGCATGATGTCGTGAGTTCCGGAGTTTGGTCGAGCAGAAGAAGAACAGAGGGACGCCGGTGACGTTAGCGAATGATTGATGGGTTAATGAGAATGGAGAAAGCATCAAGGTGGCAACATCGTTTGAGTTGGGTTTGTTGTTGTTGCTCGAGCCGGGGTGACCTTGTTTTAATGCTCGGGGTTGGCAGAGAAGAAGAATGATCAATGCCAGAATTTGAGCATGGCGAAAAGAAACAAGCAGAGATCGATATGGACTTGGTAATGGCGATGAAGGGTGCTGATGGGTTCAAGTGTTGATCTAGAAGAAGATTGATATGGTCGAGTTGAGAGGATTACGAAGCCAACAATGAAAAATGATGGCCGAGTATCACTCAATATGTTTGGCGCTTGGCGTTGATGATGGATGATTGCTAAGCAAAGGACGATAAAGAAGAGAGTCGAGTAAGCTACTCCAATTATCGCGTATGGGAAGGACGGAAGGTTCGTAATGTCGTTGAAGGTGAAGGCTGAATATAGCACCGGGTTCAACCAGTAGCTCGTGGTGATGCCGATAATTAAGAACAAGAGAAGGAGAAGAATTCAAGCTCGAGATGAGCAATGGAGCCGTGATTGTTGACAATATGGAGAATGAATTTGGATGAGCTGCCGCAAAATGATACAAATGAGATGAAAACTGGATGAAAGTGAGTTCGAGAAGCAATGGGTTCTACTGTAGGTACTGTAATGATGGCAGGATGCCATTGTTCTCCGTTGATAGGAGTTTGAATTGCTTTAGAACTTCAAAAGCTTCGAGCGAGACATCACCGAGAAATTAAGACGGCCTGGGTTTGTTTCTACGGAAACTTGAGAGGAAATACATGTGCATTCCGATAAGTTTCAAAAGCTTGAAAATGTGCCACCGACTCAGAGCTTTTGTCAGCCGATTTTCAAGATGAACGGGGCTGTGGATTAATTTGATTTTAGGTTTAGGCCTATTTAGTAGTCTTGGGTGTTTATCGATTCGAAATTTGAGGAATAAAAGCTATAAATAGAGGGTCGAATCACCACACAAACTCATCTCCTCAACCCGAGTTCATACACACAACCCGTTCGACTGCACTTCCGAAAGAGAAAAGAGGTGTTCTACATCAAAAGAAGAGAAGAAGCTAGAGCAAGGAATTAGGGTTTACCCTTAGGAGGAAACCTTGGTATTTTGTAACGTATTTTCTCCTCATATTTCATATATTTTTCATGGGTTTTAGTAAACTCATGTGTAACTAATTTCTATTGATTAAGGATGAATTCAATGTTCTAGCGTGAAGCTCTATTATTATACAAGTTTGTTCTGAGTTTTAATCACATCATCGTTTGTCTTCACTATTTGATCTTTATGAGTGATTCTTAGATTGATTTGGGATGCATACTAGATTAGTCTATTAATTGTTCTATTGCTAGTATTGGGTTAGAGATAAGTAATCGTCGAATAATTCATGCACAAGTAGAAATCGCAAGACCTTGCAGAGGGATTCTCAGGAGCGATTATGTGAATACAACACCAGCAAGTGGACCTTGAGCTAAGAGTTTAACTACCGGGATCAACCTAATTCACAAAGCCTAAGCATTCGATCGGATTACACCTTGAGTGAGCTACTACTTGGTGGTTCGGTTGGATAGAATCCGATATTGGAGAGCTTCCGTATCCGTGGTACAAGGAGTTTTGGGGATAGCACCGAGCTAGCTGCTTTTCCTACGGTTGGTGATGAATGGTTCTAACGAAGATAGATAAGTATACTAATCCAGCTATCGCTTGGTAACGGCGAAGGATTCCTTGATCATATCTTTCTTTTTATTTGTTATTCTTTTTTATTTCACTTTAAAACAATCCCCCTTGTCTTTTATTATTTTGCTATCTAAATAACATATCAATTACACAAACTCTGTGGGAACGATCCTTACTACCGCTATATTACCAGTTAATTAGTGGGAAATATATTGAATAATTTGTTGTGGTTACGACACGCATCAAATTTTGGCGCCGTTGCCGGGGAGCGGTTGTTAATTGATTTGTTATTTGTTTAGCTTGTTTTTGTTTTTTAAATTTTTTCTTGTGTTCTTGTGAGTCGTCATGTTTCCTTATGGACATAACATGTACGGAGCACAAGACCAATCATCATATTATAGTGGTAATCAATTTGGATTTCAATCTCATTCATATAACAACTACCAACCATACCTTACTTGAGCCTTATGGATACTCTCATACATATCAACAACCTTATGACGGGTATGTAAGTGAGCAATCAAAGGGATGGGAGGATAGTTATGCTTCCGATCGCTTGTTTTCTAGTAATGTGCGATGATGAGAGTGTGGAAATACCTACTCCTTCTTTATCATGTTCTTTCGCCATTTATGTCAAAAGAAGAGATACAACAAAATTCCATCGTGAATAATGGCGAAAACGTATTAATATCGTAAAAACTTTCAAAGCAATATGATCGGCTAGGGAAGAAGCCGGAGCATCGTAAAAGACCCTCAAGAAATCAACAAGGTAATACGAACGGAACTTCAACGTCGTTGGGATATTGAAGATTATGAGGTTGACGAAGACTCGATGAAGATGAGCAACCTTTGGAAAATCCTTGCAATAATGGTAATGTTATTTCAACTCCGGATCATAATAACGATCACTCGCCTATTCAAAAGGAGGAGAATGAATATGACATAACCGTTGTTATAAATGGTGTAACGTACTCAAACAATGATTTTAGGATTTGCACCAATGAACTAGACTTTCTAGGAGATGATTTTGATTCGATGACGAGGTTGTTGAAGAGATAGAGATTGAGAATGAAATCAAATTGGTTGAAGTTGTGGAAGACCCAATTGAGCTAGCCAAGGATTATAATGATGCTCGAGATTTTAATTAAAGCGAAACCTCCATTTAAGATTGGCTAAATAGTTTTATAGAGGACCACGATACAAACGAGGTAAATAATTCATTGCAATTCTTTAAGAATGATGAGGATCCTGTAATACAAGAGATTGTGGAAGGTTTGTCTAATCCTTTGCATATTTCTATATCTTTTGATCAACATCACTTAGGATTGAGTATTTGTGCTTCCAAAATTATTAAGGATTATTTTACTTCTAATTATCTACCACTTGATGTGTTTGATTCTAGCACAATGCAGGTTCAACAAGAAGAACCAATAGAAGTTCCCTTATTTTATGTTCTTTATCCATTTTCGAGTTTAGAAAGGACTAAGTGTGGGGATGCTTTCAAGCTATAACAATTTCATTATTTATATGTTATGCTAATCATTGTGTGAAGTTGTTACATGAATTGCAGATTTTTTCTCAAGCAGACTACTGTATTTTCGGGATTGTTGGTTTACTGACGATAACCGGAAAGTCGGCCGAGGACGTTAAACTAAGCGCTAAATGGGAGGCAACCCATAGGTTTTGTATTTTCTATCCTTTTTGTTTTTAGTTTTCTTATTTTGCATATCATATTAGGATTTCCCACCTTGACTTTACTTAGATTTGAGTCAATTACATTGAGGACAATGTAAAGTTTAAGTGTGGGGAGTGTTTGGAGTATTTTGCATATAGAGTTTTTAGCCTTTTGAGTCGATTTTTTCAAATTTTTGCATAAAACCTTCAACTTATAGAGATTTTAGAGTCACTAGCATACTTCTAGGTATGTTTACATAGAGAATTCTCACCGACATAATCGAACTTGAAGTGTTAGGGAACTACGTTCGATTTCTTACGAATTGGAGTGTTAAATAATGGATTTAATCATGCCGGTGATGCAAATTAGAGCAGAGAGAAATGCATTATTAGAGTTGTTGATCAATCATTAGTGGAGACTACCTATTTTCAAATCAACAGAGGCACTGCACCAAATTTCTTTGAGTGACTAAAGAGCTTTCTTTTGAGTGTGTGTCACCATACGTTAATTCCGGTAGAATGGTGAGCTACCCAACTTCACACTATTTTTCAGACTATTTTTGATCTCTTGAGTGCTAATTTTGTCAATCATGAGGGTGACGTCTATAGATGAAAACCACCTTCTTGTAGTTTGATTTGCGGCTAGCATCATTCTCTCTCTCGCCAACAACATCCATAGAAACACCATCATCATCAACAAGTGGAGCGACATCAAAATTTACAAGGAAAGTTGAAGACGTTTGAGGTTTACAAGCAACAATACGAGTAAGAGCAAATTTCATATCCAAGTAAAGCAACATACAATGAGCAGATTTTTATATACATGTTGAGACTTACACATAAAGGAGCGAATTCTATATCTAAGTATGAAGACTTATTTACAAGAGCAAAGAAAATCAAAAGATGAGAGTTATTGAAGTTTATGATACAAAGACAATACAAGTTGTTAAGATCAAAGTGGTAAAGTACTTCTTTCATGGCCATGTTATTTTGATTTCGTTATTATTTTTGTAGTTGCAATCTTTTTGTTAAAAAAAAAAAAAAAAGAAAAAAAAATACTAAAAAAGAAAAAAAAAATACAAAAAAAAAAAATACAAAAAGATTTGCATTTAGGTTGTTATTTGTTCAATAAGGCCATAGGGAAGAAAAATATATAACGAAGTTTCAAGCAACAAGGAAATAGAGGAAAAGAGTTACAAATTGTCAAGGATCTACGAAGTTCAAGAGTTTATCATCAACAGTTGAAGACCAAGAAGATGAAGAAGACGAGCCGAAGGAAGACGTTTCTATTGGATGCTGTAAGAGTGGTGCTTTCGTCATTGCAATCAGATGAGAAGGTGGTAAGTACTCTCATCCTCGCAATAATGGTTGATTTCCTTTCTTAGAGATCATCAAAAAAAGTCTTTTATTTTCCACGATTTTGTGGAGTCTCCGAAATTATTTCTGGAAGGTTTCTTCCCACCATTCAACGTGTGTAGGATTTCTATCTTCATTCCTACCTACACACGTGTGAGACCCATAAAAAAGCCGTCTTTTTGAGTGCAATTATCATAAAATCCTTTTAAGTGAGGCAGAAGTCGAGGCGAAATGCTTATTGATCGCTCTCAAACACGCATTCTCTCATTATGGTGTGGTTATTTCTCACTCAAGATTTAAGAATGAATATGTTCTTTGGTACTTCTAACTTCATCTTACTAGCATGCAGAAACTCTATGTCCTCATAGCTCTTTGGATGCTTGGGAAGCTGGAACGCTTTGAAGTTGGAGCAGGTTTTGTGGGTATATCTCTGGTAAACCCTCACGAGACTATAACTCGTCCACTAGGGACCTAGGGGTTTAAAGGCTTGTTACACATGCTAAAAGTAACCGTATCCTCGACGAAATGGAGTTGTTGTAGTCTAGTTTAGTTTGCTCGAGGACTAGCAAAAGGCAAGTGTGGGGGAATTTGATAAGTGCATATTTCACATATATTTGGTGTCAATTCCATGCTGGTAATTGTTATATTTCTGGTGAATTATTGTATATTACGCTTGTTTTCTTGTATTTGTCTTTCATTAGGTGAATCATCCAAAAAGAAGTGAAAATAGTTACAAAAATGAAGTCACAAGTGAAGAAGGGCTAAAGACCTAGTGGAACTCGTTAAAATACAAGATTTCTACTTTTCATTGTGTAAAGGACGAGAAGATGAAGCCAACGGCGAAAGAATGAGCTCATTCCGACATCGTATGAAGAAGATATAAAGCGAAATAACAAATTAGGGCTTGTCGTTCCCCGTAACCGACCTAACTTACCAAGAATGAAGAAGGAATTGTTAAGGGCACCGTGCTTAATTACTCAAGGCAGCCACGGAATGGGAAGCTGAACCCAGTCTTGCAAGACCGATGATTGATTACAACATTAATGGAACTGCATGATTTGCATGATGAGAAGACCAATCAGGGATGATCAGAGAAGCTTGCTTGTTGGCGAGAACTACATCTAGGTCGAGTGATCTCTGATGCTTTCTGACAGTAATGGAGAACGGTGTTGCTCGCAAGAATGAACGAAGGAAGAGATGGTGCTGTTGACTATCTAATGAAGCTGCGAGACGAGTTTGGAGCCGTGTTTAATCCCCGACAACGAGATTGATTCTTGGCAGTGGTGTGACGATGAAGCAGTGACGATGAAGGTTGGTTGCTGGCAGCGATGAAGATGGGAGATCGAATGATGGTCATTGGGAGCCGCTGAAGATGGAGACGGAATGTTGCAGCCATGATGTCGTGAGTTCTGGAGTTTGGTCGAGCAGAAGAAGAAAGAGGGACGCCGGTGACGTTAGCAACCATTGATGGGTTAATGAGAATGGAGAAAGCATTGAAGGTGGCAGTGATCGTTTGAGTTGGGTTTGTTGTTGTTGCTCGAGCTGGTGACTGCTGTTTTAACAGAGTCGGGGGTTGGCAGAGAAGAAGAATGATCAATGATGTAACTTGAGCATGGCAGAAAAGAAACAGCAGAGATCGAGTTGGAGTTGGTAACGAACAGAGAATGGCAGTAATACTCGGTGATGGCTGGCAGTATTGAAGAGAGTTTAATGATGAAGTTTGCCAGGAATTTACACTGTTGCAAGATGCTGATGGAATGATCTCAGTCGAATGGATGAAGCTGCAGATGATGGAAGCAATGAAGGTTGAGTCCGAGTCAGAGAAGAGAATGGGTATGATGATGGAGCTGTGATTGTTGGCAGAGATGGTAGTGGACTGAGAAGCTGAGAAGATAACTCAAGAGGAAGAAGGGTTGAGTTCGAGTTTAGGTTGAGCTGGTATTGGGCTCGATATCAGGTGAAGCAAGATGGCTTCTGCCATTGGTTCTGGTGGTTAGCAAATGACTGGGATTGTGACTTTAGAGTCCTAGTTTGATTAGAACACTGAGTTACAGCCGGATAGAGTCTTCAAATGATAAAAAGGGAGTTTATGGAGGTGCAGATGCTCGGCGACTTGGGAGAGAAATCAGCTCAAAACGAATGTATATCCGTGCATGGTTTAATGATGGACGAACGAGATATTAGGTTGTGGAGGTTAGGAAGATTGGGTTGTTATCCAATTCGACTTGGCAGCTAAGAAAGAGAAGTTTTGAGAAGTTTCAAAAGCTTGAAAAAAGCCACCAAGAGGACTTTTCACCGTCGATTTATGAGATGAATGGTATAGATTTTAACATGTTTTAGGGTATGAATCGGATAAGGAATGGTTGGTGTTTATCGATTCGAAATTTCATTACAAAAAGCTATAAATAGAGGGTCGAATAGCTAGCGAACTCATCTCCTCAACCCGAGTTCATACACACAACCTTGTTCGGCGGATTCCCGAAAGAGAAAAGAGGTGTTCTACATCAAAAGAAGAGAAGAAGCTAGGAGCAAGGAATTAGGGTTTACCCCTTAGGAGGAAACCTTGGTATTTTGTAACGTATTTTCTCCTCATATTTCATATATTTTTCATGGGTTTTAGTAAACTCATGTGTAACTAATTTCTATTGATTAAGGATGAATTCAATGTTCTAGCGTGAAGCTCTATTATTATACAAGTTTGTTCGGAGTTTTAATCACATCATCGTTTGTCTTCATTATTTGATCTTTATGAGTGATTCTTAGATTGATTTGGGATGCATACTAGATTAGTCTATTAATTGTTCTATTGCTAGTATTGGGTTAGGAGATAAGTAATCGTCGAATAATTCATGCACAAGTAGAAATCGCAAGACCTTGCAGAGGGATTCTGTGGAGCGATTGCGGGTGAATACAACACCAGCAAGTGGACCTTGATCTAAGAGTTTAACTCACTGGGATCAACCTAATTCACAAAGCCTAAGCGTTCGATCGGATTACACCTTGAGTGAGCTACTACTTGGTGGTTCGGTTGGATAGAATCGATATTGGAGAGCTTCCGTATCCGTGGTACAAGGAGTTTTGGGGATAGCACCGAGCTAGTCGCTTTCCTACGGTTGGTGATGAATGGTTCTAACGAAGATAGATAAGTATACTAATCCAGTTATCGCTTGGTAACGGCGAAGGATTCCTTGATCATATCTTTCTTTTATTTGTTATTCTTTTTATTTCACTTTAAAACAATCCCCTTTGTCTTTTATTATTGTGCTATCTAAATAACATATCAATTACACAGCTCTCTGTGGGAACGATCCTTACTACCGCTATATTACCAGTTAATTAGTGGGAAATATATTGAATAATTTGTTGTGGTTACGACACGCATCAACACTCCATAAAAATTGTTTCACCGTTGTAATTTCCTCTGCTTCTAAGTTGATAGTTCTAAAGATTTATTTATCACGCATGTCTCATCAAATATTACTAAGCATTGCACATCAATTTAAAAGCATAAATAAACAATAGAGCTATTTAACCAAAATATAGTCTCAAATAATTAAATAATATCAATCTACAAGCATACACCGTCAAAGAATCCAATCCAAGCACGACGTATCAAATCGAAGGCACATTTAATCAATTCAACCATTTAAGAAATAATTTTCCAAGCAAATATTGAAGAAAATCACTATGCATTCAAACCATTATTGGAGAACTAACATTTGAGTCTAAACAATCAAACTAGTTTCCACCAAAACCCTAGCTACAAAGAAATTAGAACATGGTTATGGGTTTCTTAAAACCCATCAAAAATAATAACAAAAAAGGAAATATTAAACCAATATCGTGTTCGTCGTCTCTTGTTCTTGTGCTTAAAAAAATATCACGCGTCCGCCTCCTATTCTTCTCAAGTTTCTGTCACCAACCTTCAAAGAAATCTCAGCCGCGCCTCCCAGAAGAATCCCAGTTGCCGGCCTCCCCCTTTTCGTTTGTCACTGTTGAGTTATATAGGTGCTATTGTGAGTCCAATATATAACCTATAAACATCTGCAAGGCCCAGTCCACCAGTGGTTTCCAAATTCATCCCACGTCCAAATTTTTTCCAAAATCCGACCAACACCTAACCCCAACTCTTGTCTATCTATCCAGAGCATCACTTTCTCTTTTATCCATTTAAATCTTCAAGGCCAACTCCATTCCATTCGACTCATCAAACCCATAAGATTCATTGCCAAACTGACGGCAACACCAGCTTTATACAAATCTAGATGGTCGACAAAATCGAAGAGAAATTGAATAAATTGATTTCGGTCTTTTGGCCATCTTCAACAATAACACTTCACTTCCTTGTCCATTTAAGCACTTTGTAGCTCCTTTTTGGATGATTCACTTAATATGACACATTAACTAGAAAGTAATCATAATAACAAGCAATATGCAAGATTAATTATAGCTAAAAAAAAGTATGGACTCGACACTCTAAACATGTAAATAAAGCACTTATCACAAACCATAAAGTGTATGTTACTAAAGAAATCGGTTTTACATATAAGGACCGGATGTTCCATGACTATCAATGTACATAGGGTTCGGTTCTACCTTGACTCCCAATACAGGTAGGGATCGGTTTTACCTTGACCCCCAACATAAGTTAGGATCAGTTCTACCTTGATTCCCAATATAGGTAGGGATCGGTTCTACCTCAACTCCCAACAAAAGTTAGGATATGTTCTACCTTGATTTCCTATATGTGTTAGGATCGGTCCAACCTTAGATCTTCAATGAAACCCGGGTAAAGCGAAAGCTTACCAACACATATTTCTAGAAAGCTTACCAACACATATTTCGAGAAAAAGATAGGCGAGTAAACTCGGCTCGAAATTGCAAATGTGTATGTATGAAAACTATCATACTTATACGACTTTTGTCTAAGAATAGGAGATAGAGTAGATAAACTTTTGAGTGACAGATGAGTTCAAGTCTCCACATACCTTTTAGTCGGATGAAGTTCCACTGGTTCCTCGAGTAGTTCTTCGTCTTCGTAAGATTATCGCCATGGAGTCTGGAGCTCAACTATACTTAACTATCCTAGACCGAGACTTAGTCATAAGTAAACTAGAAATCAAGACATATAGTTTTGATCACTAATATTGACAAACATGCTTGAGATAGCAACGCATGCGAGTTCGACCGAGCAATGCTCTAACAATCTCCCCCTTTGTCAATTTTAGTGACAAAACTATCAATACATATGGATTACAAAATAGATAAAACTTTGTAGCTTCTCGTCCACATGCTTGATCTCCTTGGTGCTTCAACATTACTCGAAAACTTCGTCTTTTCCAAGTACTCCCATGATTCCATAGATGTTCAGTTCAACATCATAGTTGTTGAAGTTCCGTAGCCATAACAATAAGAAAACTAAAGCTCTCGATCATTGTTATACAGTGTCATAGTATTATTACACAGCATCAAAGTTCAATTGTATCACAACTTTGACAAAAATACTATGGTGATATTTATCACTCCCCCTTAGTCAATACTTCGTCTCAACACGAAAACCACTCCCCCTTACATAATGATCCGAAAACTATATGTATTTGTAGTGTGAACTACATATTAATTCTCCCCCTTTTTGTCACTAAAATTGGCAAAGGTATGAAAATGGGATCCTAATGAAATTTTCATGGAGACACTTCAAGACCAAATAAAAGTACATGTCAACTTTGTTTAGATGCAATCATAAAGCCGAAGCTAAATGCATTCATCACGGAGTTTATAAAGATACAAGATAACCCCTCAAATATTCCAAAGCCGCACTCCCCACAAAGATATGGAAATTAAGCGCAAGTTCAAAAGAACTCTCCCCCACTTGATGTCATTCCCGAAAGAACAACAAGAGCGAACTTACTTTTTCGAGAAAAGAAGGATTTCTCTGGACACCAAAAACCACAAAATGATTTTGTATCCAAAATTCTCAATTAAACTAACCACAAGAGAACCCATGATTAATTTAATCGGAATACACAACCAAAATAACCACAAACGAGTCTATGATTAGTCTAGTTGGAAATGCTCACACAAGAATAAATATGGATCCACACAGTATATACATAAAATATGGATCAGGGAAGATCAATACTGCGGCATATACAAGGATTCATTCTATTTTTTATCACTATATGCACAATGACATATAATAGACATAATCCTCGTAAACAAAAGATTTTAACCTATCTTCTATCAATAAATGACATAATAGGCGTAACTTTTGTTTTTCAAAAGTTCATCGATCTTGTATCAATACATGCATATCGACATATAAAAGACTTAACTTTTGACAACGTATGGGACAATAATAGTTCACGGACGCAAACACACATATCCCATAACATATTGAAATATATAAAACCATAAAGATTAATACTGCAAAAATCATCTTCCAAACAATTTTTTAGAATTTAAATAAATAAACCTAAAAACATGAAGATGAAAACGTTGGACATAGCTATGTGTACTCACAATAATGGCTATTCCAAACCCTAGTTATCCTTCTTAAACAAAAACAAGAATAAAATTCTTTTAAGAAGTTTTCTAGACAAAATAAATCAGTTTTCTTTGATTATTTCATATCAGGTCAGTTCCCTTGGTTTGTGATATTAAGATGGATAAAGAATATTTTTTTTTTGCAGAGAGTATGTTTTAGTCATTGCAAGAAAAAGATTAATTTCTCTGCAGATAAACTGGCACATAGAGGGTTGGATTGGCTCGAGGAGAAATACAAGTTTTCAGGATTAGACCAGTTTTCCTGACATCAATGGAAGTTGAGGATCAAGTTTATTACAAATTTTGTTAGATTGTAAAGTTAGTTGAGTTGTTATTTTTGGTTTTTCTTTGGGTTAGTCCTCTGGGACTATGTTTGTAACTGAACTCTTAAGTTTTCAATGAGAATTTATATTGATCCAGCAAAAAGAGAACGTTCCCTTCTGTAATACAGAAATAGCAAAGCTTCCTAGTTCTGATGGAATCAGAAAGAGCAAACTTGGTACGAGAACTGCCAGCAGAGCTTTTCTTTCTCGGAGAGACAGTTTTTTCTTGGTCAGAGAAACTTAACTGATCATCTCTTGTCAAAGTAATCACACTTTGAGTATGGAATTCTAAAAGAGTTTTAATTAGGGTATCATGAGTATCATTGGAAATCATTCTGTCTAACTCCTTAATTTTTACCGAAACTATAGATAAAGCTAAATTTCCAGATTCACAAACGTTACATGGAGTTGGAATAGTGTCCACTAAACATAGCAGTTTCTGGTGAGAATTGGTTCGGAAATCCATTTGGACGGTTATTTTATGCGGAAAAGTTTGCATATTAGGGGTGTGCAACGGACGGACGGTTGCGGATTAGGGGTCACCCGTAACCAAACCGTCAAAATTGCGAATTTGGAAAATTGAACCGTAACCGGCCCAATCACTCATGGATTTGACCTCTGCGGATCAGCGGATTGTACGGACCGGATGCGGATTAACCGCGGATTTAGTAAAAAAATAAAAGAAAGAAAGTAAGTAAAACACTGCAGTAGTAGTAGTACTTGCAATGATATTACTAACCGATGCATCCGAAATTGGTTGCAACCCTACAAGTGCATCTTCAGTCGAATTACTAATGTTAATTTTCATGAATTTTCTTATCATAAAGAAGAACAACAACATAAAATGAAAATCATTTAAGAAAGTGGTTTGGCCAAAGAACCTGAGAGACTAAGGTAGTTAAGAGGTGAAGGTATCTCAATGGTTGATAATGGAGAGAAACTTCCAAGGAGTTTATTATTACTGAGCTGAGACTCATGAAAGAAATTGTTCCGAGAAACACTTCTGCAAATGAAACTATAAAGATATTTAGGAAAATCAAAAACAAATTTTAATTAATCGAAATTTAGTGTTCGCCACCAGAAGTTAACTAACCATACTATTTGTCACATAGATTACGGTGCGGATAAATCTGCAGATTTACAAAACCAACCGCAACCAAACCGTTAAACCTTGCGGATTTGAGAATTCATCCGTGACCGGCCCATAGACTCTCGCGGATTGGTTTTCACCCGCAATTTTGCGGACGGTTGCGGATGAAATCCACGGTTCCGGATTGTATGCACACCCCTATGCAGATAGTTCGCGAATGATATGACCAACTACAAACTGGGCTACGGACAAAGGGGTTGGGTTTTAGGGTTCCACTCCGTATGAGAAACGGCCTAGTCCCGCAACTAAGCATTTCCGTTAAACAATCTCCGTCAAGTGTGAAGTTAGTTTGTCTTTCTCTTCTTTTCCAGCATCACTCGGAGCCCACATGCTTTTTTTACTCAGACTAGTAGGGGAAAATAAAACCTCAGCTCTCAGAAATTGTGTTCCAGGGTTCTTTGTTTGTTCCTGAGTAGATATTTTACAAAACACACACTCTTGCTCACTCTCTCTCTCTCTCCTTCTTGTTCTTCTCTTCACTTTTTCTTTCTCTCTCAATCACACAAGTAACAATCCAAAAACCCGAACAGAAAAAACCAACAAGAGAGATGGGGAAGCTTGTCTGCAACCACTAAATTAAAGCCCCTTACCTTTGACAATCACCTGATATTGTCTACCCTTCTGTAACTCTTCTTACAGGTACACACTTTTTCTCTGTAGATGCATTTATTAGTGCCCTTTTCTGAATTAAATTAAAGTATAAGCTCACTTTAAGGTTTCCTAATTAGGTATATTGTTGTTTGGTTTTGACATGAATGAACAGGTCCAGAGTTAATGATTTAAGGTGATGGAATTACACGTATTGGTACATTTGGGTTGTTTAGATTATTAGAATCACAAGCGTTTTAGGTTTGTTTGATTTAAAATGGCAACACGTTTACCTTGTTTCACATTTTGTGATACTAGAAATTCATTGGGAGTTTCAGCTGTCCATGGAGGTAGAATTTTAACTGATAATCGTTTGGATAGAGTTCACCTCTTTAAGATGTTTGATGAAAATACTGGGATTATTTGCCATGGACAGAAGTTTGCTTCAAATTTCTCTGATTTTAAATGTATGGCAAGTTCAAACAATGTTAATTCGTATCAGAGTAAAGATCATTTCTTGAGTCTGCATCCTGAGGTTTCGATGCTCAGAGGAAGTGAGAGAAATGACAAGGTCAGCAGTCCAGCAAAAGAGAGTTCAGGTGGAAGTATCACTGATAGCTTAATGGATTCGTCTGTTTCAAAGAACTATGGTGAAGCTAAGATTAAAGTTATTGGTGTTGGAGGTGGTGGATCAAATGCTGTTAACCGAATGATTGAGAGTTCGATGGAAGGTGTGGAGTTTTGGATTGTGAACACAGATGTTCAAGCCATGAGGATGTCACCAGTGGTTCCAGGGAACCGATTGCAAATTGGTCAGGAGCTAACGAGGGGACTTGGCGCTGGTGGGAATCCTGATGTGGGTACAAATTCTGCCAAGGAAAGCAAAGAAGTGATAGAAGAAGCGGTCTATGGTGCTGACATGGTTTTCGTTACTGTAAGTTGAGCATGTATTATTAATAACTCATTTCTAGTCAATTCAAGCGAAAGTAGGATGCATGTCGTTCAGTTTTCCTTCAATGTGCGAACCTGCTTAGAGCTTTCGGCCTTAGATTAGTCTAATTTTGTTGTCTGGAATACTATATCAGTGTGAAATCAATTAGTGTTCTATATGTCGATATGTAAGCCTATTTAAAAATGCACGAACTTCAAGCTAAATTCTCGCAGGATAATAGCAGGGAAAATAGTACCCTCATGTCGATATACTTAGCTCCAGTGTGTTGTGTTGTTGATGTCTGTCCCAAACTGAAGAACCTTTCAGTTGCATCTGGGGGTAGGATTCATGGAACCAAAAGTGTTGCCGCTGAGCCAATCTCTGAGTTGTTCGACCTTTCTCATGTTTGTTCTGTGTTTCCTTTCCTAATCTACTCACTGCAGGCTGGAATGGGTGGCGGAACTGGCACAGGTGCTGCTCCAGTAATTGCAGGCATCGCAAAGGCAATGGGTGTACTGACTGTCGGTATTGTTACAACCCCTTTCTCCTTTGAGGGACGTAGACGGGCGGTTCAGGCACAAGAAGGAATTGCCGCTTTGAGAGACAATGTGGACACACTAATTGTCATCCCTAATGACAAGCTGTTAACTGCTGTTTCCCAATCTACCCCTGTAACTGAAGCTTTTAACTTGGCTGATGATATACTTCGACAAGGAGTTCGTGGTATTTCTGATATAATTACGGTAGGGAAGGCCCTGAGAATATTATTTTAACAAGAATTTCATATCAGCTTTAATATATTTGTAGTCTGCGCATGGATGTTCCATTATAGACTGTCCATAGTGACCAAGTATCTATAATCTGTAAACTGAGATTCCGTTACTTTCATACCTTTTTTGTGATCATTCGGAGCTGGTATCTGTTATGCCCTGATCAAAAAAGAGTTACCTTTTTTCAGGTCCCAGGTCTCGTTAATGTTGATTTTGCTGATGTTCGGGCTATTATGGCCAATGCAGGCTCCTCTCTTATGGGCATAGGAACTGCAACAGGTAATTTCTAGCAGCTACTTACCCTCTCATATAAGCTTCATTCATAAATTCTATATTCTTGTGCATCATCCAATGCTTCAAAGTTCAAATCAAGCTGGGAAAGGCTTTCTTTGATCCAAAATCTCCATTAGCGCCATCACACTTTCTTCTTATTCCAATATAGATGTACAGTTTCAAACTTGTATTCTGTGACGAGTGCAATAATCATCTTATCAACATATTTTTCTCTATGATTTTCCTTGGTAGGCAAGACAAGGGCAAGAGATGCTGCGTTGAATGCCATCCAATCACCTTTATTGGACATCGGCATCGAAAGAGCGACCGGAATTGTATGGAATATTACGGGAGGAAGTGATTTAACTTTGTTTGAGGTGCATCTATAAACTATGGCTTAAAACACATGTTACTACTACTCATCTCCTTCTTTGCTTCTGCTGGCCATTAGATGCAGCATGAGGTGCTTGTTCGGTTTTTTTTTTCAGTATTGAATTACTCTTTCCTGAATTTTCTACTTAAACTGAATTTGTGCAGGTAAATGCTGCTGCGGAGGTGATATATGACCTTGTAGATCCAAGTGCAAACTTAATATTTGGAGCAGTGGTAGATCCATCACTTAGTGGTCAAGTAAGTTTTTTGGCCCTCAAAGCTATCTTGTATTCAAACTTTTGACATTGTTCTGTCCTTTTCTGTTAGTCATGAGAAATAAGCTGGGTGATATCTGAGATTTCCATTCAAGCATTCAAACCATCTGTGGTCTCTTTCCTTCACCTACTTGTCCAATAACTTTGGTCTGCAACAATGCTATTTTACCTTGAATCATAAATTAAAAATATAAGCAACACTTTGGATTGCTCCACTCTCAGGTCAGCATAACTCTGATAGCCACCGGATTCAAACGCCAGGAGGAAACCGAAGGAAGATCACTCCAGGTACTTCTCTCATTCCTATCTCTTATCTCTCCACATTTTGCTCCTTCCCATTTCTATCTCTACATATGAATGTATTGTACTATATATATCTAACTCACTTTTGTCTGCGTTAAATGCAGGGAAGTCAGCTAATACAAGGAGATAATAACCTCAGATATAACAGACGACCTTCTTCTTCCTTTACTGAAGGTGGAGTGGTGGAGATTCCTGAGTTCTTAAAGAAGAAGGGTCGCTCAAGATTTCCTAGGGATTGATGTACTTCGTTTTGTGTAATATATTTTCATTGGTCGTTTCATGCTTCCCCGCGTGCTTCTTTTTCAGTTGTTGACCACGAGTTATCTAATGCATAATTCTGTTTAAAAGGATCTCTCTGGATCCAAGTTTGCAATGAAAAATGAATTCGATTGATTTGGTGAAAGTTATTTGGTTTATCTGATATTTTTGCAACACTTCCAAGTAAAAGTACGCCTGAATCTCAATATTCCACATAGCATACGAAGCACAAGTTCTCTCAATATTCCACAGCTGATAAGCATTACCACTAAGTTCATCTCAGCAAAATGGAAAATCTGACTAGTGACTAGGCCATTATTTATGCGAAAGTGCTACAGGGACCTCGGTTCTTTACACCATTTTTTTACACCACTATGTGGCACTTAGATTCACCGTTGATTTCCTCTACCAATGGGTAGTTGACACATAAACGGGGTGTATTTTTGGTGTCAAAAACCGGGGGCTATCTAGCATTGTCCAAAATTGTGCAATTCCGCTGCAACAGGGTCTCCGGGATGTCTCAGGTTCCTGGCACATTGTCCCAAGCTAGTATATTACTAGTAATCTCCGTACGAACAAGATCCAGCTTCAAAATGATGGAACCTTGTTTTTAGAGGGATTGCTGAAGAAAGGAAAAGATTCTCATTAACAAACAAAGAAGAGAAGAGACTCTCGTATATACAGACACAGAGTACAGGCTGTCATAACAGCAATCTGTACGGAAGTCAGAAAGAAGAAGAAAAACTAAAGGCACACATTACATATTAAGGGCTGACTCGATACAGACATAACAGAAAATAATAGTATTACAGTTTACTAGCCCCCCTCAAGGTGAAGAGGTTTCAGAATCTTCAACTTGTCTCTGAGAAACTCAAATTTGGGAGCAGAAAGACTCTTGGTGAAATTGTTTGTTGCCTGATTCAGAGTTGAAATATAAACAACCTGTAAACGCTTGGAATGAACGAATTCATGCACATAATGATAATCAATAGCTAAGTGTTTTATTCTGTTATGAAACACATGATTGGAAGACAAAGCTATGAACCCTTTATTGTCACAAGCAATTTCAGGTTTAGGTGCAGATGGTAAGAAAACATGAAGGTCCATAAGAATCTGACACATCCATAACACCTCTGCAACTGTGGAAGACAAAGACCTGTACTCTGCTTCAGTAGAACTTCTAGAAACAATTGGTTGTTTCTTGGAGGACCAGGATATAGGGTTGTCACCAAAAAAGATGCAGTAGCCACTAGTAGATCTCTTGTCAGTGGCACTGCCCAATCAGCATCTGTGAACCCTTTTAGAGCAGTAAAACCCTTGGTAAATAAAAGTCCAACCATAGAGTTCCCTTAATATATCTTAAAACTCTTTTAGCTGCAGTGAGATGAGCAGTTGTTGGAGATTACATATGTTGGCAGATCTGATTAACTGCATATGAAATTTCTGGTTTGGTCAAATATTGTAAAGAACCAACAATAGACCTATACTCTGTTGGATTGGATAAAAGCTCACCATATGTAGGACTAAGTTTAAAATCTGGAGAACATGGGGTGTTACAAAGTTTAATACCAAGTAAGTTAGTCAAGTTCGGAAGATCAACTGCATATTTGGTCTGACAAAGAAAATGACTTGTAGAACTTGTCTTTACCTCCAAACCCAAGAAGAAGTGCAGAGAACCAAGATACTTTACATGAAAAAAAGTACCAAAATGAGTTATTAGAGCATTGGAGTGGGATGTATCATTACTAGCAATGAAGATATCATCAACATAGACCAATACTATAGTCAATTTTGATCCTAGCTTCTGAACAAACAGGGATGAATCAGATACTGAAGGAATGAAGTCAAGACCAACAAGCACACCTGTTAGAGCATAGCTCAGTTGAACCCATCAAGCGTTGGTATGTCAAGTTTGGTTGTCATATTTTAGTGAACCAAAACTCATTTAAAGAGTCGCTTGATTATGTACTAGATGATCGAATTTTAGATAGTGGTAAATAGATTTGTCGTTCACTCGGACTTGTTGAAATCGATTCTAGGATTTAATAAAGAAAAATAATAAAAATAGAGAAAATATACAATTTATGTCACAAGATGAAGAGAGTTACTGGGACTCGGGATTCCACCAATTCTCACATTCATGCGGTTCATCTATTAATGCCGGACAATTAAAGCTCATAAAATAACAAACATCGACTCTAATTCTTTGCCAAGGTAGATTTTATAAAGAAATATATGTAATTCACAAGCATGACGCATCTAAAGTACCTAAGACTAAGCATGCGACATCTAACGAATTCACAAATATTCAAGAAAAATCATAAATCAATTATAATAGTGCAAATAGTCATAAAGGAATTAAATGGAATTACCACATGGGTGCAAAACAGCTTCCTTCGTCGTCCCAGTGATGGGTTCTAGCTCATCATGTTGGAAACACGCTCAAAACTCATTTTTATTGCTTAAAGGAGGTGTACAAATGATGAAATGGAGAAAATGATGAAAATCGGGTGTTTGCAACGATTATAATTGTTGCAAACACTCATTTACAAAGAACAATAAAGATAAACTATCACTTTGTTGCTTTAAGACTCGACTGTCCTATGAACTACAACCCACGTCTGTGAGTCGTTATCACTGTAGCGAAAACGACGGTCTCTGTGCGTCAAATGTTCTTCGTGTTCTTGGTGCAGCAGCAGAAATGGTGATTCTGCAACTCGATTTTCTAAGCTCTGTAATGCTCTAAACTCTCCCAAACTCTCTCCATCTCCCCTCTCTAATGACCCTCAACGACTTATATAGCCTCACTGCCCCCAAATCTCCCATCATAACTGCATATAATTCTCTTTTATTTCTTTGCACAATACGGGAATAATTTCCCTTTTATAGCTCCTTCACGCGTCCGCATGGTCATTTAACTCCCTTTTTATCTCCTCCATGATTCAAATGGTCTCTAAACACGTTCTATGGAGAGTCAACATCCCAAAGACCACACGCAATCGCAACCTTGGAATAACTCCTCACGTACTTGCCCTGTTTTTATCAAAACTACTCGGACTGCCTAATTCCTTCGTAACAAATCCCATTACCAGTCCTGGTCGAACATAACAGGGTCACACAACTCCAAATCCGTGAAAATATCCAACAACAACTCAACAGAATCCGACCCAGAAATTCATGCAACTGCACAAATATTTTCCCGCCAAAAGTTCATATTCGAATGGGGAAGATGGTGTCCCCCTAACCAGCTGTGGGGTGCGACTAGCAGGTGCTAACTGAAATGCCCCTTATAAATTAAGGTGCCCCTTATCCAAAAGCGAGAGTCCGAATAACACGGGTCTTCCGGAGGTGCTCCGAGCAACTTTTCGAGCCGAATTTTCCAACAATCTTTATTTCCAAAAATACCTACAAATACACAAAACACCATAATAAGGACAAAAACGAGTACTAACAATACGAAACATTGAGGACAAATTAGACACATAAATGCGTCTATCAAATACCCCCAAACTTATTATTTGCTAGTCCTCGAGCAAGACTAATAAAAATAAAATTTTAACTCACTAGGTGGCCCCAAATGACCGAGTTAATCTCGGGAGGGTTTACCGAGGTGTACCCACAAAACCATTACTCCACACCCTAGCTATCTACGCAGAACCTTGGAAGGCACTAAAGAATCTCCTTGGTTGGCATACTTATTGACTACAGGAGGAAGTACCCTGATGCGAAATTCCAATTGTTGTACACGAGTTTGCACTCAAGCACACTAAAATTCATATAAAGTGACAGAGCTCTACTCAGATAGTTTCGGACATCATAAACCGAGTCAACCAATCACATGGATAGATTAAGAAGATGGATGTAGAGAAAACGTGGATGATGTTGACTAAGGTGAACCTATCCTAATGGACTCGAGATACTCGTGCGGACTAATATCAACACACCGGGCATATACAAGGGGACCAAGGTGGTCGATAATCCTAACTCGGGTCAACTCACCGGCATATACAAGGGTACCAAAGGATCGACTTTATTGTATTTATTCCGGTTGGTCTAGTGGTCTGGTCTCAATTTTTTTTGTTTTTTTTTTTTTTTGGTATCTCAGTCACTCTATTTCACCCTAGCAATAGTAAAAAGAAAAAGAAGTGATCAGGATTCTTTCAATGTTTCCACCACGAGGATATGGCAAAACTACCATGTTTTCTTTTTCTAACACCTGAGCTCTGTGCTTTTATGAATAGACTCTTTAGATGTTTCCATCTAATCAGATTGGTTCCTCAACTCCTACAACCAAAATGTTTCCATCCACTTAGATTAGTTAGTGCCAACCTTAATAAGCATAAATTTCTAGTCTCTGGAGTTTATTTATTAATACCGCAACTAAAAGGTTTCTCCCATACCCCCAACTTAAATCTAACATTGTCCTCAATGTTCTAAAGATGAAATTAAAAACATGAACAAGGAGAAACTGTTACCATTTGAAGCAAAAGAGATAAGGAAAGATATTACCATGTCGCATGAATATTGGGTTACCTCCCAAGAAGTGCTAAGTTTAAAGTCTTGACCAGGACATTGGAAAGGATTAGTCACCTCGAAGAATCATATAGCAACAACAGGAATAATCATGTCATCTGGATCAAAAAGTGCTAACCACAAGAAGAGGAGACTGCAACAGACCAGAAGATATCCAACACACCCTTATCTATTTTTTTGTTTAAGACAACTACATCTAGTTGTGGTTCGGTCCGTGCTCTATAAAAGGGTCTAGATAAAAAGTTTTCATCTACTGGATATCCTCAAAGGAAGGATCCTGAAGATCGGGTTCTAGAGTCCGGAAATACTCAACTAAGAACTTAGAAGCACATAAAAATAACTTTGAATAACTGGGGATCCTCTAAGTCAATCGATTTGACTCACACGGTTGACCACATGGTGGTCATTCTTAAGCAAATGTGTCGACCCTAATTTTCTAAAGTAATTAGGTTTAGTCTCAAAACTTAATAACTGACACATCTGAAATTCGTTTGTTCCCACAATTGGAAGGAAGGTTTTTGGTGGGAAAACAAAATCAATCGTGGTATCATAGCCTGGGTTAACCACATCAACCAGAGGATGGGTTCTTAACAACTGAATTTCTTTATGGACACAACTAGGTTCAGGAAAAAGTGTATGAAGATAATCTTTTAAAATGGTTGAGGCACATATGTCAAGTCCCAAGTTAGGGACCTTTCTAAGAGTTAAAGCACATGGAGAATGATAATCACCCCCAAACTTAGAGTTTTCAGTGTCTCTAGAAAGACTAGTCACAACTTCCCTAATTTCAAGGTCATCTGATTCCTGAAAATGGTCAATTGATTCTTCTAAGTCAGGTTCATCCTCACTTATCTCTACAAGTTCATCTTCTTTGTCTAAGATTAATGTTTCTAAATCGCTAGACTCGAAAACAATATTCTCAGGATTAACCTGCTCCTCTAAACTATTATCGGCTTCGTAATCATAAGGAAATACTACATCGTCTAAAACGGGGGTATCTCTAGTCAAATACTCGTCCTTTTGAATAGGTGAATAATTATTAAAATTATTTGGATTTGAACCAGAAATAATATTATCGTTATAAAGCTCAATTGGGGTAACAAATTCCTGATCACTATGCCTATTTATTTCAAATTCTTCATCAACAATATCCTCACCATAATCATCATAACATGAAAATGGTTGAACCTCATGTAAACAAGTAGTGTTACCAATTCTAACCTCGTCATCCTGATTATAAAAATTGTCCTCATTTTCAGGGGTACTATTGGAAACACTAAGATTATCTCGAGCAGTTCCGTTCTGGGCCTCTAACAAAAGCTTTCGAATCGACTCATATGACTTCATTATGGTATCGTGACTCGACTCACATGACTTCCTTATTGTATCGTGATTCGACTCACATGGCTTCCTTATTGAATCTAGGAAAGAAATTTCACTCGTTGCATTGCTTTCGTCCATAACTAAGTTATTCATTTCTGCTAACTTACGTGTCGACTCAGCTAACTTACGTGTTGACTCTAGTAGAGAAAATTTTTGCTCGTACGACCGGTTGGTGTGTGGATAGTAATTGGGCTCACCATGGTATGACCCATAACCTTCAAAAGTTTGGCGTTCCCAACCACTATTCACACTATGGTCATAAAAAGAGTGATGTCCATATTGTTCGATTGGATATTCATATTCATTGTGATGGCTATTGTAATACCAGTTTGACATCCTAACCGCAAGGGAATTCTACACAAACACAAACAAGGCCGACTCGACCACAACAAACCTACCGATTTCTAGCAAACAAAAAGCATGATGGCTCCACTTAGATTGTTTCTAGACCAGCTTCTAATCCTTCGAAAGGGAATTCGTTACAATTTAAGCAAACCCCTCTGAATCAATCCGAGTTTAAGTAAGTTGAATAGAGGCGAGGAAGTCTGCGTGGAGCTTTGATACCCAAGGCCTCACCGCATTACAAGGCGGCGGCGCGATCACGCATTCAACTCACAGAAACCATCATGAACTTCGAAGTATGCTTAAAAGAGTAACCAATATTTTTCGAACGACTTTCCTATTAAGCTCGTTACCCTATCGGTCTCGTTTAATTCAAAATTTTAGGCTTAGGTTCGCGTTTGGTTTCGTTTTCCTAAGGCGGGCAAGAAGAGAACGGTGATGAAATCCAAACCCTTATCTTGTATGGCCAGTCCTTGCCCTTTACTAGGAAATTAAAACAACCGTATTCAAGACCTCAACATATATGCATACAAAATCATCCAGTAAACCCGCTGATAGGGAATTCTCGGGTGTTTAGAATTCTTACCTCCCGTTCCAGACGGGGGATGAACCGTTGAGGTCGACTCGGGCCACGACTCCTATGTCGTGTGCGAACCCGAGGGGCCGAGACGAAGATCGTCAATCGTCCTTCCTTCCTCCGTGCGATTTTATTTAAACTAACCCTTCCTTAGGGTTTAAAATTAATAATGTCCAATAGTCCAAAAATTAAAAAGTCCAAAAATAAAAATTACAAAAATAATTACCTAATTACAGTTTCTAAAAAAAAATAAAAAAAATAATTACACTATATACAAAATTTTCTTCTTCACTCCGTTCGGATCTCTCTTTTCTTTCTTATTTTGGATTTGCTTTTCTTTTCAGTACTTTCTTTTTTCTTTCGCTCCACTCCAAATCTGAAAGCAAACAGAAATACCAAAACGCGTAAAAAGGAACAGAAATAATAAAAAGAAAAATAAAACCTAAAAACAAATCTATACACAAGTCCGCGTCGGCGGCGCCAAAAATTGATCGAATTTTAGATAGTGGTAAGTAGAGTTGTCGTTCACTCGGACTTGTTGAAATCGATTCTAGGGTTTAATAAAGAAAAATAATAAAAATAGAGAAAATATACAATTTATGTCACAAGATGAAGAGAGTTACGGGACTCGGGATTCCACCAATTCTCACATTCATGCGGTTCATCTATTAATTCCGGACAATTAAAGCTCATAAAATAACAAACATCGACTCTAATTCTTTGCCAAGGTAGATTTTATAAAGAAATATATGTAATTCACAAGCATGACGCATCTAAAGTACCTAAGACTAAGCATGCGACATCTAACGAATTCACAAATATTCAAGAAAAATCATAAATCAATTATAATAGTGCAAATAGTCATAAAGGAATTAAATGGAATTACCACATGGGTGCAAAACAGCTTCCTCCGTCGTCCCAGTGATGGGTTCTAGCTCATCATGTTGGAAACACGCTCAAAACTCATTTTTATTGCTCAAAGGAGGTGTACAAATGATGAAATGGAGAAAATGATGAAAATCGGGTGTTTGCAACGATTATAATTGTTGCAAACACTCATTACAAAGAACAATAAAGATAAACTGTCACTGTTGCTTTAAGACTGTCCTATGAACTACAACCCACGTCTGTGAGTCGTTATCACTGTAGCGAAAACGACGGTCTCTGTGCGTCAAATGTTCTTCGTGTTCTTGGTGCAGCAGCAGAAATGGTGATTCTGCAACTCGATTTTCTAAGCTCTGTAATGCTCTAAACTCTCCCAAACTCTCTCCATCTCCCCTCTCTAATGACCCTCAACGACTTATATAGCCTCACTGCCCCCAAATCTCCCATCATAACTGCATATAATTCTTTTTTATTTCTTTGCACAATACGGGAATAATTACCCTTTTATAGCTCCTTCACGCGTCTGCATGGCTGTTAACTCCCTTTTTTATCTCCTCCATGATTCAAATGGTCTCTAAACACGTTCTATGGAGAGTCAACATCCCAGCAGCCACACGCAATCGCAACCTTGGAATAACTCCTCACGTACTTGCCCTGTTTTATCAAAACTACTCGGACTGCCTAATTCCTTCGTAACAAATCCCATTACCAGTCCTAGTCGAACATAACAGGGTCACACAACTCCAAATCCGTGAAAATATCCAACATCAACTCAACAGAATCCGACCCAGAAATTCATGCAACTGCACAAATATTTTCCCGCCAAAAGTTCATATTCGAATGGGGAAGATGGTGTCCCCCTAACCAGCTGTGGGGTGCGACTAGCAAGTGCTAACTGAAATGCCCCTTATCCAAAAACGAGAGTCTGAATAACACGGGTCTTCCGGAGGTGCTCCGAGCAACTTTTCGAGCCGAATTTTCCAACAATCTTTATTTCCAAAAAATACCTACAAATACACAGAACACCATAATAAGGACAAAAACGAGTACTAACAATATGAAACATTGAGGACAAATTAGACACATAAATGCGTCTATCACTAGAGTCAACTTCGTATAGGTTAGCTTGAAAGTATTAGGATATGAGACATTACAAGTATTACGTGAAGACTTGAAGAATGTGAAGAAGCAAGGAGCTACAACGACGACATCATCCTTCTACTTGAGGTTAGTAATATTTGACTTGAACTAATTCCCTAACGTATCTTTCAATTCGTGCATATTGAAAACAAAACTGCGAAGCTATGAATGATTATACTCTAGTTAGACGCAGTATTAAGGAATGCAATACGAAGTATAACGCTTATCTTTTGAACTTCGTATATAAGACATCGACATAATCGTTTGAATGCTATTGTGATTATGTATGCGTATGAGGTGAAGATTTCATCCTAGGAAACAATGTTTTACATTCGTTTACAGGAAGTAAATTCATGAACTTGTTTTGTAAATCGAAAGGGAAATCGCTAGGCTTATTGGTATTGTTATTCATTGCAAATCTTTTGAACTACCAATATGTGTGATTAGTATAACCGCTCATGACTTGCTTATGTTCTTGATAAAACTATTCACAAGGGATGACTTTTGTATTGGTATAACTTTTATTAGTGAAACCGATCTTAAGTAATCACCTGAGATGGTATGATCGATTTAGTGTTATTGGTATGACCAACTCTAGGAAAAGGGGAACCGATACTAGTAAGAGGTGCAACCGATCACAAGAGGGGAATCGATCCTTGTAAGAGGTGCAGTAAGTTTCTAGTTATTGGAAACCGATCCTATGAACATGTGCAACACGTTTTTAGATATTGGGAACCGATCCCATGGACATGTGCAACAAATACAAGTTAGATACCATATATATGTGGGAACTGATCTTAGTACCTAGTCAACCAAGTTTTGGTAACTAGCGTGACTAATTCTAGTACCCACATGGAGGTAGAACCGAAACTTGTTTTGGTATAACCGTGAAACCCATGTTTGGTGATTTGATAGGATAATCAATCACATAGTTCTTGGAAGTCAGATGAACCAATTCTAAACTTGTTTGGAAGTGTGGCAAATCGATTCCAAGATTGTAAGTATGAAAGAGGACTTACAAAGTAAAGATGTCGACATACTTTGAACATGTGCGGTAACGCTTATCTTTTATTGTTCAAAGATATTTCTTAATAGCTAAAGGAAAATCCCGGATCGAAAATAAATTGAGAATCTTTTAATTAAGGTTTTTAATTTTATTCTTGGAAAATAAAAATTAGTAATGTGCATTTACTAGTTCGAGATTTTCTAAGAGATTTCGTTCAATATTTGGACAAAGCATTTCCGGGAATTATGGAAACCGAATTTGGAAATATATTGCATATCTTGAGAATATTTTCGGTTTTGGAAATTCCTTGGTGTCCAAACTTCCTTGGTCTATAAATATCAAAGTTTGCATTTCGAGCAAACTAATCCTCAAACCCAGCAAAACTACCTAGTTGTGTTGTTACTGGTGGAGCCTCCTATTCGGAGAGGAAAGTAACCTAATTAGGCGAAATCTCTTACGGCCGCTCGGTTTAAAGACTTCTTTGGGATTGAGAAGCTCTATTAGTATCGTTGGTGGGAAACTAGATAATTGCGGTTTATTATTAGTTTTCGATTGATTTGATTGACTAACGGTTGTTGAACTTTGATTGCACCTAGTTTGTTTATGCTTGAGAATCTTCTCTTATGATATAAGATTCACTCAAACTAGATCAAAGTTTCGACGGGGATCTTTAGACTGTTTGTAGATCTAAAGACGTCTTGTGATAATCCATTGTTAACAGACTCCGTTCTGTGTGTGATTGATCACAAGAGATTCAAGTTGATTATGTGCAGGTGTTTATTGAAGATCTAAGAAGATTTGAAGACGAAGAAGATTTTTGATTTGGGTTCATAATCTTTGGTGTGCACAATACTTGTTTCGGGTAAAGAGGATCCAACTATAATCAGTTTATCCTTGTGGTAGATTGGATTGATTAGTTGAGTAGATCGGCATCAATAAAATTCTTTGTGATTCAAAGTATTGATTGCAAAATCTTGACAATTACTTTGGTAGTTGTTATTAGATAGATCTAAGGACCTGACAAAGGAGTTTATTGGGATAAACAGAAGATCCTTTTGTCAAACTCATATCACTTAGTTGAAAAGAGTTGTTGCCGAACATATTTGTTGTTCCTTTATTATTTGGAATATGAAAGGAATTGTTCCAATTGCGTGACTTATTACAAGTTGGAGGCGCATGGATACATACGGAACTAGGTGACTATAGGTTTAGTTGCTTGGTCTCAACTATACGAAGTTGGTTTGATTTTGTATAGCGGCTTAATCCTGAGAGTATTCAATTCTGGACAAGGTCCCGGGGTTTTTTCTGCATTTGCGGTTTCCTCGTTAACAAAATCTTGTTGTGTATTTTACTTTTCTATTTCCGCAATTATAATTGTTTTATTATAATTAGAAGTAAAATACACAAACGTTAATTCCTATTTACTTGATAATAATCCTATTGTGTTTGGTTAAGTCTGAACCTTTTATCAAGTAAACATACTTCGTTGTTGTATTGTCTCGATCTTGTATCCATAGTCAATCACGCAAGTTATCTTGTTGTCGTATTGTCTCGATATCGTATCCATAGACGATCACACAAAGTGTGAACCGATTAGTTGTATTGTCTCGACTCAGTCCATAGACAATCATTTTCGGAGAAAGGACTTATAGGTGGAAAAGTTTTAGATTGTGGTATATTTGGGTAGCCTCGTCTTTTCAATTGGTATCAGAGCATGCAAACACGAAAAGATCTAACAATCCGTGTTTGGTGCCATCCAACCTATAAGAATGAACTCGAGTTCTCATGAATCGACTTCAATTAAGGTACCGCCAAGATTTGACAGAACAAACTATATATGGTGCAAATCTGCTATGAGATCATTTCTTTAATTACGAGACTTTAATACATGGCTATTAGTCGTCGATGGTTATATTCGCCCAAAGATAGAAAATTCAGAAACTGAGTTTAAACGCTTAGTAGATTTTTCAAAACGAAGAAAAGGCTCTTGCAAAGCAGAATTCAGATGGTTTGAATGCTATAATACATGTTGTAAGTCGTGATCTGCAACATCATGTATCAACATGTCAAACTTCGAAAGAAGCTTGGGATAATCTTCAGATCGTATTCGAAGGAAACACTTCAGAGAAAGAAGCTAGACTTCAAACTCTTACGTCCGATTGGGAAAACCTTCGAATGGATGACAACGACACTTTTGAAGAGTTTTATCTTAAACTCCCTGAGATAATTAATGCTTCTTTCTCTCTTGGAAAGACTATTTCTGAAAAAGATATAGTGTGCAAAATTCTCAGATCGTTGCCACCTAGATATGATTCTAAGAAGCATGCAATCATAGAAGCAAATGAACTCTCAACTCTCTCACGAAGCACACTCGTTGGAAAGTTAAAGATCTTTGATCATAAATTACAGTCTATTCAAAGTAAAGGAATCGCTTTTAAAGCTGCGAAAATTCCGAAAGCTCCAATGGAGAGGAATAGACAGATGGATGATTCAAATGAACAGATTGCAGAAAATTCTGATGATGAAATTGAACAATCATTATCATTGATTACTAGACAGTTTCGAGATCTCTTAAAGAAACGAAATAAGAGATTCATAAATGATACTCATCGATCTTCTCACCCACATGATCGAGTTCATGTCAAAAAGGATCATGAAGAAGATGATGAATATCAGCCGCAATGCTTTAAGTGTAAAGGGTTTGGTCATATTGCTAAATACTGTCCCAATCTTAAGAAATACAATGGAAGCAAGGCTCTTGTTGTAACTCTAGATGAGAGCTCTGATTCATATGATTCTGAAGAAGAGGAAACAGCTATATTGCATTAGTTGTCAATCTTATTTCTTCCTCCTCCATTAGTGATTTACCCATTTTAAAAATGGACATGTCTTCCGATGTTATTAAATCATCTAATGGGAAAGGGAAAAATTAGACAAGATGCAAAAATTGTCTCAAAAACAGGATTGCTAAAAGTTGCATAGGAAACCTAAGTCAATCTCAAGATACTTCGTCAGTTCGAGGTAACAAAAGGAGATCCTTTCATATTATACTATATTAAGAACACCCTGGTTGTTCAAAATTCCATAATGAGAGAAAATCTCATACTAATACCAACTGATCGGTATTCGAATTCTTTCCTCACCATGTGTGCCGAATCTTTGAGTGAGGAAGAAGAAAAATCAAGGCACTTATGTGTAGATTATGGGAATAAAATCCAGTAATTGAAAATATTTGAGATATTCGTATTTATAGGAATATTATATTTTCGGAAGTCTGAAAATTATAAAAAGATCCTTCTCCCTCTTTGGTCATTCCTTGTCCGAACCATGAGTCTGGATCCAAAATCTTCTCTTGGTAAGATGCTAGATCAGAAAGATCAACTTAAGAATAAGTCTGCATCTTCTCTTGATATTAAGAGTAAAATCAAGAAGAGAGATTGGCTTAGCAAGAAGGAAAGAGAGAATATGCTGAAAAAAGATAAGTGTATTGAAGCATTGACACACTTCTATGTTTAATCAAAGACAAAATTACATGCTCTTGCAGAATCCTTCACGAAAATTTTTCACCTGCAAGAAATTCTGGTCAAGCAACAAGGTTTTCTACTTGAAGAAATTCACAAGCTGAAGACTGAAAGTAATAATCTGCCTTCATTTAGCACTGATATGAAGGACTAAGTTGCAAAGAAAATAGACATCAGTTTTTGATTTCTTTCAATAATTGTATTAGGTCTATTATGAATAAAACTATCTTATTATGAATAAAATTATTGGTTTATAATTTTTCTTGTGATAGTTTTTCGTTTACATATCCTATGCTTGAATGCTTTACCTTATTGCTATGTATGTGTATGGGATGTTTAATTTCGGTTTTTATAACCTTGATATTCGATCTCATATGATGTGAACCCTTATGGTTTGGGTGACTTTTTGGTTTACCAGGATTAAGTTCTAGCCCATGTTGGTAGGCTTTATCAAAGGATCATGAGGGGTTATGATTGAAACAATATGTTGAATCGTTTGGTTTATCATAAAAGCATATGTGTTTCGGGGTTTCAGCTTTTGCTTGCAATAGTTAAAACCGGTTTTCAACCTTTCTCTGGTAAAGGTTGGTTGTTGTTGTTGTTTTGACTTGCATGAGGATGACAACATAATGATATTTCGGTATCAATTCACCCTGGAAAGAAGATGCAAACATTATTGGAGAAGAGGATGCGAAATTTGAGGTAACGACTTTGTTAGTTAATCGTTTTCCTGTTTAAGAAAAGCCTGAGTTTATTGCGTATATTTAATGCTTTTTCTTAACAAAATTTCGGTACAATTGATGTTATTCCATTATGTGTGTATGGATGTGTGTGTGTGTGTGATTCAATTGTTTCCGGTTAATAAAAACTATTGTTATCTTGCTTTATTGTTCGGTATCAATCGTTTAGGCTTACAAAATTTCGGTGCAATTGCGGTGCTTTAATGTCTATGTTGTTTCAATTGCTTCCGGTTGAGGTAAATAATTGTACAAGTTGATTTATTTGGTTTGTATGAATTGTTTATGGCTTAACAAAAGAAAAGTTTTCGGGATGAATTGTTTAGTCCAATTTGATTCCGGATAAGAGAAACTAAGTTATTCTGATCTTAGTTAGACTTATCAAAGTGGAGGTTTCAGTTATTCAAGTCTAATCGAATGCCTTAACAAGAAATGCTAGTTAACTAACCTAGTACTTGTCTTGTTTAAAAGTGAAAGGTCTAAGTTATATGGATAATTAGAACTTGATGAGAAAAATAGAGTTATCATTATTTTGGTCTTATTGAACAAGCGTTTGTATTTGTACAATCGGTTTAACAAAGGAACTAAGGTGCTTAGTCGATTTTTGGTTTGCTAAACTATTAGGGAAAATTGCTTCGAGCAATTGTTTCCTTGGTAACATATCAAAACAAAATTACTTTGTAGTTTCGGTTTTGATATTGGTTATCAAAATGGTGTGTGGAACCCTCGTGCTTAACTCTTATAGGTTTGCAAGTCTTGTGAGATTTGTAAGATCCTTTCGGTTTGTCCTTTATTTGCTCGTATCTTTGTCATTTTGTGACAAAAATGGGGAGAAATATATGGAGTAAACAAGTGATATTGGTATTGATTTATATTGATTGGTATCACTAAGGTAAAGGACAATGGTGCTTAAACGTTTTATCTAACGAAAGAGTAAAGCATAGACTAAGGGGGAGTAGCATATCATATTGATACTTGCAGTTACATGGACTACAAAGGGAATAATAAAGACGTGCGTATTGAAAATCTACCTATCTTACCTTTAGGGGGAGTATTATCTTTGTTATTATAATGTCAACAATGGCATTTATGGATTAAATGTATACAGGTTATTGTGTTGTTGAATTTTGGAATCAAGCGTATGTGTAATGAATTCTTGTAATTTGTTTATCCATATGATGTAAGAGTTTGTCACTAAAATTGACAAAGGGGGAGATTGTTAGAGCATAGCTCGGTTGAACCCACCAAGCGTTGGTATGTCAAGTTTGGTTGTCATATTTTAGTGAACCATAACTCATTTAAAGAGTCGCTTGATTATGTACTAGAGTCAACTTCGTATAGGTTAGCTTGAAAGTATTAGGATATGAGACATTACAAGTATTACGTGAAGACTTGAAGAATGTGAAGAAGGAAGGAGATACAACGACGACATCATCCTTCCACTTGAGGTTAGTAATATTTGACTTGAAATGTTTCATTCCCTAACGTATCTTTCAAGTCGTGCATATTGAAAACAAAAGTGCGAAGCTATGAATGATTATACTCTAGTTAGACGTAGTATTAAGTATAACGCTTATCTTTTGAACTTCGTATATAAGACATCGACATAATAGTTTTAATGCTATTATGATTATGTATGGGTATGAGGTGAAGATTTCATCCTAGGAAACAATGTTTTACATTCGTTTAAAGGAAGTAAATTCATGAACTTGTTTTGTGAATCGAAATGGAAATCGCTAGGCGTATTGGTATTGTTATTCATTGCAAATCTTTTGAACTAACAATATGTGTGATTAGTATAACCGCTCATGACTTGCTTATGTTCTTGGTAAAACTATTCACAAGGCCTGACTTTTGTATTGGTATGACTTTTATTAGTGAAACCGATCTTAAGTAATCACCAGAGATGGTATGATCGATTTAGTGTTATTGGTATGACCAACTCTAGGCAAAGGGGAACCGATACTGGTAAGAGGTGCAACCGATCAAAAGATGGGAATCGATCCTTGTAAGAGGTGCAACAAGTTTCTAGTTATTGGAAACCGATCCTATGAACATGTGCAACACGTTTTTAGATATTGGGAACTGATCATATGGACATGTGCAACAGATACAAGTTAGATACCATATATATGTGGGAACCGATCCTAGTACCTAGTCAACCAAGTTTTGGTAACTAGCGTGACTAATTCTAGTACCCACATGGAGGTAGAGCCGGAACTTGTTTTGGTAGAACCGTGAAACCCATGTTTGGTGATTTGATAGGATAATCAATCACATAGTTCTTGGAAGTCAGATGAACCAATTCTAAACTTGTTTGGAAGTGTGGCAAATCGATTCCAAGATTGTAAGTATGAAAGAGGACTTACGAAGTAAAGATGTCGACATACTTTGAACATGTGCGGTAACGCTTATCTTTTATTGCTCAAAGATATTCCTTAATAGCTAAAGGACAACCCCGGATCGAAAATAAATTGAGAATCTTTTAATTAAGGTTTTTAATTTTATATTTGGAAAATAAAAATTAGTAATGTGCATTTACTAGTTGGAGATTCTCTAAGAGATTTCGGTCAATATTTGGACAAAGCATTTCCAGGAATTATGGAAACCGAATTTGGAAATATATTGCATATCTTGAGAATATTTTCGGTTTTGGAAATTCCTTGGTATCCAAACTTCCTTGGTCTATAAATATCAAGTTTTCATTTCGAGCAAACTAACCCTCAGAGCCAGCAAAACTACCTAGTTGTGTTGTTACTGGTAGAGCCGCCTATTGGGAGAGGAAAGTAACCTAATTAGGCGAAATCTCTTACGGTCGCTCGGTTTAAAGACTTCTTTGGGATTGAGGAGCTCTATTAATATCGTTGGTGGGAAACTAGATAATTACGGTTTATTATTAGTTTTCGATTGATTTGATTGACTAACGGTTGTTGAAATTTGATTGCACCTAGTTTGTTTATGCTTGATAATCTTCTCTTCTGTTATAAGATTCACTCAAACTAGATCTAAGTTTCGAAAGGGATCTTTAGACTGTTTGTGGATCGAAAGACGTCTTGTGATAATCCATTGTTAACCGACTCCGTTCTATGTGTGATTGATCACAAGAGATTCAAGTTGATTGTGTGCAGGGTTTTTTTGAAGATCTAAGAAGATTTGAAGACGAAGAAGATTTCTTATTTGGGTTCATAATCTTTGGTGTGCACAATACTTGTTTCGGGTAAAGAGGATCCAACTATAATCAGTTTATCCTTGTGGTAGATTGGATTGATTAGTTGAGTAGATCGGCATCAATACAATTCTTTGTGATTCAAAGTATTGATTGCAAAATCTTGACAATTACTTTGGTAGTTGTTATTAGATAGATCTAAGGACCTGACAAAGGAGTTTATTGGGATAAACGGAAGAGCCTTTTGCCGAAATCATATCACTTGGTTGAAAAGAGTTGTCACCGAACCGATTTGTTGTTCCTTTACTGTTTGGATTACGAAAGGAATTGTTCCAAGTGCGTGACTTATTGCAAGTTGGAGGCGCAGGGATACAAACGGAACTAGGTGAACTATAGGTTTAGTTGATTGGTCTCAACTATACGAAGTTGGTTTGATTTTGTATAGCGGCTTAATCCTGAGAGTATTCAATTCTGGACAAAGTCCCGGGGTTTTTCTGCATTTGCGGTTTCCTCGTTAACAAAATCTTGTTGTGTATTTTACTTTTCTATTTCCGCAATTATAATTGTTTTATTATAATTAGAAGTAAAATACACAAACGTTAATTCCTATTTACTTGATAATAATCCTATTGTGTTTGGTTAAGTCTAAACCTTTTATCAAGTAAACATACTTCGTTGTTGTATTGTCTCGATCTTGTATCCATAGTCAATCACGCAAGTTATCTTGTTGTCGTATTGTCTCGATATCGTATCCATAGACGATCACACGAAGTGTGAACGGATTAGTTGTATTGTCTCGACTCATTCCATAGACAATCACTTTCGGAGAAAGGACTTATAGGTGGAAAAGTTTTAGATTGAGGTATATTTGGGTACCCTCGTCTTTTCAACATCCACTAATTTCTTATATCATTCCCTTGGTGCTTGCTTAAGTCCATAAAAAGATTTGTTCAACTTGCAGACACAATATGGATGATCTGGATCTACAAAGCCAGATGGTTGAGTCATGTAAACATCCTCCTTGAGATCTCCATGAGGAAAGGTATTACTGATGTCAAGTTGTTTGATTTTCCAGTCAAAATTTACAGCAATAGATAGAACAAGCCTACTAGTAGCTGGTTTCACAACGGGGCTAATAGTATCAATGTATTCAAATCTCTCTAATTGATGAAAACCTTTGGCAACAAGCTTAACTTTGTTCCTCTCATCCCTTCTGCATTATGTTTTATCTTGAATATACCCACTTGCATCCTACTAAGTTTTGTGAGCTGTCAGGTGGATCTTTAGTCCATGTATTGGCATTTTGAAGAGCAGTATACTCATTATGCATGAAGGTTAACCAAACTAGAATTTTTGGTGCTTGAGAGTAAAAAGTAGGAACACTGGCGATGATAGTATCTAAATAAGCTGATGGAATTTGATATTTAGTAGAGAGGAGGGATTTGGGTTTGAAAATTCCTCCTTTGAATCTATTAAGCATATAACTATTTTGGTCATTCTGAAATAGAAGTAGAATTGTCAGAAGAAGGAGAGACGTCAGGTATGATTGTAGAAATGTCAGAAGAAGGAGGAGAAGGAGCAACTTCATGAGAGAAAGTATGAGAGGAAGGTGCAGAAGGAAGATAAGGATCTAAAATTGCTACTGACATATCAAAATCAGAAATAATGAGTGATGTACTGATGATGCATTTTAAGAGTGAAATATGGAAAATGATGTTCTAGAAAAACAACATATCTGGAATCATAAATTTTACCAGTGAGAGGATTTAAGCATCTGTAGCCTTTATTATGAGCACAGTAACCTAGGAAAATGCATTTTTCACTACTAGGATCAAGCTTTTAAGAGGTATAAGGCTTAAAGCCAAGGAAAGCAAAGATAACCAAAGCTTTTTTGAAAGAAATAATCTAGAGATTTACCAAACAGAGTTTCAAAAGGAGATACATTGTGTAAGGACTTGGTAGGAAGTTTAATGATAGTATAGTTGGCAGTGGATAAGGCTTCAAACCAAAAATAAATAGGCAATAAAGCTTGAATAAGGAAAGTCCTAGCTAGTGATGTTAAGGACATGTTTGTGCTTGGATTCAACAACTTCATTTTGTTCAGGAGTGTGAGCACAAGTTATTTCATGAGAAACTCCATGTTTAGAAAGAAAATAATTAAATTCATTGTTTACAAATTCACCTCCACCATCGGTCCTAATACACTTAAAGGTGCATGACAAGAGGTTTTCAACATAATTTTTTAAAATGAAGAAAGACAGTTTTGAAATTAGATTTTGCAGTAAGAGGATAGACCTAACAAAACTTAGAAAAATTAATAGGTGTAGAATACACCGTATTTACTATCTAGAGTTTATGCTTTCTTTGCTATTATTCGTGTGAATTATGTATCTTATGTTCGCTTTTGAGTTTTATAGGTGCAATGGAGTCACCGAGAACAAAAGGAGATGAAAACGTTCATTTGGAGCGTAAAAGAATCACAGTCCAAAACACTGGCGAGTTATACTTGGAGCAGACTAGGTAGCGCAAGGAAGAGGCAGAGAACTAGGCTGTCAGTTCTCTGGGACCGACAGGCCATGTGTGTGCTGGTTACCCCTTAACCACTAAAGTGGGGGTGCCAATAACAGTTTTGGTTCCTACATGGCCCTAATTCTGAGAGCATCTCAATCATTTTCCCATCTAAAATTCGTAAGAGAACGAACTTGTGTAGCTGCTGTCTGAGAGATAAAATTCAGAGAATCAGAATGGAGAAATTCAAGAGTACAGCTGAGATAAATCTGAGGTCAAGAAGTAAATCGAGTTTTGGTAAGAATTCGAGGAAGAAATGGTGCTGTTCTGATGGGGATTTAATGGTTTCTGCCAAGACTCAAGAACATGAAATTAGGGTTTGCTGCAAAACCGATTTGGTTGCAGAATGAAGTTGGTAGTGAGATGTTTCTGTGGATTTGGTGAATTTGATAAATTGGTTTGCAAATCAGTTGAAGTTATGAAACTGAAGATGAGCTGTTGTGGCTGCTGTTGATAATGAGAGAAGTAAATCTGGGAAGGTGGAGGTGTTGATTGTTATGCGTCTGTGGTATTTGAGAAGTTGAGAAGATTTGAGAACTTGGGGTCGGTTTCAATTTGTAACTGGAAGCTGAAATGGAGATATGGGTGTTGTGTATGACTTTCACAGAAGATGATGAGGGTTTGATGGTGTTTTTATTGCAGTCTGGTGATTGTGTTGGTGTTGCTACTAGAAGAAGTGGCAATTGTATGGAATGTGGTTGCTGTGTATGAATGAGATTGTTGTTGTCTCTGAGTTGCAGTGAGTGAAGAGTTTGATGAGCAGGTCAGGTGGGAATGTTGCCATGAGCTGCAGTCCAAGTAACTGGTGCTGTGTGTTGTGACAGTGAGAGCTGAAACTGTAGGTGGTAGCTGGTGATTGATATTGCAGTGCAAGTGGTGGTCTGAGGTTGGATGGGTCTTATGGATGAACTCAGGTACTAAGAGCTGGAATGGTGGTGAAATGGAGTTGCAGGTCATTGAATATGCAATGCGGTAGTGATGCTAGGCGATATAGCTGAGTGAAGTTACAGGTTCTTGGTAGAGATGGAATTTGCAGTGGTTGCAGTGGCTCAGATTGGAGTTGAAGGTGGTTCAGGGCAATGGAATGATGGAGCAGGCCTGAAGGACAATGGCTGTCACTAATGCTTGAATGACAGGTTGGGTTCTCTGAATTGCAGGAGCTGAAATTCGATGTTGCCGTTGATATTGAAGGTGCTGGTGCTGGTGCTGATGTGCAGGCACTAAACTGCAGTTTCAGATGGAATCGCAGGTGGTATGATTCGGAGTCTACATTTGATAATAAAGCTATGTTGCTCCAGCCATGAAGCTGAGATGGTACTGGTGGAGTGAACTGTTGCAGGGTTGTAACTGATGTTGCAACAGCAATGAATGGCTCAGTTGAGTTGTAGATGCTGCAGAATGTGTTAGTGGAATTGATAATGAGTCTGTTGTGGCTGCTGGTAGGTTTGGGAAGTGATTTTACTGGCAGAGTGCAAAGATGGTTAAGCTGCAAGATTGAGCTGAGATTGTGCGTTGCTTGCAATGGGTTCATGGGTATTGCAAATGTAGCAAGCAATAGTGGTGAGTGAAGGCACCGGTGGTTTATATGAAATTGTAGATGGAGGCAGTGAGCTGAGTTGCAGCTGCTGTTGGGATATGTGAATCAACATTGCAGGAATGCTGGAGCTACAGAGATGGTGATGGAGCATTTATTTAACTCAGAGTTGCAAGTGTTGGGAGTGGCAATGCAGGGCCATTATGGCTGGGTAGGAGTTAAGCTACAGCACAAGGATTGTGCATCAGAGATTGGCCTGTGCAATGGCCTGGCCAATTTAACTCAGCCAGCTGACCCTGACTCTCCCTGACTCGGTTTGACTCGGTTTGACCGAGTTGACCCGCCGAGTTGACTCGTTGACCGTTGACCGGGCGGACTTTGCCGGTCACCTGAGATATTTTCCGGCGACCCTTCCGGCCAATTTCCGGCCACAATACCTGATTTCCGTCGACCACTTTTGGGGCATATTTTCTACATGGGTTTCTCTCACTTATGGGCTTGGTGGATTTTCATCTAATGGACTTTGAAGACTAGACCTAATTTTAGAAGTTGGAGAAAAGCTATAAAAGGGAAAGTCTTCTACAACATAATAGATCTTATTCTTGGAATTTTTGGAGAGCCGGTTTTGTTTACGCTTCTAGGGTTTGCTTTTGTTCATCTTCTTCTTCTTTTCAATTAATATTATTATGATGAACTCCATAGCTATGAGTAGCTAAACATATTATTGGTTATGGGATAAAAGTTGATTTCTCAACATGTTTTTGAATCTATGAATTAGTTTTGTCTCGGAATTTATTGTTTGTGATTCACAATTAATAGTGTTATAAGATTTGAATACTTGTTAGGTTGAGTCCGGAATCAATCCGATTTGCGTTCATCTCTAAAGCTATATTAGGGTTTTCAATACGAAAAAGTTGTTTATCCCTGATCCTAAGTAGCATAATTGTGGGTAGTGCTTGTAGTGATATATCCTACTAGTCACAAGTGAATCATAACTTTTATTAAAATGTTTAGTGCTTTTACACATTCGTTTGCATTGATTAGTCTTATTCCATAGTACTTATTGCTTTTAGGGAGTTAAACTTAATTGTGCTTTTACACTTTAGGTTGCTTTCTAGGAAGAATTCACATATGCATCTTTTAATGTGGTTGTGATGAAAACAGGGAATTAACGGGTTATACTTGCGATCAAGGTATCCTAGGACTTTTAGTAAATACGAGATTAAAATACCAATTCTAATCATTGATGAAAATACATGTTTGTGAATGATACTATCCCGTGACCAATATCTTCTCCTTATTGATTATTCCAACTATTTGCTTTGCTCTATTTTGTTTTTACTTTAGTATTTCGTTAAAACAACAAACATTCCCCCTTGGTTACCTTAGAAACTGAAAATTGCATAACAACAATTGCCTCTCTGTGGATACGAACTCTTCCTTACCTTGTACTTCATTTAAATTTAGTGAGTAAGAAAGTGAAATTATTTTTGACGGATTGACACACGATCAAATTTTGGCGCCGTTGCCGGTGATTGTTTCTAATGAGCTTAATGATTTACAGGAGCAAAAACTTCTAAGGGTGCTATGGAAGTACAAGACGGCCATAGGATGGACAATCGCCGATATCAAGGGTATAAGCCCTGCCGTTTGTATGCACAAAATTCGTTTGGAGGATGATGCAAAGCCTACAAGGGAAGCACAACGTCGTTTGAATCCTCCCATGATGGAAGTTGTGAAAAAGGAGATACTCAAGATTTTGGAGGTGGGTGTTATCTACCCCATATCCGATAGCAAGTGGGTAAGCCCAGGTACAAGTAGTACCAAGAAATCAGGTGTGACAGTGGTGGAGAATGATAAGAATGAGCTTGTCCCAACTCGTGTGCAAACCGGTTGGAGGGTTTGTATTGATTATAGAAAATTGAATGCCACCACTAGGAAGGATCATTTTCCATTACCTTTTATTGATCAAATGCTTGAACGTTTAGCTGGACACTCTTATTATTGCTTTCTTGATGGCTATTCAAAGTTATAATCGGATTGTGATAGCGTAGGAGGACCAAGAGAAAACCACTTTCACTTGTCCTTTCGGTACTTTTGCTTATAGAAGGATGCCTTTTGGCTTGTGCAATGCTCCAGCTACCTTTCAAAGGTGTATGGTAAGTATCTTTTCGGAATATGTTGAAAACATAATCGAGGTGTTCATGGATGACTTTAGTGTCTTTGGTGATTCATTTGACCTTTGCTTGAACAATTTGTCTCTAATCCTTGAACGATGTGTTGAAACAAAACTTGTGCTAAATTGGGAGAAGTGCCATTTCATGGTAACTCATGGCATAGTTTTAGGCCATATAATATCTTCTAAAGGCTTGGAAGTCGATAAATCTAAGATAGACCTTATTCGTGCTCTAACCCCTCCCACTACGGTGAGGGAGATACGTTCTTTTCTTGGTCATGCAGGTTTCTATCGTAGATTCATCAAGGACTTTTCCAAGATAGCATCACCACTTTGTAATTTATTGCAAAAAGATGTGGTTTTTAACTTCGATGAGAAATGTATGGTGGCATTCAATCGTTTGAAAGAACTTTTGATTTCAGCCCCTATCATTAAACCACCGGATGGGAGTAAGCCTTTTGAGCTCATGTGTGATGCTAGTGATTATGCGGTTGGTGCGGTGCTTGGGCAACGTGTGGGGAAGCTTCCTCATGCTATTTATTATGCTTCTAGAACGTTAAATGAGGCCCAACAAAACTACACAACCACTGAAAAAGAGTTATTAGCCATTTTTTTTGCTTTATAAAAGTTTCTCTCTTATCTAATTGGTACAAAAGTTGTTGTCTTTTCTGATCATGCAGCACTTAGATACTTGCTTACAAAGAAAGAGGCGAAACCGAGGCTCATACGATGGATATTGCTCTTGCAAGAGTTTGATATTGAAATCAAAGAAAAGAAAGGAATTGAGAACACCGTTGCGGATCACTTGAGCCGACTTGCTGTGGACAAGGAGACTATCCCATTGCGTGAAAGTTTCCCGGATGAGCAACTTTTCTCAATTGCCTTTGGAGAACCATGGTATGCCGATATTGTCAATTACTTAGTTTCTAAACAAATCCCAAAGAACTTGTCTCGTGCTGAGAGGGACAAACTTAAGAGGTTAGGGAACCAATACATATGGGATGATCCATACTTATGGAAACATGGTAGTGACCAAGTAATACGAAGGTGCGTTCCCTAATCAATTTAATTCTATCTTGTCTTTTTGTCACTCTTATGCTTGCGGAGGACATTTTGGGAGTAAGAGAACCGCGCACAAGGTACTTGAAAGTGGTTTTTATTGGCCAACTTTGTTTAAGGATGCACATATATTTTATACAACTTGTGATAGGTGCCAAAGAACCGGCAATCTAGGTGCCCGAAATCAAATGCCACAAACTTATATTCAATTTATTGAAGTTTTTGATGTATGGGGTATTGATTTTATGGGGCCTTTTGTCAACTCCCATGGGAATTTTTATATCTTACTTGCGGTTGATTATGTCTCGAAATGGGTGGAAGCTAAAGCCACCCCAACTAATGATTCTAAAGTGGTTTCAGATTTTGTGCAAGCTCATATTTTTGCAAGGTTTGGAATTCCAAGAGACATAATTAGCGATGGAGGTTCTCACTTCAAAAACAGGATTTTGCAAAGCTTGTTGACGAAGTACAATGTGTCGCACAAGATTGCAACACCTTATCATCCCCAAACCAATGGACAAGCCGAGGTGTCTAATCGGGAGGTGAAATCCATTCTAGAAAAGACGGTGAACCCAACAAGGAAGGATTGGAGCATGCGACTTAATGATGCTTTGTGGGCGTATAGAACCGCATATAAAACACCTATTGGGATGTATCCCTTTAGGATTGTTTATGGTAAACTGGTAGGTCTGTAAATGTGATTTTCCTACGTCTTAAACTGCAAGTGCACAGTGCCTTTGGAGGCAGTGGCAAGCACAGGTCGAACCACAGAGAAATGGAGTGTGTGTTATGAACTAAAGGCTCCTTAACTGATTTCAGGGGAGGTAGCACAAAAATATAGGTTTGTTTAGTGTCTTTACGACAAGATAGAGGTTGTAACAATGAACTCAAAATGAAATACAAGTAATGAGGTTTAAGGCACTAGGATTATCAACTCCACCACTAATTTATGTTATGGGATTCAACTAGTTTGAGTGCTTTGTTCCTGTGACAGACAAGGATAAGGTGTCAAATTTATCACCTATCTAAGGAGTTTCACCAAATGATAACTCAATTATCAGCTAAGGTACTAACCTAGAGCACTAGTTGTCTAATTAAGCACAACTAGTCAAGAGAATTAGCAAATATCTCTAAGGCTTGAGCTGAAGCATAACCAATATAGTTTAGCCTAACTACAATGCATACATGGCATTCATTGTGAGAGTACAACATTGGAAAGCTAGAATTGAGATTATCTTTAAAGTTTAAGCATTCAAAAGCAACTTCAAACATAGTTGAACCACAGAACAATAACTTAGGGTTTCATTGTAATCCTAGCAAAGTGATTTAGAACATATTAAACATAGCAAAAGAATACTCAAATTGAAACTAAATTATGAACCCTAAAACATGCTATTTTCTCTCACATGCAAAATAACAATTTATATCTCTCACAATTCACTCCAACTCGATTACACACAAACCCAAACCTGATTTCGGCCTTGTCTTCCTCTGAATCGACCATGCGGGGTGGTTGTTCGAGAAAACCCTAATTTTAATCATCTCAACCCTAGCTTCTAGGTTATGGGAGAAGCTAAAGGTAGAGATGGTTAAAACGAGGGCGGCTGCAGGAGCTAGTGGTGATAGCGACAGGAGAAGGAGAGGTGGTGATGGGGTAGCTCTGCCATGGGTATGGAGAAGAAGGTGAAGGGGATGGTTTCTCTGAGGAGTGGGTCGGGGAAGAAAGAGAAGATGGAAGAAGAAATGGGTTAGGTCGAATGGGTATAGGTATAGGGTGTTTTGTTGTGAAGCGGGTGTAGCAAAGATCGATGAGGAGGCTGGAGCGAGCGTAGGATGCATAGGATGAAGATCTTAACGGCTCAGGGCGATGTGCGGTTTTTGGTGTGGAGCGGGAGTATCAAGAAATGATGCGAGTGAGGAGGCGACCGTAGGATGCAAAGGGGCGAGATCTCAACGGTTCGGGGTGGACGGGCTCGGATCTTGGATAGCTTGGGCCCATGTCTTGTAGATGGGTTGCTCCTTGTTGGGTTGCAACTGTTGCGCGCGGGCTTTGGCTTTCTGCTTCATAGATGCTCGTCTCCAATTCTTTGCTCTTTTGGCTCCTCAATTTCTCCAAGCTTTATTTATTACCTAAAAACACAAAATTAATTAGTACAAATATTTATTCTTGAAAACAAAGAAAATACGAATGCTGGGATAATATCCGATTTATGAGCACAAAATATGAGTTAAATGCCAATAAATAGATGTAGAAATATGCAATATTTGGCACTCATCAAATACCCCCAAACCTGAATTTTACTTGTCCTCAAGTGAAACAGAAATTAAGAAATCCTAACTATACCCATGTCGCAGGTCTCTCAAATGCATTTAGCGTATGCACTAAGCCTTTAAACCCCTAGGTGTCCCTAGTGGACGAGTTGTAGTCTCGTGAGGGTTTACCAAAGGTGTACCCACAAAACCTTCTCCAACTTCGAGTGTAAAAGAGTCTCAAGCATCCAAGGAGCTATGAGGACATAGAGTTTCGCATGCTAGTAACACGAAGTTAGAACTACCAAAGAACGCATTCTCATCCTTAAGTGCTTGAGCGAGAAGTAACCATACCATATGAAAGAATTCGGATTCGATTGTGATCATAAGCCTCGACTTCTGCCTCACCATTAGGGTTTTATGATAATTGCACTCAAAAAGATCGCTTTTTAGTCTCTCATGTGTGCGAGCGGGAATAAAGAGAGAAATCCCGCACACGTTGTAGGTAAGAAGGATAACCTTCCGAAATAATTTATGGAGACTCCACGAGTTGTGGACAAAAGAATCTTTTTCGATGATCTCTAAGAAAGGAAATCAACCATTAGCAAGGATGGGAGTACTCACTTACCTTCTCACCCGATAGGCAATTAATATCACTCTCTCAGCATTCATAGAAACGTCTTCAATCTTCGGTCTTCAAATGTTGATGACGAACTTCTGAACTTCACAAAAACTTGACAAACTTTTTTTTTTTTTTTTTTTTTTTTTTAAAGATACATGAAATGAAAAAAACAAGAAAACTCAATTTTTCACAAACTTCATTAATTCTCATCCTATTTTCTTTTCTTTACTTTGTTGCACGTAAACCTTGGACTATATCAACTTGTCTTCAAATATTTTGATGTTGCTCCGCTTTGCTTGACGATGATGTGTTTCTATGAATCTGTTGATGTTGTTGAGAGGGAGAGAGTGATGCTAACTGCAAATCGGTATTTAGAAGAAGTTTTCATCTTTAAACGTCACCCTCATGATTGACGGAATTAGCACTCAAGAGATCAAAAGTAGTGCTGTGAAAGTGGTGCGAAGTTGGGTAGCTCACCATTCCTACCCTAATTGACGTACGGTGACATACACTCTAACACTTTTCTAGAAAGTCACAAAGAGTGAAGGTCGGTACCTCGCTTGATGTAAAATGGGTAGTCTCCACTATGGTTGAACACAATTCTACTACCGAATATCTAAACAAAGACCTAATTCGCCCTCCGGTATGGTTAAATCCAACTTTAACGCTCTAATCAACTAAGAAACCCGATTGTGTTCTCCTCCTACTTCCAAGTTCTTGTTATTTCGGTCAGACTCTCTATGTAAACATAGCTAGAAGCATGCTAGTGACTCTAAAATCTCTAAAAGTTGGAGGTTTTTATGCAAGTATTTACAAAGAGTTTTTTTATTTTATTTTTTTTGTATGATGTAAAACAAAAAGACTAAAAACTCTAAATGCAAATCACACCCCCAAACCTAATTCAAACATTGTCCTCAATGTGTCGACAGATAGAAAAAATTTAAGCAGTCACATACCAAGAGAACTATGTTGAGTAGAGAAAAGGGAAGAGATTACCGGATGTACAAGAGTGTTGCTAAACCAAAGGAGGATGAATGCTTTGAAAGCAAACAACCAAGGGGCAAGACAAAAAGTTTGGTTAGCACACATGAAAACTATGCAAATAGCAAAAAGAAAAAGAAAAAGAAAAGATGATGGAATGGATTTTTAGTCCATATGTATGTACAAAAGTGAACTAGGTCAGTCCACATAGATGGGGTCTTCTAAGTCCACGGTCTCAACTTCTGGTGGAAGATGCTCCAGAAATGGTTTCAGTCTCTGACCATTGACTTTGAAGATGTTCTTGTTTGCTGGGTTTTCAACTTCTACAGCTCCATGGGGAAAGACGGTATGTACCAAGAATGGTCCCGACCATCGAGAACGTAGCTTTCACGGAAACAAATGCAATCTAGTGTTGTACAATAAAACTTTACGTCCCGGGGTGAAAGACTTGCGCGAGAATGCGCTTGTCGTGAAACACCTTCATTCTATGTTTGTACGTTTTGGCACTATCATAAGCATCATTTCTCAATTCTTCTAACTCATTGAGTTGAAGTTTCCTATGGGTTCCAGCCTTATCAAGATCAAAATTCAACTTCTTTACAGCCCAATATGCACGGTGTTCTAACTCAACAGGTAGATGACATGCTTTACCATACACAAGTCTGTAAGGAGACATCCCAATGGGAGTCTTGTATGCAGTTCTATAGGCCCATAAAGCATCGTTTAAGCGCAAAGACCAATCTTTCCTAGAAGGATTGACAGTCTTCTCAAGGATATGCTTAATTTCCCTATTAGAAACTTCTACTTGGCCACTAGTTTGAGGATGGTAAGGTGTTGCTACCTTGTGGGTGATTCCATACTTGCGCACTAATGATTCAAAGGGTCTATTGCAAAAATGACTACCTCCATCACTGATTATTGCTCTAGGGGTTCCAAAACGGGAGAAAATGTTTTCCTTAAGAAAAGAAAGAACAACTTTATGGTCGTTGGTTTTGGATGCAATGGCCTCTACCCACTTAGAGACATAATCAACAGAACAAGAATGTATAACTTACCTTCGAATTAGGAAATGGACCCATGAAATCAATACCCCAAACATCAAACAGCTCAACAATCAAAATGGGTTGTAAGGGCATCATGTTTCTCTTAGTGATACTTCCTAATTTCGACATCGATCACAAGCAACACAAAATGCATGGCAATCCCTAAACAAGTTGGCCAATAGAAACCGCTTTGCAAGATCTTTGCAGCAGTTTTCTTGGCACTAAAGTGGCCTCCACATGCATGGTCATGACGAAAGAGATGACGTCCCTTTGTTCGAATCTGGGGACACATCTCCTAATGATTTGGTCTTGCAAAGTACTTAAACAAATATGGGTCATCCCAAAGGAAGTGTTTAACTTCAGCCAAGAACTTAGAACGGTCTTGTTTAGACCAATGCAAGGGCATTCTACCCGTAGCAAGGTAGTTCACAATATTAGCAAACCATGGCATTTCGTACACAAGCATCAATTGCTCATCGGGGAATGATTCCCTAATTAGCACGAGATTCATCAAAGATATTCGACATTCAACCTAGACAAGTGATCAAAGCAACAACATTCTCGACCCTTTCTTATCTCGAATTTCGAGGTTAAACTCTTGTAACAAGAGTATCCATCGAATTAGACGAGCCTTAGCATCTTTTTTAGACAAAAGATATCTCGGTGCGGATGGTCGAATAAATGATGACCTTAGACCCTATCAAATAAGATCTAAACTTATCTAATGCAAACACAACAACTAGCAACTCTTTCTCGGTTGTGGAATAATTCATTGAGCATCATTAAGTGTTTTACTAGCATAGTAGATTACATAAGGGAGTTTGTCTACTCGTTGGCCCAAAACAAACTCCTACGAAGATAGTCGGACGCATCACACATAATCTCAAATGGTAATGACCAGTCAGTGGTCCGACTATAGGGGCGAGATGTAAGGAGAGCCTTCGATTGCTCCCATGCTTCCTTACAAGCATCATCAAAGACAAATGCAACATCTTTTGCAAGAAGATTGCACAAAGGTCGTGAAATTTTACTAAAGTCTTTGATGAATCGGCGGTAAAAACCCGCATGGCCTAAGAATGATCCGATGTCCCTCGCGTAACGAGGTTGAGGCAAGTGTTGAATGAGATCTACCTTGGCTTTGTCTACTTCTATGCCTTTTTCCGAGATAATATGCCCTAGGACAATGCCTGAGTTAACCATGAAATGACATTTTTCCCAATTCAAAACCAAACTCTTCTCCTTACACCTAATCAAAGACACAAGTGAGGTGATGCAAACACTCATCAAAAGAAGAACCAAACACCGAAAAATCATCCATAAAAATCTCAAGAAACTTATCTACCATGTCGGAAAATATGCTCATCATGCAACGTTGAAAAGTAGCGGGTGCATTACACAACCCGAAAGGCATACGACGATAAGCAAATATTCCATAAGGACATGTAAATGTGGTCTTTTGTTGGTCTTGGGTGCTATGTGAATTTGGTTGTAGCGAATAGCCATCTAAGAAACAAGAGTGACTATGTTTTGCTAACCTTTCCAAAGATTTGGTCAATGAAGGGAAGGGAAAATGGTCTTTCTTGGTTACTGTGTTCAGTTTCCTATAATCAATACAGACTCGCCACCCTGTGGTCACACGGGTGGGAATGAGCTCATTCATCTCATTTTGAACTACAGTGATGCCAGACTTTTTGGGTACTACTTGAATGGGACTGACCCACTGGCTATCAGGAACTGGGTAAATGATACCCGCATCAAGCAATTTCAGAATCTCACCTTTGACAACATCTCTCATGTTGGGGTTAAGTCTCCTTTGCATTTCCCTAGATGGTTTAGTTTTCTCCTCAAGGTTTATGTGATGCATGCAAATTGTGGGACTTATACCCTTAAGATCGGAGATGGTCCAACATAAAGCTCCTTTATGTTCTTTGAGTACTTCTAAGAGTCGACTTTCATGTTCTGTGTCTAAACATGATGCAATAATTACAGGTAAAGTGTCAGAAGGACCTAAGAAAGCATACTTCAAGGTATCAGGTAATGGTTTCAAATCAAGCTTAGGTGGTGTATCAAGAGGTGGGCAGATGTGGTATCAGAGAGTGGAAGAGGTTCCACTGCATTCTGCCATTTAGCAATATCCATGGGTGGCACAGACTCTAGCAAAGAGTGGACTTCACTAATGTACTCGGGCCAAGAGATCTAAGTCAAAATTGTCTAAACATGCTTGTACAGGGATCCACAGTAAGATGTCGACAATGAGTCTTGAATCGAGACTCTCAATCATGTTAACCTCGTGCAATTCATCATCATCACACTCTATGGGTTGTTGGTTCACACGAAAGACATTCGGTTCTACAACATGTTGCCAAAAGACAAATTCAATATCCCGCTACGACAATTTATGATAGCGTTTGACGTTGCCAAGAAGGGACGTCCTAAGATAACGGGAATATGATTTTCGAGGATTTTGCACAGGTTGAGTGTCTAACACAATGAAGTCCACGGAGAAATAAAATTTATCAACCTTAATCAGCACATCTTCAACGATTCCCCGAGGGATTCTCACAGATCTGTCCGCTAATTGTAGCGTGACAGGAGTGGGTTGCAATTCCCCAAGACCTAACTGCACATACACAGAATATGGCGGTAGATTCACACTAGCTCCTAAGTCCAATAAAGCTTTTCGATTGTATGATCACCTATAGTACAAGAGATAGTTGGGCTACACGGGTCTTTAAACTTAGGTGGGGTTTTGTTTTGAATAATTGAACTTACTTGCTCGGTGAGAAAGGCACGCTTATGCACATGAAGCTTTCGCTTTTGTGTGCACAGTCCTTCAAAAACTTAGCATAGGCATGTATTTGCTCGATTGCTTCGAGAAATGGAATGTTTATGTTAACTCTTTTGAACATTTCCAAAATCTCGTTGTATTGGGTACCCCCCTTCTGTTGCACCAACCGTTGTGGGAATGGAGCAACAGGTACATGACTTGGCAAAGGAACATCTATATTGGTAGGACTCTTGGTTTTATCAATGGGCTCAGATTCTTTCTCTACGGTAGATGTTTTCGGTGGTGTTGTGTGTCCTGGGGAGTCTGATGTAGACTCGCTTGATGGTGGTACACCTACATGGTTCTCAACAATTCTACCACTACGGAGAGTGGTGACAGCATTCGCATGACTATGTGAATTTTCATTGCAGGTAGAGGAGCCTGCTTGAAACACATTCTTTGGATTTTGTTGGGGTTGACTAGGAAGTTTTCCTTTCTCTCTCTCATTCAATGTATCACAGAGTTGACCTATCTTAAGATCTAGGTTTGTGAGACGTTGGTCGGTGGTTTTCTCAAGTCTTGAAAGATTTTGGGTTAACATAACGACACAGTCTTCAAAGCTAAGCTTTTTCTCTACAGGGTACTGAGGATGTGGTGGTATTTGGGGGTTTCTAGGATATGAGTATCCTTGGTTGTTATTTGTTGGTCCCCCTTGTACCGGTCCCTTGGACCATGAGAAGTTAGGGTGATTCCTCCACCCTGGGTTGTAGGTTTGAGAATACGGGTTGTTCTCTTGCCTATGGTACAATGCATTGGCTTGCTCGGTTTTGGACTCTTGGAATGCATGTAAGTCCGGACAACTGTCCACTAAATGGTCAGAGCTATGGCATGCGGCACAAGTGGCCATTTCAATTTGGTCACGGAGAGTAGGGGCATTAGGTTTTACATTTTTCTGCAATTCAAGCATTTCTATTCTCCGGGCCAAAGATGCCATTTTTGCATTTCCCTCAAAGTCGACTCGATTCTATGAACATTGTTTGCGGGGTAGTCCTTCTCGGTTCACGGATGGACTCCCACCGTTGAGTCTTTTCAAATGACTTCGATTAAGAAAGTCCAAGCCTCATCGGCACTCTTGTCAATAAATGCACCATTGCACATTGACTCGACTGTGGTACGGGTTCTAACATCTAGACCCTCATACAAGATTTGCACGAGTCTCCATTTTTCAAAACCATGGTGGGGACATTGGAGTAATAATTTATTGAATCTCTCCAAGTATTTTGCTAGAGTTTCGTCTTCTAATTGCACAAAACCATTTAGACTTTGGCGAATTGTCGCCATCTTATGGTTGGGGAAAAACTTTTGAAAAACTCTTTGGTGAGGTCATCCCGGAGTTCTAATGGATTGTGGTTGTAAGAGCATGAAGCCAAGACTTGGCTTTGTCTTTCAGAGAAAAAGGAAACAATCTCAGTTTGAGGGACTCTTCTGGCATTTGGTTAAAACGCAGAGTCCCACAAATATCCTCAAAATCTCTCACGTGATGGTAGGGGTTTTCAGCATCGACCCCTCTAAACACGGGTAGCATGTGAATGGTGCTTGCTTTCAGTTCAAACTGACCAGCATCGGCTGGCAGAATGATGCAAGAGGGCTGGCTTGCCCTAGTTGGGTACATGTAGTCCTTGAGACTACGGGGTTGGTTAAGTTCCTCACCCATGGTTTCTGTTTCGGATGGGCTTGGGCTTTCTGATGGATTTGGGCTTTCTGTGGAAGAGCTGGGTATGCTTACGATTTCGTCCGGGCGGATTCTAACTAGTCGATTTGTTTGGTCTCTAAAAGACACAATCATAGCCTAGCTAGCGCATCTAGCATGTTAATATACAATCAATTTCAACACAGAAAAGCAAAAACTCAAAAATGACCCACTAATACAAGACTCAAGCCCAAAAGATGGCTTGTTGATGTTGTAAGGCCCAACTGATTAGGTGGGTATCAGCCCAGATGATGTGGGCTTAGTTTTGTTTGCATGGCCCAGCTATGAAGGCCAAGTTATGTGGGCTCAGTTTTGTGCACAGCCCAACAGCTCAGCTGATGTGGGCTTAGCTGTTAAGGGTTTGGTTTAAGCAGCCCAGTTTGTTGCACAGCTCAGTGCAACTTGTGCTATCAACACAGCACTGGCATATGCAAAGGTTGCAGAATGATGCTAGACCTGTACACAGCTTTGGCAGGGCACAAATTGTAAATGAGCACAACACAGTTTCACACAAAATGATACAGCCTAATGGTTGTGCAAGTTGGTCTATGCTCAGCACAAGTTAAACTTATACACAACACACCTTATGAGGTCACAAAGACAGACTAAATGCATCTCTCAACACAAAGACAAGATGTGCGTAATGTGCTCAAAAATTTTGTGATGTGCACAGGGTAATGGATGTGCTCACTCAAGGTGAAGCATGTGCTGGGTTGTGTATTTGAAAACCAAGCTAAATACTAATGCAACTCAAACTCTGCTACTTAACATTCATTCAATCATCAAAAGCTCACACACACATTGCAGATATTGTTGCACAGTGGATGTCAACTGGGTCAGTTGACCTCAGTTGTTAGAGATCAAGCACAAAGTATGCAAATATTAGCAGGGCAGATGGCTTAGCAAATGACAAGTTAGCCAATGTACAGATGCACAGATGAGCAAATGGTGTATAACAGTTCAGCGCATTTCAGATATAACTTCACAGCCTTAGCATATGAATCAACAACTAATCAATGCTGGCATTTACACATATACCACAGATTGTCAATAAGCTACATATCAGTAAGATAACAGCAATTGAACAAAGCTAGTATTTTATAACATGCTCAGGGTGTCAAGATGTCAGCAGGGCAGAACAAGACACTTGGGTGTCTCGGTTATATCTCAAACTCACAGCTTCAGGGGCTGGAGTAGAACACAAGGGCTGCAAGTGAGATAATTCAGCATATGACTCAGCAATCAACTAGCAGGTTAAGATGAATTAACACTGGGCAGATTATAGTTCATGCAAAGTTTTTCAATACTTGGCTCAACAGGGTTATGGTAAGCTCAGGGTTGTTGCTCAAACACACATGTGACAGGGTAATACAATATGTTTGTTATGGCTCACAGATTCACAGGCAGATATGCTCAGCACAGATTCACAACTCAAATGGCTATACCAGCATAGCATCAGGTTTTAACACACTTGCTAACAGAATAGAGCATGCACAATCTCAAGCTCAACAGCTCAGGGGCTGGAGCTGAGCACAGAACACAGTAAAAGTGAAACTTTGAGAGCTACCTAGCAAGAGTTTTATCATGCATCACAACACAGGGTAGAAATAGGGTTGAAGAATACAATACTGCCAGTATTAAACTGGGTTTAGGCAATTCCTCCAATTGCTTTGCTGCTCCCTTTTCTCCTCTTCTTTGGTTTGCTCAGCAGATGTTGCAGTGCACTGCTAGCTCAACAAAAAGAATCTCGATTCCCAAAGCTTCACGATTAAAGCAAGAAAGCATTAACCAAACAAGTTCAAAAGGTTTGCACAATGGAAGATGTGATATGCAGAGATGATGGACTGGGGTTTTGCGGGGGTGATAATGTCTTTGAGAGCTATGATTTAAGCAAACAGAACTACAACAATGACAGCAACCACTGCAAGTTCAGCTATCACAGATGATGATATTGGTGATGCAAAGATGCTACAAAGATAAACTACAGATGAAAGTTACACTAAACTATGGCAAGGCAATGATGCAGATGATTGATAGCAAAAAATTTAAGCTAAGTTAAGCTAAGTTAACATACATCAATGATTTTAAGCAAAAATTTAAAACACAAATGTACAAGAATGAACTTAAATGCAGTAAAGTGAGCTAATAGAACTACACAGCACACTACCAGTTCCCCGGCAGCGGCGCCAAAAACTTGGTAGGTCTGTCAATGTGATTTTCCTACGTCTTAAACTGCAAGTGCACAGTGCCTTTGGAGGCAGTGGCAAGCACAGGTCGAACCACAGAGAAATGGAGTGTGTGTTATGAACTAAAGGCTCCTTAACTGATTTCAGGGGAGGTAGCACAAAAATATAGGTTTGTTTAGTGTCTTTACGACAAGATAGAGGTTGTAACAATGAACTCAAAATGAACTACAAGTAATGAGGTTTAAGGCACTAGGATTATCAACTCCACCACTAATTTATGTTATGGGATTCAACTAGTTTGAGTGCTTTGTTCCTGTGACAGACAAGGATAAGGTGTCAAATTTATCACCTATCTAAGGAGTTTCACCAAATGATAACTCAATTATCAGCTAAGGTACTAACCTAGAGCACTAGTTGTCTAATTAAGCACAACTAGTCAAGAGAATTAGCAAATATCTCTAAGGCTTGAGCTGAAGCATAACCAATACAGTTTAGCCTAACTACAATGCATACATGGCATTCATTGTGAGAGTACAGCATTGGAAAGCTAGAATTGAGATTATCTTTAAAGTTTAAGCATTCAAAAGCAACTTCAAACACAGTTGAACCACAGAACAATAACTTAGGGTTTCATTGTAATCCTAGCAAAGTGATTTAGAACATATTAAACATAGCAAAAGAATACTCAAATTGAAACTAAATTATGAACCCTAAAACATGCTATTTTCTCTCACATGCAAAATAACAATTTATATCTCTCACAATTCACTCCAACTCGATTACACACAAACCCAAACCTGATTTCGGCCTTGTCTTCCTCTGAATCGACCATGCGGGGTGGTTGTTCGAGAAAACCCTAATTTTAATCATCTCAACCCTAGCTTCTAGGTTATGGGAGAAGCTAAAGGTAGAGATGGTTAAAACGATGGCGGCTGCAGGAGCTAGTGTTGATGGCGACAGGAGAAGGAGAGGTGGTGATGGGGTAGCTCTGCCATGGGTATGGAGAAGAAGGTGAAGGGGATGGTTTCTCTGAGGAGTGGGTCGGGGAAGAAAGAGAAGATGGAAGAAGAAATGGGTTAGGTCGAATGGGTATAGGTATAGGGTGTTTTGTTGTGAAGCGGGTGTAGCAAAGATCGATGAGGAGGGCCGAGCGAGCGTAGGATGCATAGGATGAAGATCTTAACGGCTCGGGCGATGTGCGGTTTTGGTGTGGAGCGGGAGTATCAAGAAATGATGCGAGTGAGGAGGCGACCGTAGGATGCAGCAGGGCGAGATCTCAACGGTTCGGGGTGGACGGGCTCGGATCTTGGATAGCTTGGGCCCATGTCTTGTAGATGGGTTGCTCCTTGTTGGGTTGCAACTGTTGCGCGCGGGCTTTGGCTTTCTGCTTCATAGATGCTCGTCTCGAATTCTTTGCTCTTTTGGCTCCTCAATTTCTCCAAGCTTTATTTATTACCTAAAAACACAAAATTAATTAGTACAAATATTTATTCTTGAAAACAAAGAAAATACGGAATCTGGGATAATATCTGATTTCTGAGCACAAAAGATGAGTTAAATGCCAATAAATAGATGTAGAAATATGCAATATTTGGCACTCATCATAAACCTTGTCACTTACCCGTGGAAATTGAGCATAAGGCGTTTTGGGCTATTAAACAATGCAACATGGAGATGGATGGGGCTGGAAAGCAAAGGAAGTTACAACTCCAAGAGCTAGAGGAGCTTCGCAATGATGCATTTGAAAGCTCACGGATTTACAAAGAAAAGACGAAAGCGTTCCATGATAACATGATTTCTAGGAAACAATTTTGCATTGGGCAGAAAGTGCTTTTGTTTAATTCTCGCTTGCATTTATTTCCGGGTAAATTAAGGTCACGATGGATCGGACCTTTTATTGTTACTAATGTGTTTTCTCATGGTGCAGTGGAAATTCGTAGCATAGCTACAGGGAAAGAACTTAAAGTTAATGGGCACCGGTTGAAACCATATTATGAGAATTTCACTTCCGAAGTGGTGGAAGGAGTTAACTTTGTGGATGTACTCCCTCTGGAGGAGTCGTAGAAAGCAAGGAGATAGTCGGGCTAACGACTTTAAACCAAGCGCTAATTGGGAGGCAACCCAAAGGATGAGTATTTCTTGTCTTGTATTTATTTCTTGTCTTGTTTTTAGTTTTTCTTGTCTTGTTTTTTCTGATTTCTTATTAGAATTTCCCACCTTGACTTACTTTGGACGATTCAATTTACATTGAGGACAATGTAAAGTTTAAGTGTGGGGGAGTGGTTTTGCGTTGTAAATTTTTGCAATTTTTCAACTTTTTTGTGAAATAGTGAATAAGAAAACTCCAACTTATGGTTAGTTTAGAGTCACATAGTATACATGTCGCTAAGATTACATCGAGAATCTCATAATAGTGACTGAACTTAGAGATGACAGAGAACATGATCGGGTTTCTTAATTGTATGAGAGTTAAAGTTGGATTTAACCATGCCAGTGGCAAATAAGGTGCAGACTGAAATTCGGTATTAGAGCAGTGATCCCCTATAGTGGAGACTACCCAAGTTACATAATGTGAGGCACCAACCTTCAATTCTTTGAACCTGTCTCAATTTGTGCTTTTAGAGTGTGTGTCACCGTACGTAAATTCCGGGCAGAATGGTGAGCTGCCCAACCTCCCACCATAGAAGCATTATTTTGATCTCTTGAGTGCTATTTTTATCAACCATGATGGTGACATCGAATTGCTAACTTACATACCACTTGTAATCTTGTTCGCAGCTTAGCACCATCCACCTTATCTCTCTCTACACCAACAGGTCCATAGAAACACCATCATCATCAACAAGAGGAGCATCACAAATTTGAAGGAAAGTTGAACACGTTCATGGTTTACAAGCAACGGTATTTAAATGGGCAGATTTGATTTTAAGTAAAGCAACAAAACAAGGAGCAGAATTGTTATAAGTTGAAGACTATTGTACAAGAGTAAAAATTATCAAGGATGAGAGTTCGAGAAGTTTATGATATCAAGACATATAAGTTGTGAAGAATCAAGCGGTAAAGTACTTACACCATGGCCTTTGTACTTACGTTTTTATTTTATTTGTATTTTACTTTCTCTTGTCTCAAAAAAAAAAAAAAAAAAAAAAAAAAAAAAAAAAAAAAAAAACAAGAGAAAATTTTTAGGTTTGTTAGTAGTTTTTATTATTTTGTTTTATTTTTATTTTGTATTTGTTTTATTTCTTATTTCAAAGAAAAAAAGAAAAAAAAAATGGGTTTGTATAGTTTGTTTTTAGTTTTGTGTTCTTTCAATAAAGCCAATGGAAAGAAGGAATATCTATAATGAAGTTTCAAGCGACAAGGAATTTGAGGAAAAGAGTTATATTGTCAAGATTCTACGAAGTTCAAGAGTTATCATCGAGAGTTGAAGACCGAAGACGAAGATGAAGACACCGATAGAAGACCGAAGACGTTTCTATGGATGCTGTGAGAGTGGTGCTAGCTGCACGCCGAACGGATACGAGGTAAGTAAGCATATTCCCACCTTCGTTAAGTGGTTGATTTCCTTTCGAAGAGATCGTCAGAAAAATGGGTTTTCAAAAATATATAAAAGATGTGGGTTTTCAAAATACTTCGGAGGGTTTTTACCTTCCTACCATTCAACGTGTCGCAGGATTCTCTCTTCATTCCTACATGGACACATGTGTGACCCATAAAAAAACTGTTTATTATTGAGAGCAATATCATAAAACCCTTTCTTGTGAGGCAGAGTCGAGACTTTTGATCACTCCGAACCCGAATTTTAGTCGAGAAGGGATGGTTATTTCTCTCTCAACTTTTAAGAATGAGATTGTGTTCATTTATGTGTCTAACTTCTTATGACTAGTGTGCAGAATCTTTATGTCTTCTTAGCGCGTTGGATGCTATCATTACGGAGAACTAGTAAGTTGGAAAAATAGGTTTTGTGGGTATATCTCTAGTAAACCCTCACGAGACTATAACTCGTCCACTAGGGACACCTAGGGGTTTAAAGGCTTGTTATTTATGCTAAAAGTGACCATAAGTGTCTTATTTGATTTGCTCGAGGACTAGCAAAGTCTAAGTGTGGGGGAATCTGATAGGTGTAGAATACACCGTATTTACTATCTAGAGTTTATGCTTTCTTTGCTATTATTCGTGTGAATTATGTATCTTATGTTCGCTTTTGAGTTTTATAGGTGCAATGGAGTCACCGAGAACAAAAGGAGAGGAAAACGTTCATTTGGAGCGTAAAAGAATCACATTCCAAAACACTGGCGAGTTATACTTGGAGCAGACTAGGTAGCGCAAGGAAGAGGCAGAGAACTAGGCTGTCAGTTCTCTGGGCCCGACAGGCCATGTGTGTGCTGGTTACCCCTTAACCACTAAAGTGGGGGTGCCAATAACAGTTTTGGTTCCTACATGGCCCTAATTCTGAGAGCATCTCAATCATTTTCCCATCTAAAATTCGTAAGAGAACGAACTTGTGTAGCTGATGTCTGAGAGATAAAATTCAGAGAATCAGAATGGAGAAATTCAAGAGTACAGCTGAGATAAATCTGAGGTCAAGAAGTAAATCGAGTTTTGGTAAGAATTCGAGGAAGAAATGGTGCTGTTCTGATGGGGATTTAATGGTTTCTGCCAAGACTCAAGAATATGAAATTAGGGTTTGCTGCAAAACCGATTTGGTTGCAGAATGAAGTTGGTAGTGAGATGTTTCTGTGGATTTGGTGAATTTGATAAATTGGTTTGCAAATCAGTTGAAGTTATGAAACTGAAGATGAGCTGTTGTGGCTGCTGTTGATAATGAGAGAAGTAAATCTGGGAAGGTGGAGGTGTTGATTGTTATGGGTCTGTGGTATTTGAGAAGTTGAGAAGATTTGAGAACTTGGGGTCGGTTTCAATTTGTAACTGGAAGCTGAAATGGAGATATGGGTGTTGTGTATGACTTTCACAGAAGATGATGAGGGTTTGATGGTGTTTTTATTGCAGTCTGGTGATTGTGTTGGTGTTGCTACTAGAAGAAGTGGCAATTGTATGGAATGTGGTTGCTGTGTATGAATGAGATTGCTGCTGTCTCTGAGTTGCAGTGAGTGAAGAGCTTGATGAGCAGGTCAGGTGGGAATGTTGCCATGAGCTGCAGGCCAAGTAACTGGTGTTGTGTCTTTGTGTGATGACAGAGAGCCGAAACCGTAGGTGGTAGGCTGGTGATTGATATTGCAGTGCAAGTGGTGGTCCGAGGTTGGATGGGTCTTATGGATGAACTCAGGTACTAAGAGCTGGAATGGTGGTGAAATGGAGTTGCGGGTCATTGAATATGCAATGCGGTAGTGATGCTAGGCCGATATAGGTAGTGAAGTTACAGGTTCTTGGTAGAGATGGAATTTGCAGTGGTTGCAGTGGCTCAGATTGGAGTTGAAGGTGGTTCAGGGCAATGGAATGATGGAGCAGGCCTGAAGGACAATGGCTGTCACTAATGCTTGAATGACAGGTTGGGTTCTCTGAATTGCAGGAGCTGAAATTCGATGTTGCCGTTGATATTGAAGGTGCTGGTGCTGGTGCTGGTGCTGGTGCAGATGTGCAGGCACTAAACTGCAGTTTCAGATGGAATCGCAGGTGGTATGATTCGGAGTCTACATTTGATAATAAAGCTATGTTGCTCCAAACCATGAAGCCGAGATGGTACTGGTGGAGTGAATCATTGCGGGGGTTGTAATCGATGTTGCAACATCAATGAATGGCTCGATTGAGTCAGATCTTTGCAGAATGTGTTAGTGGAATTGATAATGAGTCTGTTGTGGCTGCTGGTAGGTTTGGGAAGTGATTTTACTGGCAGAGTGCAAAGATGGTTAAGCTGCAAGATTGAGCTGAGATTGTGCGTTGCTTGCAATGGGTTCATGGGTATTGCAAATGTAGCAAGCAATAGTGGTGAGTGAAGGCACTGGTGGTTTATATGAAATTGTAGATGGAGGCAGTGAGCTGAGTTGCAGCTGTTGTTGGGATATGTGAATCAACATTGCAGGAATGCTGGAGCTACAGAGATGGTGATGGAGCATTTATTTAACTCAGAGTTGCAAGTGTTGGGAGTGGCAATGCAGGGCCATTATGGCTGGGTAGGAGTTAAGCTACAACACAAGGATTGTGCATCAGAGATTGGCATGTGCAATGGCCTGGCCTGGCCAATTTAACTCAGCCAGCTGACCCTGACTCTCCCTGACTCGGTTTGACTCGGTTTGACCGAGTTGACCCGCCGAGTTGACTCGTTGACCGGTGACCGGGCGGACTTTGCCGGTCACCTGAGATATTTTCCGGCGACCCTTCCGGTCAATTTCCGGCGACCACTTTTGGGGCATATTTTCTACATGGGTTTCTCTCACTTATGGGCTTGGTGGATTTTCATCTAATGGACTTTGAAGACTAGACCTAATTTTAGAAGTTGGAGAAAAGCTATAAAAGGGAAAGTCTTCTACAACATAATAGATCTTATTCTTGGAATTTTTGGAGAGCCGGTTTTGTTTACGCTTCTAGGGTTTGCTTTTGTTCATCTTCTTCTTCTTTTCAATTAATATTATTATGATGAACTCCATAGCTATGAGTAGCTAAACATATTATTGGTTATGGGATAAAAGTTGATTTCTCAACATGTTTTTGAATCTATGAATTAGTTTTGTCTCAGTAATTTATTGTTTGTGATTCACAATTAATAGTGTTATAAGATTTGAATACTTGTTAGGTTGAGTCCGGAATCAATCCGATTTGCGTTCATCTCTAAAGCTATATTAGGGTTTTCAATACGAAAAAGTTGTTTATCCCTGATCCTAAGTAGCATAATTTTGGGTAGTGCTTGTAGTGATATATCCTACTAGTCACAAGTGAATCATAACTTTTGTTAAAACGTTTAGTGCTTTTACACATTCGTTTGCATTGATTAGTCTTATTCCATAGTACTTATTGCTTTTAGGGAGTTAAACTTAATTGTGCTTTTACACTTTAGGTTGCTTTCTAGGAAGAATTCACATATGCATCTTTTAATGTGGTTGTGATGAAAACAGGGAATTAACGGGTTATACTTGCGATCAAGGTATCCTAGGACTTTTAGTAAATACGAGATTAAAATACCAATTCTAATCATTGATGAAAATACATGTTTGTGAATGATACTATCCCATGACCAATATCTTCTCCTTATTGATTATTCCAACTATTTGCTTTGCTCTATTTTGTTTTTACTTTAGTATTTCGTTAAAACAACAAACATTCCCCCTTGGTTACCTTAGAAACTGAAAATTGCATAACAACAATTGCCTCTCTGTGGATACGAACTCTTCCTTACCTTGTACTTCATTTAAATTTAGTGAGTAAGAAAGTGAAATTATTTTTGACGGATTGACACACGATCAAAAATCATCAATGATATTAACATAATATATGTATCCATTCATAAAAAGAACAGGATTAGGAATTAGACCCCATTCATCAAGATGTAGTAATTGTAGAGGAGCTACAGAAAAAGATGTAGAGATGTCAAAAGGCAATTTGTGACTTCTTTCTAATTGACAATGAAACACAAAAGAGGCTTTGACACTGTATTGTCAAGCATAAGGGTTCTACAAATCCTACCAAAAGAAGAAAATGAAGGATGAGCAAACCTCCTATCCCACACTTCTGGAGAAACTTTCACACATGACAAGGCTACATAAGGGGCTGAATTGCATAGAGTTGAAGCTAGAGTTTATGCTATCCTTTTTGAATAATTAGTCTTGATTTTTATTTGAATTGTTTGGTGAAGGTACAAGTATAGACATCGGAGAACGGAGATTACGTTGTAGCTAGGCGCATCAATTTTTATATAGTTATATTTTACATTCCGTTTAAATTTTGGTTTTTCCAAGGTTTAATTTAAGCTTTTGGTTGCCGGTCTCACTGTTGTACAATGGCAAAGTCACTGGGTGATGATACCAGTGACCTGATTTCGAAACTCGCCAACGTCAAATTCTTTACCGATCGAAAAAAAATAATTAAGCTTTTGGTTATTTAACTTTGGTTGACCGGATCTCGAATTTTTTTGTTTCCTTGGATTTTGATGCAACTTGGAGAGAGATATATTCCTTGGTATATCAACATCATTTTGAATTTATCGTTCGCTTCAATTTTGTAGGAATTTCGTGCATATATGGAGCATGGAGTTTTGCTATAAGGACCTCCTAGTTGCAGTAAATCTCTAATTGCCAAGGCTATAACAAATGAGGCTAGAAAAAAAAATACACATTACGGTCCCTCCCTCTCCTTCCTTTAATAATTTTTTTTATTCTAGAATCTTAATTACAAATAGTGCTTTGAGCTTCTGAACAAGTACGTGGGAATGAGTTGACTACTCGGACATGTTCTCAATGTATTAATTTTTGAAGAAAATCGACTCTATTGGTAAAAGTCGTTGGCATGACCGATTGAAACAAGATGTTGATGTCTACGATGAGGTTCGTAAACGCAACCAGAAGTACACCGATGAGCAACTGTATGACTCAAAAAAGACAGATGATCTTCTGCGATTTATAAAAGATATGATCTCCCATTTCAGGTCTGCCCCTGCATCTTTCTCATCCTCATGATTATTTTACAAAACTAGAATCTATAAGTTGATATTGTTGAAATTTAAATTTTAAACTCACACATTTTCTTATTTTCATTTTGAATAAGTTTATAGCTTCAGTCTTTGTTAGTTCATATTGGATAGGAAGTGCCAATAATTTAGGAGCTTTTGTTTTATTCGCTATTGTCTAGTTACCGACTAGTTTTAGCTTGTATAAATAGGAGTTTCATCCTTGTTTTTTTTGCAACTTAGAACTGAAGATTAAGTGAATAAAATTCTTTATATTATTATCTCATCTTTTGTTACTTTCATTCTTTGTTTGTCTTTGATCTTTGAGATATTGCAGGTGCTAATATTTTACATTTGGCATCTAGAGCTAGTGCTCGATCCTCAAATTTTCCGTTATTTATTGTTTTGCAGATTAGGTGTTTGATAAAATGCTACAATGAAGGAATCAGTACAGCCTCAAGTTCCACAGTTTAGTGGGAATAATTATGATCGATGGAGCATCCAGATGAAAGTCTTGTTTGGTTTTCAGGAGACTATGGAGATTGTTGAGTCTGGATTCTTCGATATAGATGATAGGTAGTTGGTGCAGCTCTTCCTCAAGCCCAGAGGGACTATTTGAGAGAGAACAAAAAGAAGGACAAGAAAGCCTTGTACTTCATACACCAAGCCCTTGATGATGCAGTTTTGAACCTTGATTTATTTAGGGTATTTATTATGGGTATTTGTTATTAGGTGCAATCAAAGTTTCAACAACCGTTAGTCAATCAAATCAATAATCGAAAACTAAAATAACAGTGTAATTATCTAGTTTCCCACCAACGGCTCCACCAGAAACAACACGAATGAAGTTTGCCTGGCTCTTAGGATAGTTTGCAAGAAATGCAAACTCAAGTATTTATAAACCAAGGTTGTTTAGACAACAAGGAAATTCCAAAACCTTTGGATTGATGATAGGTGTCTAAAACACCTAATTTTATATCTAGTATTTATGCTTTCTTTGCGAGTTTTCGTGTGAATTATATATTTTACGTTGGATTTTGAGTTTACTAGGTGCAATGGAGCCATTATGAGCAAAAGAAGGAGAAAACGTGCAGTGGAGCGAAAAGGAGCAAGGAGGGCGGAAGCGTTCGACGGCGAGTGCTATGCGGAGTCAAGTCAACGATAAGGGGCTGCTAGCCCTGGTTCAAAGGAGAGCTAATGGGCTGCCATCAGGTAGCCCGTATCCATCAGTCGGGTGCCTGCATCAATTTCATTCTTACCAAAACCTTGGGGTCGAGACTCTATCGAGTCATTTCTCTCAATTTCGGTTCAAACTCAGAGAGTAAGAACTGTGGCGTTCCATATGAAGAAACTGGAATCGAGAGGAAGAACCAGAGATTGTAAGGGCAGGAGAAGGAAGATGGTGGTTCTGTTGCCATGAGGGAATCGTTGTTGCTGTTCAAGGATTAGAAATGAAAGTTAGGGTATGAAGAACAAGGAAGAATCCATGATCCTGATGGAAGAATTGGTTGCGGTGAAGAGTTACAGGAATGAGAAGAGCATATGGGTCTTAATGAATCAAGAAGTAACTCAAGCTGTTGGTGTTAGAAACGGAGCAGATCGATAAGAGAAAGGGGTTTGTGAAGATGAAATTAGGGTTTGATTTGTGAGTTCTTCCATGACTCGAATTTGAGATGGGTTTGCCTCTGATTCAGAGTTAGGGTTTGCTGTTTTGGATTAAAATATGATGATGTTGATGATTGATTCAAGGATTGTTAAAGCATGGGTTATCCTCAGATTTAGATATGCTTTTGGTTCTGTTGCTGGTAATAAAGAAATTGGTTTTTAGGGTTTGATTCTAATGGAGTTGAATTCAGAGAAGCACAAGGAAAGAGGGTCTGGTTATGGATTATGTAGGTTCGAGTTAGTGTTATAGAAATGGAACAGTGATGGCTTGAGGGCTTGAGGTTATGGGGCTTGACCTAGTTTTGGAAGAGAGGAAAAGCTATAAAAAGTAAAAGTCTTCTACAACTTGGGGATTATTTAGATCATCTCTTTTTGCCTCTACTTTGTTTTCTAGGGTTTAGAACCATGAAGTCTTTTCTCTTTCTTCTTGTTATGAACTCCATGAATATGAGCTAGAGTTTTCATTTGGTTATGGATTAGTTGGATTTCCAAACATGATTTTTTGTTCAATAAATTAGTTTTCTCTCATATTATCGTTTATGATTCACCATCAATATTGTTACATGAGTTGAATGTTATTTAGTCGAGTCGCGAATCGATTGAGTTTCTTTTCATCTCTCTTGCTAGATTAGGATTTATTATACGCAAAAGTGATAGATTCCTGATTACAAGTAGCATAATTGTGATTATTGCTTGTAGTGATACATCCTAGTAGTCACATGTGAGTCATAACCTTTGTTAAATCGGATTAGTGCTTTTACACGTTCGATTGCTTTGATTGGCCTGATTTCATAGAACCTAATGCATCTAGGGAATTAAACTTGATTAGTTCTTTTACACGTTAGGTTGTTCCTTTAGATAGAATTCATATTCGCATCTTTTAATGTGTTTGTTGATGACATGAGGAGATTTGCGGGATATACTTGCGATCAAGGTATTCTAGGGTCTTTGATAAAAGTTGAGATTAAAATATCAATTCTAATTATTGTGTAGAAAACATGTTTGTGAATGAAAACGAAATCCTTAACCAATACTTTCTCATCCTTGATTTGCGTGTTTACTTTTTATTGTTTTGATTTTTGTTTATTTTTATTTACACAATCAGAAAATCCCCCGTGTTACTTATAAGATACCGAAACAATTTGACAAACTAGACCTCTCTGTGGGAACGGTCCTTTCTTGCCCTTGCTTCATTATATATTTTGAGTAGTAATAAAGTGTAATTTATATTTGTGTCGGCTGACAACCGATCAATTGAGGATTTACAACATTGGATGGATGAACAGTACGTAGAAAGTTGCTTCTTTGAAACTCGGCAAGGTAAACTCTCTCTCTCTCTCTCTCTCTCTCTCTCTCTCTCTCCCTCTCTCTCTCTCTCTCTCTCTCTCTCTCTCTCTCTCTCTGTTGTATGATTTACTTTTCTGCCGAATTTATGGCATGTGTTGTGCTTCATTTCTATTAATATATATGGTTTGAGGAGTGCATCTGAGGGGGGTGTCTTGTTGTCTCAATTTTGGATTAGTATCTCAATTTTAGTTTGGTATCTCAATTTTGCTTATGTGGTATGCTAGAGCTTGCGACTGTCGAAGTTATAGATTTACTTCGTATTTATAAAAAAAAACTACGACATAACTGTGATTCTACATAGAGAAAATTATCCGCGAATCAGGAATCATAGTTTGACTACACTTTGCAGTTCATGTTGATTTGTGGCCAATTTAAATTCTATTGTTGTTGGTTAATGTTGACTTTTGGTTATGTTGATCTTTGTGCTTTAGGCTCTAGTTTAATGGCATATTTTTTTCTTCCTGCAAACAGGTTGAGAATGTCGAAGTTATCCGCGACAAGGTTACAAGTCGATCCAAAAGATGTGGGACGATTGAATGTAAGAGTAATATGGGATTATTAAATGTAAAAGTTGTTGCATCCGCCCCAAGTGGACAACGGGGCTCTTCTGGTTGCTATTCAAAACCTAGATTCAGGGTTTAAGAGGCGGATTTGTTAAATCCAACAAGAGTCGTGATTTATCTGGGAAAATTTTGAAGGCGGGCTGTAATAAGACAAAATTTTTGTGATTTTCTCTTTTGGAAGATTATAGGAAAATTTTGAAGGCGGGTTGAAGAAAGAGGATATAAACAGTGAGAAAAACCCTAACTTAGAGGAGCGAGTGAATACAACTGGTTTAAACCATAGCTACGTTTTTCCGTTGGACCTACTTGTATGTAAGTCCATGGGACTATGTCCATCCACATCTGTGCACGTAAGTAGAACTCATTCAGAAACATTAAAAAGACCCTGACTCGGATTGTTTTAATAACCATTTCTAAACAAATTTAGACACAAACTAGTTGTGTGCCCGTGTATTGTACGGGATGAATTTGGTAGTCCCTTGTTCACAACTTAGGTTATTTGGTGCCCGTGATATCACCACTTAGAACTGAATTTCCTTAAGTTTGTTACTGGTTCGACAATGTCCACTAAGACCTGCGCTTTTCATTATGTAAACGAATGACATCCACATAGAAGTGAATTTTCTTAAACTTGTCACAGGTTCGACAATGTCACTAAGATCTAAGCAACTTTGTGACATTTGTTTGTTAGAATTCGCTTCCCTTGTGTATGCATTACATACAACCTACATATATTTTGAAACTATACATTAACAAACGGAGACATGTTTTTTCTTGAGCTATGTATCATTTTTCAAAACTAAATAAAGAAACAAGAGAGAATCCAAACTGCGAACAATGTCTCTTACCTATCAAATTTTTTAATTTTTGTTGGAGGGAGAGAAAAAAGAGATTCGAGGAGCGCAAAAATCATGACCTACTTACTAACCAGAACCGGTTCAATATATATTAACGATCCGGACAAAATTACCCTTTCTAACAACATGAAACTTTCACATGCTTATCGAGTCACCGTCAAATTAACCTAATTTCCTACCCGTATGTTCTTCTTTCTAACTCTAATCGCCATTATCAAACTTCCATTCCATTAATGGAGGCAAATTTTGATCTTGCCATTGCAATCACAAAAATGTAATTTATGGCCGTTTTATAGAAGAAGAAAAAAATCCACATTAGTCTACGCAGACTACATTGCCATTGCAATCACAAAAATGATAAATTTATGATTATGCATCCATAGAAGAAAACAAATCTACAGTCTACGCAGACAAATGAATAAACTACTGTGACATTATGCTTGTCATATCACTGATATTGATTCTCTTTTGATTTTTGTGACATTATGCTTGTCATATCACGGATATTGATTCTCTTTTGATTTTTTTGAATGGTAATTGTAATAAACAATAGATAGATTCTCATTAGCTATAAGATTTTTCATAGAAAAAAAATAAAAGACAAATTTTCATGAGCTATTGCATTACCTCTCCGTGAATCAACACCTATTTAAACTTAGCTTTTTCGTATAATTTAGAATTTTATAATAGTGGTAAAGGTTAGGTGAAGACGATGAGAGAGTTAGGATTCAACTTGATACGTTTATGAAAATTGTGTGTGATCAATGAGAGTGATTTGTCCAACTCTACAAATATATCAAATCGGTCCTAGTTAGTGACCTAACTACGATTTTTTCTCTCCACGGATCTGTTAGAGCACTGCTCCGTCGAACTCGCATGCGTTGTTATCTCAAGCATGTTTTTCAATGTTAGTGATCAAAACTATAAGTCTTGATTTATAGTCTACTATAGCTAAGTCTCGGACTAGGATAGAAAGTGTAGTTGAGCTCAAGGACTCCATGGAGATCATCATACAAGACGAAGAACTACTCAAGGAACTTGTGGAACTTCATCGACTAAAAGGTATGTGGAGACTTGAACTTATCTATCACTCAAAAGTCTATCTACTCTATCTCCTATCTTGAGACAAAAGTCATTTTGCTATATAGACTTTGATTATACACATTTGCTATTTCGAGCCGAGTTTATCTCGCTTATCTATTTCTCGAAATATGTATTGGTAAGCTTTCGCTTTGGCCAAGTTCATGTTTACCTAGTGACGAAAGTCATGTCATGTTTCAATTACTTGAAAATGGCTTTGACGAAAAATAGTTTGTGAATAACAACTATATAACGTCCTCTAAGAATGTTTCAATGATTGAAATGAGAGTTTAGATTATATAACCAATTGTTGGATATAAGAATTGTGTGGAAAAACATACATGTATAAGTCCTTATTCCTTGAACCGAAGTCTTTTGCACTGTACTTTGTCTTTGCTCGAAAACCGGAACAAGAGTCTCATAACCCAAAGTCCGCGTACTGTCGGAGGTTCTCTTCCCGAGAAAATCTGTTGGAGTTTGTAAACTTGTTACAAACTTATTCTGGGTACTTAATTCCGCGTACTTAGGTTGGTTATGTTCTAAAAACGATTATTCGTGAACTTATACTTATATTAACTAAGGAATGCAAGATTGCAAACCGTGGCTATAAAGTTCATGAATCGATTCGAGTGAATCAAATCGTTTTTGCTTCGATTGTGTGTTGTATATTTCTATAAGATCTAAGCAATTGAACAACTCTCTAACTAGTAAATTTGAGTCATTTGAACTAGTTATGGTGAAGAAGAATATGGTTAATATGAAAGTGATCATATGGATAACCATTTGGTTAACTATTGTTGAACTAACAAATGTACATGTTTGGGTACGGTTACACAAACCTAAAAACGTGCATTTCATTTGTGTGTAACAAGCTAAGTTTTCCATCTAACGGTTGAAAGATATTAGCTTGAATCTAATCAGGTTTTCATCTAACGGTGAATATTGAATGCTTTGTTACTAAGCTAACATTGATTGCAAACCCTGATTTGAAAGACTATATAAGGGAGAACTCTAGCAACTAGGAAACCTAGTCCCCACACCTCCTGTGTGATACTAGTTGTATAAGCTAGAATCGATTCTCCTTTAACCTTAGGTTTCTACCGAGACCCTGTAGGTTAACGACTTGAAGACTTCATTGGGATTGTGAAGCCAGACCGATACTACTTTCTTGTAGTTATGTGATCTGTCTTGCTATTTCTATCGTATTGAGTACAATCGTAATGATTGGCTTGCGATTGATATCTCTGATAGGCAAGATATAAAAGTAATCACAAATACCTTCGTCTCATTTTTTGTGATTCCACAATATCTTCTTTCGCCGAGTCGATTAAGATTATTGTGAGGTGATTGATAATACTAGGCTGTTCTTCGGGAATATAAGTCCGGGTTATCAATTGGTTCATGTTCACCTTGATTTATTAAAAGACGGAACAAAACTTGTAGGTATTTCTATGGGAGACAGATTTATCTATTACCGTAGACTTTTCTGTGTGATACGGATTTGTTTATTAAATTCTTCGACTTTGGGTCGTAGCAACTCTTAGTTGTGGGTGAGATCAGCTAAGGGAATCAAGAGCGCAGTATCCTGCTGGGATCAGAGACGTAAGGAGCGCAATTGTACCTTGGATCAGTGTGAGATTGATTGGGGTTCAACTACAAATCCCGGACCGAAGTTAGCTTGTAGTAGGCTAGTGTGTCAGAGCGGCTTAATACAGTGTGTGTTCAATCTGGACTAGGTCCCGGGGTTTTTCTGCATTTGCGGTTTCCTTGTTAACAAAACTTCTGGTGTCTGTGTTATTTCTATTCCGCATTATACTTTGTTATATAATTGAAATATCACAGGTTGTGCGTTAAGTTCAATCAATTAGAATATCCAACATTTTGTTGTTGATTTACATTGATTGACACTTGGATATTGGTATTTGGTACCATCCAAGTTATCTCTCTTGTATTTAATTAAACTCACAGATTTCTATTTGCTTGAGTAAGAATTAAATCGAGAGATCGAGATAATATAACTCTTTGATATACTTTGATAAGATTGAGTCTAGTTGATTCTCTTGAAAGTATATTGGAGTTAGTCCATACAGATTGCTAATCGAAATATTGGGTGTGGTTGTTGTACCCCCGCTTTTTCAATTGGTATCAGAGCAGGCAAACACGTTTAAAGACCTTACAAGTCCGTGTTTGTAGCGATCTGACTCTATGGACAGAAATTCTATCTCCATAAACGTACCACCAGTCTTCGATGGCTCAAACTACTTATGGTGGAAAATTTTTATGCGTGCTTTTCTTCAAGCTTGTGATTTTCAAACTTGGGTATGTGTTGTTAATGGCTATGATCCTCCGGTTAATACAGAAGGCGATGTATCTATACCGAAGGATATAGGTAGATATAGTCCAGAAGAAATTCTTGCGGCAAAACATATTTCTGACGGCTTAAATGCTATCATACATGCCATTACCCCAGACCTTCAGCACCATGTGCCTATGTGCACTAAGTCTAAAGAAGCCTGGGATATCTTAGAAACCGTATTTGAAGGGATTACCAGTGAGAAAGAAGCTAGGCTTCAAAACGTAAATTCTGATTGGGAAAACCTTCGTATGGCAGATGAAGAAACGTTTGATGAGTTTAATCACAAAGTGTCTGAAATTGTTAATGCATATTTTGCATTGGGTAAGACTATTCCTGAAAAGGACATTGTGATGAAAATTCTCAGATCGCTGCCATCTAGATACGATTCTAAAAAACGTGACATCTGTTGATGGTGTTTTTTAGTTTGGGGTCAAAATCGTAAAACCTTATATTTAGCGTTGTGATCCTACAAAGGAATAAAGGCCACTTGAAAGTAACGAGTGCTCAAACCTCTTTATTTACACATGTATTGAACAACTAAGTATATATATATATGAAATTCATTCAGAATGGTGTGCATAGTAATAATCCCAAATATTTTGTGAATCCTGTTAGCATTATTAATTAATGTATGATTTGCCTAGTATTTTTCGTGCTATGTTCTCAGCCGAACTCTCATCATTGAAATGACATGACGATTAAGTGTTCACTCTCAGCAGAGTAGCATGAATCTCCCGAAGTGCCAATATTGAGATCTGCATGAAATAACCACACAGGCTACATCACTCTCTGACAAAGAGAGTCTCGTATCGACGCGCTTCTAATTAAAGGACAGCTCAATCGAACATGATTAATTTCCCTAAGGGAAATCTAGACTGTCCATATCAGTCTCAGAAACGATCACGGCCACACAATTTGGCCGCACAATTTAACAAGCCTAACCAAACCCTGGCAGGAATAGGCAATCGTCGTGATGACCACCGGCGGGCCCACTAATGCCCTAACCGACCGAACATCACCCATGCATCTCCCAGCGTTGTCAAACACCAACCCTAGGTAGGGTGGTCACGCCATTTGGGAGAATCTCGATCGAGCATAGACTGTCCAAGACAGTCTTAAAATCATCGCAACCGTCCAACTTCGCCAGCTTGGTTGGACGGATTAGATCATCCCATGAGTGATCAGGGAAGTACTAGCACGCACGCCAGCGGCCCCACTCTCCCCTCACCCGATCGGTTTGCTCACGGCGGGGCCATAAAGCAATGAAACACTTGCCCAAACCATGGCAGGCGTGATGCTTCTAAAGCCCCAATTTGGGTCGCGGAAGTACACTAGCGTCTTAGATCGATCACGACCATCCAACTTAGCCAGCCTATTTGGATGGCTTAGATTATATTTTGGACCATCAGGAAGGTGCACATAAGTTCACTGTCAGCCCAACATTGTCCCCGCATGATCGATATCCCTAAGGGAAGCCAATGGCATGCCAAATCGCTTGGTAAAACTCGCGTGGACGTGGCTGTATTCAAACCCTAATTTGTGCTTTGCGGTAATGTATTTCTCTCGCAAATTGATCGTGGCCACTCATCTTCGTTGGTCGAATTGAGTGGCCTAGATCCGATTTTTGATGAACCAAGAGGTGTAGACATGCACGTCGGTAGCCTGTCTCCATGCATGCCCGATTGGCCTGTGTGGATTAGCCCTCGGTGCTTGGATTCGGTTGGCCAAAGTAGGGACGGCGCATGGTCCCTAAACCTTAAATTTCATCAACGGCGATACACAACTGCCATAAATCATCTTGTCCGTCCAACTTTACATGCATAGTTGGACGATGTAGATTTATTTCCAGTAAACCTGCAAAGCAGCATGACAACCACCAACTGCCTCCCTTTCACAGGGAGTGATCGACCAAGTGACGTCTTGTTTACACAACCCTCAAACGATCGTCCAAAGATAGTCTGGCATGCTGCCATTTTAAGACGCTCAATCCGCGACTTATTCAATCAAGCTTTAAAACAATGATACTTCATACACATCGATTAGTTTGAGATGCTTAAATGCGATGCTTCACATGCATCGAATACATACAATATTTTATATTGGCCTCATAAACAACTTAGTTGTTTCACCTAATAGCACCATGCTATTCTCCGTGGCGGGTCCCACGACTTGACCCACTTATTCGAGACATCAAACATGTCACAAACTTGGGGATGCTTACTGGGGTATTGGTCTGGCCGTTTACAGCATGCGGCGTGCAACGCGCCCATTATGGGAACGTGTTAGGAAAAAACAGATGGCTAACAATGATGGAGTAGTGGGTGATGGTGTGATCACGCAATGATCACCACCTCTTACACAAATCCATTACTCCACCACTTAACTTCCTCCACTTCCTACGAGATCAGGGTAACGCTCAAATGATTTGTATAAATAGATTTTCAATCTATTTCAAAAAACAGAACACAAGTAGCCAGAAACCATTTTCTGATACGCAAGTCATAAATAGCCACACCTTCAACATCTTGATCTCAAACACCTTCTCCGCTTCCCTCCCTAAGATCAACCCTTCTCCTTCACCTTGTGACCGAATTGAATCTGGAACGACCATTTCTTGGTTTAGGCCAGAGTCTTACAGATTGATTTCTCGAACCTAAAAGCATTCTCGTACAATGCATTTGTTTAGGGTTTGAATTCGTTTCTCATCAACACACCCCAAATTACCAAAAACAGCAGAATCAGTTTTTACCCCAAAAACACCATCGTTGAAGGAAATAATCTCGCAACGCTTTCCAGAAATACTCTGGTTGGGAAGCTAAAGATCTTTGATCATGAACATACGTCCAAGTCAGGTGAGGATGTTGCTTTCAAAGCACTAAAGAACACTAAATTACTTGATAAAAGTAAAAGTGTTTATATCTCTGAAGATGATCTTTCTGAGGCTGATTCATCAGATGAAGATCTTGACAAGTCAGTCTCGTTGATCACAAGATAGTTTAGGGATCTTCTTTTGAAGAGAAGTAAACGGTTTTCCAGATATAAATCCAAGTCGTCAGATAAACCTCATAATTGTGTACCTCCTAAAAATAGGGATACTGATGAAACTGATGACGAGGATATGCCTCGGTGCTTTAAGTGTAAAGGTTTTGGTCATTTTGCAAATGAGTGTCCAAATCGAAAGAAATACAGTGGGAACAAAGGTCTTGCTGCAACTCTAGATGAAATGTCTGACAGCTATGATTCTAATGAAGACGAGAAATCAAGCGTTGCACTTCTTTGTGAAAATATTGATTTTGATAATTGTAGCAATACACACATCAATCTTGATATTCTTTTAGAAGAAAACCCAACCAATCTGGAAGATAAAATTGACCCCTTCTTTGGAAACTCTGTGTATGATGTTTCAGGTTCCACTATGTGTCTAGTTGCCTGCACATCTCAGATGCCTGAATTATATTCAAGATTGACATGCTCATATTGTTCACTCAAGGGTCATGAACTATCAAGGTGTTACAAGTACAAACACAAATTGAGACATGTCAATAAACTTCAACGAAGAGCAAATCCATTAGCAAACAAGCTTAAACTCGCTCAGAAGACTGCTGAGGTATGTAAGATTTTATCTTCGTCTAAGAATTTAGTTTCCAAGGACAAAACAAGACCATTAGAGAAGAAAATATGGTTAAATCGTTTTGATAGACAGAGGTCTGTGGATTCCTCTCAAGAGGAACATGGTGGACAAATTGTTGTTTACCGCAACACAACTTGATTGTGTTGATTTGTAAATATTGTCTCATGTGCCTGATCAAAAGAGACAAGATTGTGTACCTCTCAGGCTTTAGGAAAAGTTTGTTTTCTTATTTTCTTAGTTTTATTTTTTTGGAATTCCATGTCTCTTATGCGTGCACGAACCTGTTAAAGGTTAACCCTACATTCTTTTTTCCTTCCCTGAAACTTCTTTTATCTTAAGACCACTTGTTGAGATTGTGATTTCCTCTCACAAACCCATACGTTTATGGATACTCCAAGCATCATGTTTTCTGATGGAAAAGATGTTAATATGATTGTTAAGCCATCAATCATGAAGGAAAAAGAGAAATCTCCGTTAGCTCCGACATTGAAAAGAAAAAGAAGGAATGTAAGGAAGCCAAGAGTTGTTCCTTCAAATTCTCAGAAGCTGATGTTCTTGAAGTGTTAAAGGAGACGCAAAAGGAGATTCAACAAATAAAGGCTTTTGTGTTTAAGACTCATGAGATTCAGAAGGCCCTAGTTCGACATCAGTCAAGAAGGTTTATTGATATTAACTCCTATTCATGAACCTTGTGTCCCAATGGCTGTTGACGACAAGGAGTTCGGGGACGATAAAGAATTCTTCAAAGGTCTTAACATCTAGTAAATCTTCGGATGATAATTTCTTTTCTTGTTTTGTTTAGAAGAATAACTAGAGTTTGGAATAGTCATTATTGTGATTACACATAGCTATGTCCAACGTTTTCATCTTCATGTTTTTAGGTTTATTTGTTTAGATTCTAAAAAATTGTTTGGAAGATGATTTTTGCAGTATTAATCTTTATGGTTTTATATATTGCAATTTGTTATGGGATATCTGTGTTTGCGTCCGTGAACTATGATTGTCCCATATCTTGTCAAAAGTTAAGTCCTTCGTATGTCGATATGCATGTATTGATAAAAGAATGAATGAACTTTTGACATCACAAAAGTTTGAAGCCTATTATGTCTTTATGGTGGAAAATAGGATGAACTTTTGTTTACGAGGATTATGTCTATTGTATGTCATTGTGCAAATAGTGATGGAAAATAGAATGAATCCTTGTTTATTCCGCAGTATTGATCTTTTCCCTGATCCTTGTTTTATGTATATACTGTGAGGCTCCGTAAGTTCTCTTATGTTGAGCATTTCCGATTAGATTAATCATGGGTTTTCTTGTGGTTAATTTAATTGAGTATTTTTGGATTCAAATTCATATTCGTATGTGATTTGTTATGTCCAAAGAAATCCTTCTTTTCTTGTGAAATTAAGGTCGCTCTTGTTGTTCTTTCGGGAATGACATATTATGGGGGAGAGTTCTTAATTGAACTTGTGCTTAATTGTCAAATCTTTGTGGGGAGTGCAGCTGTGGAATATTATAGGAGTTATCTTGTATCTTTATAAACTCCTTGATGAAAGAATTTAGCTTCGGCTAGATGATTGCATCTAAATAAGTTGATATGTGCTTACTTTTGGTCATGAATGTCTCTATGGAAATTTTCATTAGGATCCCTTTTTCGTACCTTTGCCAATTTTATTGACAAAAATGTGGAGAATTAATGTGTAGTTCACACTACAAATACATATGGTTTTCGGATCATTATGTAAGGGGGAGTGGTTTCCATGTGAGATGGAGTATTGACTAAGGGAGAGTGATACATATCACCATAGTATTGTTGTCAAAGTTGTGATACAATTGAACTTTGATGTTGTATAATAATACTATGACACTGTATAACAATGATTGAGAATTCTTGTTTTCTCATTGTTATAGCTACGGATTTTCAACAACGATGATGCTAAACTTACAACCTTTGGAATCATTGGAGTACTTCGAAGTGACGAAGATTTCGAGTAATGTTGAAGATTAGGCATGTGGAAGAAGAGCTACAAAAGTTTATTTATCTATTTTTGTATTCCATATGTATTGATAGTTTTGTCACTAAAATTGACGAAGGGGGAGATTGTTAGAGCACCGATCGGTCGAGCTCGCATGCGTTGCTATCTCAAGCATGTTTGTCAATGTTAGTGATCAAAACAATTAGTCTTGATTTCTAGTCTACTATAGCTAAGTCTCGGACTAGGATAGAAAGTGTAGTTGAGCTCAAGAACTCCATGGCGATCATCATACAAGATGAAGAACTACTCAAGGAATTGGTGGAACTTCATCGACTAAAAGGTATGTGGAGACTTGAACTTATCTATCACTCAAAAATCTATCTACTCTATCTCCTATCTTGAGACAAAAGTCGTTTTGCTATATAGACTTTGATTATACACATTTGTTATTTCGAGCCGAGTTTATCTCGCTTATCTATTTCTCGAAATCTATGTTGGTAAGCTTTCGCTTTGGCCAAGTTCATCTTTACCTAGTGACGAAAGTCATGTTATGTTTCAATTACTTGAAAATGGCTTTGACGAAAAATAGTTTGTGAATAACAACTATATAACGTCCTCTAAGAATGTTTCAATGATTGAAATGAGAGTTTAGATTATATAACCATTGTTGGATATAAGCATTGTGTGGAAACACATACATGTATAAGTCCTTATTCCTTGAACCAAAGTCTATGTTTCTTTGCTCGCTCAGAAACCGGAACAAGAGTCCGCGAACCCAGTCTGCGTACTGTCGGAGGTTCTCTTCCCGAGAAAATCTGTTGGAGTTTGTAAACTTGTTACAAACTTATTTCGGGTACTTAAGTCCGCGTACCTAGTCCGCGTACTTAGGTTGGTTATATTCTAAAAACGATTATTCGGTGAACTTATACTTATATTATCTAAGGAATGCAAGTTTGCAAACCGTGGCTATAAAGTTCATGAATCGATTCGAGTGAATCAATTCGTTTTTGCTTCAATTGTGTCTTGTATACTTATATAAGATCTAAGCAATTGAACAACTCTCTAACTAGTTCATTTGAGTCATTTGAACTAGTTATGGTGAAGAAGAATATGGTTAATATGAAAGTGCTCATATGGCTAACCATTTGGTTAACTATTGTTGAACCAACAAATGTACATGTTTGGGTACGGTTACACAAACCTAAAAATGTGCATTTCATTTGTGTGTAACAAGCTAAGTTTTCGATCTAACGGTTGAAAGATATTAGCTTGAATCTAATCAGGTTTTCATTTAACGGTGAACATTGAATGCTTTGTTACTAAGCTAACATTGATTGCAAACCCCGATTTGAAAGACTATATAAGGGAGAACTCTAGCAACTGGGAAATTTAATCCCCACACCTTCTGTGTGATGCTAGTTGTATAAGCTAGAGTCGATTCTCCTTTAACCTTAGGTTTTTACCAAGATCCTGTAGGCTAACGACTTGAAGACTTCATTGGGATTGTGAAGCCAGACCAATACTACTTTCTTGTAGTTGTGTGATCTGATCTTGTTGTTTCTATCGTATTGAGTACAATAGTAAGGATTGGCTTGAGATTGATATCTCCGATAAGCAAGATATAAAAGTAATCACAAACAACTTCGTCTCATCGTTTGTGATTCCACAATATCTTCTTTCTCCGCGTCGATTAAGATTATTGTGAGGTGATTGATAATACTAGGCTGTTCTTCGGGAATATAAGTCCGGGTTATCAATTGGTTCATGTTCACCTTGATTTATCAAAAGACGGAACAAAACTTGTAGGTATTTTTATGAGAGAGAGATTCATCTATTACCGTAGACTTTTCTGTGTGATACAGATTTGTTTATTAAAGTCTTCGACTTTGGGTCGTAGCAACTCTTAGTTGTGGGTGAGATCAGCTAAGGGAATCAAGTGCGTAGTATCCTGCTGGGATCAGAGACGTAAGGAGCGCAACTGTACCTTGGATCAGTGTGAGATTGATTGGGGTTCAACTACAGTCCAGACCGAAGTTAGCTTGTAGTAGTCTAGTGTCTGTAGCGGCTTAATACAGTGTGTGTTCAATCTGGACTAGGTCCCGGGGTTTTTCTGCATTTGCGGTTTCCTCGTTAAAAAAACTTCTGGTGTCTGTGTTATTTCTATTCCGCATTATATTTTGTTATATAATTGAAATATCACATGTTGTGCGTTAAGTTCAATCAATTAGAATATCCAACCTTTGGTTGTTGATTTACATTGATTGACACTTGGATATTAGTCTTTGGTACCATCCAAGTTATCGCTCTTGTATTTAATTAAACTCGCAGATTTCTATTTGCTTGAGTAAGAATTAAATCGAGAGATCGAGATAATATAACTCTTTGATATACTTTGATAAGATTGAGTCTAGTTGATTCTCTTGAAAGTATATTGGAGTTAGTCCATACAGATTGTTAATCGAAATATTGGGTGTGGTTGTTGTACCCCCGCTTTTTCAGGATCTCTTTTTGCTCTCCCTCTAACAAAAATCAATTTTTTTACCCAATTAGAAAAGTTACCTCTCACGTCAGTGTTGAGCCAAAAGAAAACCAAAAAATAATTAAATGAATAAATTCAAGATCTATGTGGGTTTTTTTACCGTACATATTTAACTTTAACCAATTTCAATCTTAAGAAAAATATGGGATAACTATTTTTATCTTGTATTAATAAATTCAGATCTCATCATAATTTGTCTAAGAAAAGAAATTTTCAAACAAAAGATAATGAGCAAAACCTAAACCATTTGATTAACATTCATAACAGGAATACTACATGTTCAACACAATTGGTAATCCCCTCAACTTTTCTTCTACTATCAAAGCAGTCATAAGCGCATATGAAGTACCCTTGCTAGTGCGATATCCATAATTGAATTCTTTAATAAACCTCATGAAAATCAACATCAAGTTCTTTAAACCTTACTTCAACTACATCCCCCTCAATTTTTTCATCTGGTGTGGTTCACTTAAATAGTAGAAAAACAACCTACATGTCCGATTATCATTGTTAATTCCAAAGTCTTTGTACCACATCATATTCATCCTAATTTCAACGAAAAAGAAACACAACATCAAAATTACAATAGCCATGCAATTATACAGAAATGCATGCAATTATATCTTCATCTTATATAAAGAAATGGCAAGTTATATCTGCATGTACTGCTAGATTGTATACAAATACCAATTCAATTATACAGAGGTAAATTGATAGGTCTCCAAAAATCATTATATGGAAGTAGTTACATGACCGTAAATATGAGCTGCAGTGACTTGTTTTCCTTTCTTTAGTCAGCCTAATTTACTATGCAAGGGTGGCTACACTGCACAAATGAATATATTAATGAGGATTGGCTAGTTTATACTACTTTGATACGAAATATGTTTCTACGTTTAACAACTGGCAGCATAATTTATACTACTTTGAAACGAAATATGTTTTCCTTTCTTTAGTCAGCCTAATTTACTATGCAAGGGTGGTTACACTGTACAAATGAATATATTAATGAGGATTGGCTAGTTTATACTACTTTGATACGAAATATGTTTCTACGTTTAAAAACTGGCATCATAATTTACTAAATCATATGTACAACGGAAAAAGAAAAAAAAGAAAAAAAAAAGGGAAAATATCTTGTAAGATGCACGTGATAAATAAGTGGTGCACAAAGAGATCATTCATTTTTTATAATATATACAGAAAAAAAGCATATAGTTTCAGACACACACATATATATATATATAGGGTTATTTGGTGTTAAAGCTTGACCACACTATAATTTCTCCATTAAGACGGTGAAGTCATAGAAGACAAGGAAATGAAGACGCTTGACCACACTATAATTAAAGAAAAGGAAAATGGTAAATACAATGGTCTTCTTCAAAGAAACTCTTCATATTTTCTCTGCTTAATTAGGTTTTTTTTTTTTTTTTTTTTTTTTTGCCAAGATTTCATTTAGTTAATCAGAAGGTTGAATTGTGATGCTCCAAAGAAACGAGAAGAGATTTTTAGGGTCCTCCGTCAGAAATGACATCGAAAACCTGACTTGAAAATTTGAACAAGCCACATTTCCCATACATATCAACTAAACCTGCATACACAAATGGGTCCTTACCGGAATAAGTTTTTGTCATGTAAAGCTTGCCCCTGTTCTACTGCAACTTAACCTGCACAAGCTTTGATCAAACTAGAGTATGTAAACTCGTTGGGTTCTATCCCATGCCTCTTCAACTCTACAAAAACATTACACGCCTTGTCTGTTTGCTCCATCTCCACATACCCATGAATCAAAGAAGTATAAGAAACAACATTTCTAATTTCAGAGTTGAATCTTAACAAACTTGAAGCACTCTCCAAATATCCTGATTTTGAGTACAAATTAGTCAACGAGTTTCTCACTATAACATCTGATATAAAACCCTCTTTCATAAAACACAAGTGAAGAGATTCTTCAAAGCTGCACAAGCACCCAATGTACTAAAAAAGATATGTTGATCAATAGTTATCCCCTCATCAACCATATTTTTAAACGTTCAAAAAGCTTCATGAAAATTTTCATTTTTAGTATACCCTTCAGTTATAGAAGTCCATGAAACCTCATCTTTAAACCTCATCAATTAAAAACCCACATTTCTCATACTTTTCAACTAAATCTGCCCACAAATGATTCAATAGTAATCCCGGAATTCACAATGAGGGAATGCAATTGTTTACTTAATGCAATCGACGAGTAAAACAATTGAAGCTTGAGTAACATTAGAGAAAGCAAACTGTGTTGGCTTTTCTCCAACAACTCTCATTAAAGAGAATGTTTTAAAGCATTTAAAGAAAAATCTGAGTCAGCTAGAAAAAAACAGTACTGAGAGTAGCTGGTGGGTCAAGTAAACCCGGTGGTTATACGCCCAATTCATAAAGAACTTGATCCATCGAAGTTAGTTAACTACTCCCCATCTCACAACCCCAGTCACTTATTATATCATGAGTCAAAATTGAAAGTAACATAGTCAAAATCAATTACAAACCTAGAAGAGGATTTTTCTTCTTCATCTGCATCTTCGATCGAAATAAAATCAAAGAAGAAGAACGGTTTGAAGCTATCTGATATAAGATCAAACAATGAGATTAAGAATCATGGTCAGCAAGAAAGCTTCAGTGGATCGAAAAGAATAGCTTGTCCTATGGATATCAATTGTCCGAGTAAGAAGTTCATCTCGACACAATTCCCTCAAATGGGTGTAGTCCGAGTAAGAAGTTCATCTCGACGCAGTTCCCTCAAATATGTGTAGTGGCTGCACAAGATCGATGTTAGTGTTCTCTTAGAACTGTCGAGGATTGAGAAACATCTCGATAGTCTGTAATCTTAAGGCAGCTAGAGCCTGGTCTAGTCTACCTCTAGTTCCGCCTCAGCTCACTAGTAAATAGTAAAACTCAAACTCACTACTTGGTGGATGTACGCTTCGACTGAACCTCATAAATCTCATACGGAGAGAGACGGTAATTACACACGAGTATGTCGCCCAAATGATAAAGCCTCTCCAGTGATAGCATGGGAGACTGAGACTATTTTGCTGGAAGCTATAGATAAACTCACGAAAACACCAGTCTGGAAGTGTAATTTCATTCTAGGATTTGTAATAAATGTGCTGACATACTAGCAAAGTTCAGCAAAAAGTTTGGCGTGACCAAAGTATGGTCCGGTAGTCCTCCAAAAATTATTGAGAGTCGATTCCTATTAGACAATATGTTTATCTCACGTTAATAAAACAACCATAAAAAAAAAAAAAAAAAAAAAAATTGCCTATCTTGTTTTCTGCAACTTGTACATAAACTGCCAAACGACTTCTTTTCGGATTAACGACCATCACACGAGACACGAGTGACGACGGTATGGAATTATAAGATAGTTATTCTGTGGATTGTTGTCTCTGCATGATCTCTTTATACAATGCCCTACTTCTTGTCCTTTTTGCGCTTAGAGTTCTGCTGTGCCTGTGAGCAAAGCTCAAGATATTACTAAAAGTATATTTCAATACGCAAGAAAAAGGAGTGGTGTAAGTACACTTATTTATCTCCATTGCCACGTGCACTACCAGGATCCACGTGGACGACATTATTCAAGGGATGACACATAAGGGTATCCATGGCACTTAGGCGTGCCATCCGTCAAGACCAACGATCGTAAATAAAGGGGCACCCGAGATAGGTAGTCCGCGTAACACCAAGGGATGGCCTTAACCCATCACGAGGTAAGACATGATCAACGGTCAGAGATAATCCAACTGACACGGACATGACAAGAGGACTGACACCACTTGCCGTAGACTGGACCGCTCCAACCACCCGCATTTAATGTATCTCAGAGAACACGTGTCGGACGACCAACGATGGGAACAAGGGCTGGTTAGCGTGATGAGCAGAGATATAGTCGAAGCCGCGGGTAATCTGAAGTCATGGACCATGCCCGCGGGATAATATTCAAATCCGCGTATCATGCACAGAACACAAGAAGATAAGGCCCCAACAGCTCACTGACAATGGGACCCACCGAAGTTAGCTATAAATAGGTACACCCCCTCCACTGAGAGGGGGATCGAAAAAAGCGAGAAAGGAGAGAGAATAGGGAGAAGTAAGTGAGTTTTAGCTCATATGTTCGATGATCACAAGATCTTGTGATCATCTTTGTAATCATTTATTTTATAATGAATCCCCTTATACCCGTGGATGTAGGCTCAGTGTAGAACCACGTATATCATTGTCTCTTTCACCTTTTGTACTATTAAGTTCATTTACACATCCATATTCCAGATCTGTCTGGATCCCCTAAGAGGATAATGAGATCATGACAAACTTGAGGGGTTTGGAATCTATGATTTATCTTCTACCTATGCTTATTCCGTGCTCCTCATACATCAGTGCATGCATTCAACTTATGCAAAGATTGTTTGTGAACTAGTGTTCACAATTTGGCGCTAGAAACAGGGACTTTGTCCCGGTAAAAAGATTTATCTTTTCCTGTGAATTTATAGCCTCTCTCAAAAGTTTTATATAAACATAGCTCGGCTTGAACTTATTTTTCACGTATTCCTATTCTTTACGCTTTCAAACCACAGATCTAAGCCTTTTAACTAAGTCTTTTAACTAACAGATCTGAGTCTTTTACGCTTTCAAACCACAGATCTGAGTCTTTTGCAATTTGGACTTTTTACAAACAACAACCCACAGACCTTATCCCGGTTTGATCCACACCCGTCTACATTTTTCGTATTTATTTGCCGAACTAACAGCTTGAACTTACTCATTGCCACTAGAAATTGAGTCTATAAAATCAAGCTTGAACTAACAAGTAACCCGTGGACTTTTTGCCTCGGTTTACCCCTCTTTTTTTCTGTGCAGAATATTACAATGGAAAGGAACAAAGATACCGGAAAGACAAAGGCACTTTCAAAAGAGACACCTAGGACTACGCCCGTAATGACGAGGAGTAAACAAAATGGCGCGGGATTCACAGCCAGGGATAAGGTGCAGAATGGAGCGGAAAGCACGTTCCCTTCAGACGCGGGCACCATTGCAATGGAAGCAAAGAAGGCCGCGGCGGCAAAAGCTACTACACCTACAGAAGGAACCTCTCAGATGATCGCCTCCAAAATGACAGCTGCAACCCGGCCTAGTGAACCTCGAGAAGCGGTAGCAGAATCAGTGGTCCAGAACCCTCCTTACGGGATGCCACAAACTGTTGAACGTCGCATACCACTGCGCACAAGGTCCCACGGAATAACCGAGCCGGGTAGACGGCTAGTAGAGGAAATCAACACCGCAGCCCCCGAGGAACAAGCTCAGATACAGATAGGGACGAATCAAGAATCGAACCAGTCTGCGCAGATATTGGCGCAATTAGAAGAGCTAAAAAGGAATCAGCAGACGTATGCGGACGCGGTGGCCCTATTAGCCCAAGAAAACCAGCAGCTAAGAGATAAGATCCTCCAAAGCGCGGGCTAGAGAATCAAAGATGACGAGGCTAATTTCTGCAGGTACAAAATAGAGACCGGAGGATGATCCTCGAAAACATCCCAACCGTAGCCAATCAAAGAGGATTACACCAAAAGGATGCTCGAGAACAATAGAAGGATGGACCCGGACTACCACCCGAAACCTCCGACTACTATGACGAAGAGGAGGCCACGACAACACAACCTACAAGAAAACTCGAACATCCATTCAAAATGAACATTGTCTGGCAATGGAGAACCTCCGCGCGGAAATGCTAGCGGAAATCAATCAGATCAAGACCAGGCAAGGAGGCGGGAGACTCGAACAGGTCATGAAGGAGGCCAGCACTACCCCACTGGCACGACAGTTGGCTACGGCAACCATCCCGCAGAAGTGTCCAGTCCCGACCTTTGAATGCTATGACGGGTCCACGGATCCCGCAGCCCATCTAAGATATTATAACAGGGTAATGGCCAGATGGGATCATGACGAAGCCGTACTATGCGAGATATTTCCGTCAAGCCCGAAAGGGCTCGGCATTATCTTGGTTCGATAATCTCAAGCCAGGGTGCATCGATTCGTATGACCAGCTCACTGAAAAGTTCTTGGCCACCTACATGTATAACAAAGTTGTAAATACGGGGATGGACAAGCTCTTCTCACTTGCAATTAAATACAAAGAATCCATTCGCGAATATACGGATAGGTGGCACAAGATATGTCAGGCCATAGGACGGGTAGATCCGGTGAGTCAGTATCAACTGTTACAAATGGGGGCTCGATAGAATGAGCCCATTGTTTGTTGAAATCCACGGAACTTCTCCAACCACAGAGGGAGATTTGAGGATAATCATTGAAAAACATGCAAGGTTAGAAGAAATTCAAAGAGAGAACCCAAGAGCGCAAGCTCAACGACCACCTCGGACTAATTCCGCGGAACTAACAGACAGGCCCGATCAATATCAAAAGAATCGGAGAGACGACCATAAGAGAAGTGGCAGAAAATTCGAAGACCGTGTCTACACAAAGCTCAACGGTAGCTACTCGCGCATTTTAAAGGAAATCAAGGATCGCGAAGACTTAGACTGGCCCTGGTCTAAGGGGAAACAACCACCAGCCTCAGCAGAATCCAAAGAATATTGTGATTTTCACTGCTTCTACGGGCACACAACCGAAAAATGCAAAAACCTCAAGATAGCATTGCAAAAACTGATAGACGCAGGGGATCTAAAGAAATATATTGAGAAGGTCGAAGCGGAGGACAGAGCCAAACGCAGCAAACAGGTCCAACTACCTGAGGGTAATCGCACATTGAACTCTATATCCTGCTCAGAAAGCAAAGAGCCAACCCTAACGGCACAAATAGGAAAACGATTGAGAAAGCAATTTGAAGACTACTGTGAGCTTTACAATATAAATGGCGAGGAAGTAGAAGAGCACGAGGAGTGGATGAACGCACCTCTGATTTTTGAAGTCGATGACATAGAGGACGACATGGAAGATCACAATGACCCATTAATCCTCACATTGCCAATCGCAGGATGCAACATAAGGAAAATCCTCATCGATGGAGGAAGCTCTGTAAATGTCTTGTTTTACGACACATTCAAACGCATGGAACTTAACGATGAGCAACTCCTGACTTCATACTACACCATCTACGGGTTCAACGGCACGGCTACGAAGCCTCTGGGGGACATTGTCTTACAAGTGAATGCAGGCCCCATGAAAGTCGACACACGCTTTAGCGTGGTGAACACGCCTTCGCCTTACAATGCCATTATTGGACGAAGATGGGTCCACAAGCTCAAGGGAGTCGCAGCTACCTACCATCAATACCTTAGGTTCCCCACCCCCCTAGGAGTAATGGAGATAAAGGGTGATCAAGCTTCCGTAAAAGAATGCCACGCGATGCAAATACAACTCAACAACGAAGAAGATGAGAAACGGAGAGCCCGCAAGGCTCAGAGCAAGGCGATATCCAAGGACAAAGCCATCGACGAATATCTGGAGGAAATCTCGGGAAAAAGTTTGTCTAAAAGGAATTCTGTAGGCAACACGGAGGCCTCAACATCAAAGGTTAATCAAAGCGAAGAATCTGAGACTACCAAATAGCAATTAAAGAGAATTCCCCACCTGGGGGAACCAAAACCCACTTTCACATCCTTAGAGGCGGTGAAGGAGATCAACATAGGGACGGAGCAGAATCCAAGAAAGATCAAGATAGGAACTCTAATGGACGGGGAACGCGAAGCTTCGCTAATAACACTGCTAAAGGAATACGCGGACATCTTCGCATGGAAACTATCCGATATGCCATGAATAGACCCAAAGACGGTGCGAGATGAGCTGCGCATTAAACCCAGCACCCCCGAGTACGACAAAAGATACGAAAGGTGGCGACAGAGCATCACAAAGCAGTAGAAACAGAGCTACGAAAGCTATTAGAGGCCGGTTTTATAAAAGAAGTCAAATATCCCACGTGGATCTCCAACATGGTAATAGTACCGAAGAAAAATGGAGGGGTCAGAATCTGCATCGACTTCACCAACCTGAACAAAGCATGCCCAAAGGATAGTTATCCATTACCCAAAGATTGACCAGCTAGTCGACGCAGATGAAAGGATACGAAGAGTTGTCATTCATGGACGGATATTCCTGGATACAACCAACTATTTTTGGCAAAAGAAGACCAGCAACATACGAAGATTTTACACACCCCATGGTCTTTATTGTTACGTAAGAATGCCTTTCGGGCTCCGAAACGCGGGAGCAACGTACCAAAGGATGGTCGATGCTATTTTCAAGCCATGGATCGGCAGGACTTTAGAGGTTTACGTCGACGATATGCTCGTAAAAAGCAGAATAAGAAAGAGCCACCACCAGGACCTGAAGGACATCTTCGGAGCCATGAGAAAGCACAACATGAAGGTAAACCCGGAAAAATGCACTTTCGGGGTGACCTCAGGAAAATTCCTTGGATATCTGGTGACAAAAAGGGGCATTGAGGTAGATCCCGCAAAAATCCGAGCCATAACAGACATGCCCTCTCCAAGGAACCTGAAGGAGGTACAAAAGCTCAATGGGTCCCTAGCAGCCCTAGGAAGATTCATATCAAGATCCTCGGATAGGTGCAAACTTTTCTTCAACATACTGAAAAAAGGGACTAAGTTTGAATGGACGACAGAATGCGAAGAAGCTTTTTTGGGCATTAAACAATACCTAGCAGAAATCCCCATCCTCCAGAAACGGGACCACGAGGAGGTTTTGGCACTCTACATTGCCAGCCACGGAGACGACGCAGTAAGCGCAAGTTTCGTCGAGAACCCATACGAAGGAGGAGCAACCGATCTATTATGTCGGCAAGACCACGAATTCCGCGAACGAAACTACACGAGAATTGAACAGTTAATCCTAGGCGTCGTATGGTCTACTTTAAAACTAAGGACGTACTTTTTAACGCATGATATACGTATCCCATGTCGGGCACCCTTAGAGACCATCCTCAAAGGAGCGGGAAAGGTAGGACGAATAGCAAAATGGAGCACATACCTCGACCAATTCAACATCCACTATGAGCTCCAACACTCCCGAGAAATCGCGAGGTATTAGCGGACTTTCTAGCGGACACCGCCTCTGGACAACGAAGAAGAAGTACGCATACAAGGATGGAAGGCTATGGGTGCACCAGAAATAGAAAAAATAGAGCCAAATAATATCCTTGAGCCAAGTAAACCCACCTGCAATGGGAAGTCTTCGTTGATGGCTCCAAAAATAGAGGGCGCGGGAATAGGCATCGTCATCACCACACCCACGGGGACGAATCGTGCACGCATTCGATTGGAATTCGAAGGCCATACCAATAACATCGTCGAATATGAAGGGGTAATCCACGCTCTCCGCTTGATAATTGAATTAGGGATACAAGAAGTGCGGGTGACAAGTGACTCACAACCGATCATACGGCAAATAGGCTACGAATACAATGTGTACGACGAAACACTAATGGCATACATGGCTCTAGTGCAAACATTAGCCTCCCAAGTACCAAAAATCGGTTTAGACATCTGCGTAGAAAGGAACTTAGACATGCGGATGCTCTGGCATATATATCATCCATGCTCAAAAACGAAGATGTCAAAGCAATCAAGGTAACAAGAGTGTACGAACCATCCGTCAAACTCCCGAGAAACATGCACGGCTAACCAACGCAAACTCGAGGAGAAAGACATCACTAACGAGGATGTCGGAGAATACATATTCGACGATTTCGACGAGGATATTACACGGCAAGCGGAGGAAGACGCACGATTATAGTCGGGGAGGCGGAGGCTGGAGATCGAAATACACTCTTTCCTTAAAAACGGAAACTCCCCCAGGACACCAAACAGGCTAGGAAGGTGCGGTCAAGAGCGAGGATGTACGAACTAAGAGACCAAGCCTTATACCGAAAATCATTCCTCGGACCACTTCGTAGCTGCCTATCCCGGTCGAGGGGCATGTCGTTTTAAAAAGATATACACAGAGGAGATGCAGGGAATCACGGTGGAATGAGATCCCTAGCGGATAAGGCCAAGACGCAGGGGCTATTACGGCCAACCATGATCGGAGATGCGGAAGAATGGCGAAGAGATGCGAAGAATGTCAAAGATTTGGTAAAGAATCCACGCCCGGCTACAAAGCTGAACTCGGTCGATAGTCCTTGGCCCTTCGGAAATGGGGTATCGACATAGTAGGCCCACTCGTATCGGGGACGGGGAAAAGAAGATTCCTAATAGTGGCAACGGATTACTTGACAAATGGGTAGAAGCAAAGGCACTTGGCGAGTCGGGATTCGGACGTCTTCACTTTTATTTTCAAAACATCATCTCGGGTTTGGCATCCCATGAGAGATAGTCTCCGACAACGGTAAACAGCTACAAGGAAAGAATATCGACTTGCTGTTCGACACCTTCAAAATTCGAAAAAACAAATCCACACCCATATACCCACAAAGCAACGGACAAGCAGAAGCCACAAACAAAACTTTGGCACTCATTCTTAAAAAACAGTTAGATGAGTACAAAGGACGATGGTGTGAACAGCTGCATAACGTTCTATGGGCATATAGGACGACTAGAAGATCAGCTACCGGAGAATCCCCATTCCTACTCACCTACGGAGCTGAAGCAGTCATCCCTGCGGAAATTCTTCTTCCAACTACAAAGACAGAAGCCTGGGAAAAGAACCTCACCACGGACATGATGTTGGAAAGGCTCGACGACCTCGAAGAAAGAAGAGAAGCAGCACTGCAAAGAATGGAAAATTACCAACGCAGGCTGGCCAGAGAATATAACAAGAAAGTGAAATTTAGGAATTTTGTAGAAGGGCAGTATGTGTTGAGGACCATTCCCCAATACCAGCGAGAAAAGAAGTGGGGAAAATTAGCACCGACTTGGGAGGACCCTACATAATACATGACATCGCAGAAATGGCTCTTACTATCTCGCGTAATATGAAAGGGGAAATCCTCATGCATCCGTGGAATGCCAAATACCTCAAGCCATACTACCCATGATCAATCACTTGCATGCGCATTTCAGAAGAAGAAAATGGACTCGCTAATCCATATGTTTCTATCTCTGACAAAGGAGTAACGCACCTTACCCTTTCAATCAATCCAAGTTTTCATTTTTTCAAATATCATATCCCATTCATTACCCACGCACATTTCAATTTATTCAAAACCCACAACCTATATACAACACATCATATGAACCACATGTATATACTACTTACACAATGTACATTGAAACCATGCCACATCATAATAAAATATCGATGCAATTGTTACCCCGTGGATGTAGGCCTTAGCGCCGAACCACGTAAATCGTTGTACAATTACTATTATTAGGAATTGACGTTATGCGTAGAAAGAGGGATATCCTGCACAAAGCATGGATCATACCCAATACAACATACCGGGCAATATCCCGTGCAAAACACACACACGCAATATATCGGAGCATACACATGCAATCTCTCAGAACTCCTCTGTAAATGTCTATAAGTGTATGACCCGGGAGGCGACTTCTTACAGAATGAGATATCCGTGCAATATTACAAGCCGCGAACTTAATGGAGTACATCCTTAAACGTCGGCCAGACCCCCACCGTCCAGTGACCCCCTGGCCAAGGAGTCAGCTGGACGGGGTGCAAGGTCACAAGACGATTCCGGGGATACCAACCTACGGAGTTGCACGAACAATACACTTTTTCAAACTCAAAGATTGACATCCGCGGGTTACAATAACTACGGAATCTTCCATTATAGTTAAAAGATGATAGACATAAATTCAACAAAATTCAAAATCAGATTTTACCACCAAAGTTTGATCTAATACATGCAGTTGATTACAAGCCCAGCAGGCAAAGTAACAAAAATGCCAAAAAAAGGATAAGCAACCGAGATCAATCCCTAGCATACTAACTACGGTCTCCTGAGTAGGAGTGTTATCCGCAGGTTTATCCTTCAGAGATGAAGGAACGCTACCACCCGAGGAGGGCCCAGAAGAACTTGATGGGAGCGCGGGTACGGGACGCCGAGTATAATTCTTGGTTAACCCATGATTCTTCTTAAGGTCCAGCTCAATCTCACCAAGAATCTTATTAATCTCTTCGGCCAGTTGTTTGCGGGCCATTAGACCTATGGCTACGCTCCTCATCTCGGCTGATTTAAGGAAGTACAAAGCTGGTCTATCCTTTGATTAGCTTGCTTCAGCGTTTCGTCCTGAGACGAGGCCAGACCGCGATGGTAGCTAACTTGACCCTCCAGTTGAACTACCTTAGCCTGAGCTTCGGCAACCTTTCCATCTGCGGCTTTAAGCTGTACTTGGAGCTCTGCGAACAATAAAAGGAAGACAGTGAGTTATGACACATACAATTCAAAGCACACTCGATGACGAAGACGAATACCTTCACAATGATCAACCGCGGAATCCCTCGCTTCTGCAGCGTAATCATATTCATTTGATAACTTATCATAATCTACCTGAAGCAGATTATGGGCATACTGACTTGCACTCAGGTCATTTCGAAGCATCGAGCCCGAATGACGATATCGATTAACCTCATCATTCTTCAATTCCAATCCCTTGTTGAGACGATACATTGTCACCTCTAAGTCTCTCTCACGCTCTACCTGACGAGCCACATCGCCTCGAGACGCGGACGAGCACTACTGAGAGCACTACATTCTGCCCTAGCATCATCTCTCTCTTTGGCTAAACGTTGCATATAAGTCCGCACATCCGGGGGATGCGAAGACCGCGCTTGCCGTAACTCGCCTTCCAGAACATCAAGTCTAATCTCTAAGGAGGAAATCTGCCTGCGGGCTTGCTCAAGATTGTCCCGCGTCCATAAAAGGGCCCCGTTAAACAGATGGCGATCATGGTTATTTCGATTTTGCAAATCTACCAAGCAATACTTTTTCTTACGCCATTCTTCGGCCATCGCGTTATGAATATCCGCGCGGGCATTCCATTTAACCGACTCACTCTTGAGTTTCTCAACTAACTCAACATTGCGCCCTTTTGACGAGTCCTCTCACCCGAAGCCACAACAATTCGGGGACTCCACCCACTGAAGATAAGTACAGGCGGGAGGAGGGAAGAAAGAGAAAACTCGAGAATAAATAAGGAGCAGGAAACTACCAAAGAAGAGGGAGCGCAGACCTGAAATGGATGAGGAATTTTCTTCAGCAACAGCTAACTTGGCCTTAACCAGAGCCAACTCAGAACGCAGCTGAGCCTCCTCCGTGCCCTGCTCCTCCTTACGTTTAAGCAAATTCTTTAGCTCGGTTATTTCTTCATCCTTAGCGGATACCGAAGCCTCGACACTTGACAGCGTCTCCTCACAATGTCGAAGCTTCCCCTCTAGCTTCAGAGATTTGGCCCTAAAGAGCCGGTAAAGTTGGTGATTACAATACTCACTTCTCATCATCTATCAGAAAAATGAGGGAAGTTAGCTCACATCATATTCGAACGAAATCAGGGGTAAAAAGAACAGGACAAACCTCCAATAATCGCTGCTGGGGGTAACTGTATTGATACCCATCGGCAATAGCCATCATGTCAGCAACGGTAGAGGGAGGATCCACGACAAGATCAAACCCGCTGGCTACGAGATTTTTACCCCATCCTCGATCTACCGCCTCCTCAGGGGTCAACTCCATGTACCTCCGAGTAAAAGCATCCGAACTCTTTTCCCCCTCAATCACGGGGGCAGGATGAGGAACTACCAGCAAGTTTTTCTTTCGCAGCCACGCCAAAACAGCATCATCGCCATCCGCAGCTAAGGATCGCGAGAAATCATCTAAGGGGGAGTCCGAGGTATTCCCACCATAAGCGGACCAACATCACCTTGCACCAAGGCCCCACCAACATGGAGGAGGTACCAAAAAACCCTCGGAGGGCACTACCAAAACCCCAAAGATCGACCCGCCGGATGGGCCACCAACGCAGCTATCCTCGAGAACACTCCAATCATCACCACTGGAGGCAGTGAAGTCCTCAAACAAGCCCCATAACCGTGGACATGTCAAATGACTGCTCCCCAGACAAAACCTTACCAAACGAGAACTCATAACAACCACCCCCATCCTTGTCACCACTACTAAGAACAAGTCCCTTACCTTTATCTATAACATTCACACTGGACTGAGTAACCCCCCCGGCATGAGTTCCACCACCACCAATAGACAAATTCCCACCACCTTTAACCCCACCAGTGGCGGTGGCCGGGTCGCCTTGACCATCCCCAACAGTCGGGTCACCTTGACCACCCCCAACAGTCGAGTCACCTTGGCCACCACCGGTGGCCGAATCACCTTGACCAACCCCAACAAATCGGGTCACCTTGGCCACCACCAAAGTGGCCAAATCACCTTGACCAATCCCAATGGTTGGGTCACCTTGGCCACCACCGGTGGCCTCGATCACCTTGGCCGCCACCCGGTGGCGGATCACCCCGATCACCACCAATAGCCGGATCACCACGACTACCACCGCAGGGGCTCATCACCTCCACCGTCAACTGCCCGATCACCATCACCTTCTTGAACAGGCGGAGAAGTCTCAATTCGCTCTTCCTTATCGGAAGAGTCCTCATCGCCACACACGGGACTATTTACATCCTCGAAATGAGAAGAACCCTCGGTGGGAGAATTCGATGATTGCTTGGGATTAATCTTCTTACCCTTACACACCTATAACACGTAATGATAAAAGAACCATTAGCATCACCTTTTCTTGGCATAATCAACATTATGTAAGAAAACGTAGGGGCATACATACGAAGATATCAAATGACGCACCTTAACAACGTCGCATTCCGCGGAGGAAGATTGGCATCGGGGACATCTTCGTCATCATCAACATCACGGTTATAAGCAAAATCCATGCCGGCAAAACTCATCCGCCGGAAGCGTAATGAGCGAAACGAGCGGGAGAAGCCTCGCGAGGAAGACCGTCCAACTAGGGTCACCAACCACGGGGACCCGGGGACCCAACCATAGGCCCACGGGCCAACGACTTCAAGAACAAAGGGCGGACCACTCGTAGTCATGATCACGCTTGATTCTCTCCTCAGCGGTATAGGAAGACCTTCGACACTGGAATCCTTGCCATCTTGGAATCACTCACCTCGCTTAAAAGGCGAACTTCCCCCTTAACAGAAGTAACGTTCCGTAGACTCACAGACCACGGCTTACGAGTATTCCTGTTAACATAATCTCCGAAGGATTTGTTGAAATTCTCAGGAGTATACCACCCCTTCTCCTTTGCCAGTCTAGGGGCATAGCAAGTCATCATCGTTTTCCCCTTACTACGAAGGTAACATTCACGAAGATGGCGAAGATAATTTCCTGTCAACTGTTGCACCCCGCGATTATAACTTTTCTTGGCGAGATCGCGGCTAGACAGACCCGATAGTAGAAATCATCACCACTTTATACAAGGGTAACATCAAACCGAGTCAAGGCACCCACAATCGTCAACAAATGAAAGGCATCGTACTTATAATTAGTAACCATCTCATAAGTTATGTCTCTGGTCAGCGCATAAAAACGAACTTGAAAATGTCAAGACCATGCTTCACCTCAAGGCCTCGAGATCGATGTGTCGAAAGGTAAACTTCTTATTACCCAGAGATAAAGGACGGAAAGTAACGGCAGAGTCATCCTCGAAACCTTCTTCCGCAGCATGCTCCGTAGAGCCCGCAGCCTTCTTTTTAGGGGGAACTAAGTCTCCCGAAGATCCTATCTCCGTAGCCTTTCTCTTCGAAGTAGGAGTTTTAGTCATCTTACTTGATCCAGGCACGGATAGGTGAGTCCGCGTTGGAGGCTGAGTGCGGAGGGGCTGCACATCCAAAGGTTCATTACGAGGGTTCGGCTGATTCTTAGGAGACTCCCCCCTAGAACGAGTCGCTGCATACCTAGATCCCTGTGGAGAATCACCCCTTCTAAGTGAAGGTCTCTGACCGGAGGATGAGGATGATCGTCCATCCCGAAGATTACCCTGAATAGGTGGGGGAAAAGCTCCACCCCTCGCACTTGGATCACTCCGGGGAGATCGATGAGGACTTGACGGAGGAGTCTGATAAGGGACCCGCGGATGCTCGGACATGTCTCGGGCACAAACACGAATAGGAACTCAAATCGAAGCGAGAAGATCAAAAATTGAGAAAATCTCAAGAACAGTAGTGCAAAAGAAAAAAACCCTAAATTTCATCTAACATTAACTAAACCCTCAGATCATTATCCGAACTCAAAAGAAGAACTAAAATCTAAGCATGACCAATGGAGCACCCAACTCAGTAGCGTCGACTCTCAAAACCCAGGGTACATTTAAATTTAAAACTCATCGTCAAATCACCACCAGCAAATCAGAAACTCGACAAGTTCAAGCAAGGTGATTGAACAGAATAAAAGGTCATACCTGAATCACGAAGAATCAATCAATAGCAGTGACGAAGAAGAAGCAGCAAGCAACAACCACAGCAGCAACGGCCACGACAACCACAAGAATGAGATGCAGCGGCGGCCAGCTATAGAAGAAGCGATGGCGTCGAGGAAGTAAAGAAGATGAAGACAAGAACAAAGAATAAAACAGAGAATGTGAATTAAAGTCACATTCTCTCACTTTTTATAGAACCAGAAGAAACCGTCCACTACCCAAAGGACAGTTATGGCCGGATGTGGGAAACGTGCACAATAAATGCAGGTAACACCTTTTTAGGAGAAGTTAATGAGGGAGATAAAAACGTACCACGGTTCTTCTTCCAACAGAAGCCAAACGCCCATAGAAGAAGAAGAGGGGCAAATTGTAAGTACACTTATTTATCTCCATTGCCACGTGCACTACCAGGATCCACGTGGACGACATTATTCAAGGGATGACACATAAGGGTATCCATGGCACTTAGGCGAAGTGCCATCCGTCAAGACCAACGATCGAAATAAAGGGGCACCCGAGATAGTAGTCCCGCGTAACACCAAGGGATGGCCTTAACCCATCACGAGGTAAGACATGATCAACGGTCAGAGATAATCCAACTGACACGGACATGACAAGAGGACTGACACCACTTGCCGTAGACTGGACCGCTCCAACCACCCGCATTTAATGTATCTCGAGAACACGTGTCTGGACGACCAACGATGGGAACAAGGGCCGGTTAGCGTGATGAGCAGAGATATAGTCGAAGCCGCGGAGTGATACAGAAGTCCGCGGACCATGCCCGCGGGATAATATTCAAATCCGCGTATCATGCACAGAACACAAGAAGATAAGGCCCCAACAGCTCACTGACAATGGGACCCACCGAAGTTAGCTATAAATAGGTACACCCCCTCCACTGAGAGGGGGATCGAAAAAGCGAGAAAGGAGAGAGAATAGGGAGAAGTAAGTGAGTTTTAGCTCATATGTTCGATGATCACAAGATCTTGTGATCATCTTTGTAATCATTTATTTTATAATGAATCCCCTTATACCCGTGGATGTAGGCTCTGGTGCCGAACCACGTATATCATTGTCTCTTTCACCTCTTGCACTATTAAGTTCATTTACATATCCATATTCCAGATCTGTCTGGATCCCCGGAAGAGGATAAGGAGATCATGACAAACTTGAGGGGTTTGGAATCTATGATTTATCTTCTACCTATGCTTATTCCGTGCTCCTCATACATCAAGTGCATGCATTCAACTTATGCAAAGATTGTTTGTGAACTAGTGTTCAC
>JAJJWW010008210.1:0-246031 GCA_023531295.1 Papaver armeniacum | reverse complement strand
CGATGGAGGAAAAGAAAGGAACTGCAGTTTAGGTGATTACTTGGAGTTTGTTTTGGTGGCTATGGAATGAGTCTGTGTTGCGATTAACTGGAAGTGATTGTGGTGGACCGAGTTTGAGAAGAAAGCAGCTGTGGCCAAGCTTGGTTTAGCTGTTGTGATCGATGGCTAGCTCAATTGGTTGGTTCGAGAAGATGTTGAGAGTACTGTGACAACAACGGAATTCAGATATGGAATGTATATTGCAGTCGCTGGTGTTGGCTGAGTGTTTGGGAAAATCTGCAGAAGAGAAGTGTTGATGGTGGATTTTCATTTAAGGGCTGAAATTGTAAAAGCCAAAATTATGCGCTAACATCTTGCAAAAGATAAAGCCATTAATAAGTGATGAATACTTCTTCACTTTACTAATTCACCTAGAATAGAGCATGTGGCAACAATCCCAATATTCTGTAAATTAAATACACAAAATTCATCTAGGTTGGAGCATGTAGCAATAATCCCATATACCCTGTGAATTTACAGCATTATTAATTAATGCATGACCAGCCTCGTATTTCTGTACTCATTCAAGTGCGGCATGACGACCGAGTGTTGTTCTCAGCAGCAACACGAATCTCCAAGCAATAATAATAAAACATGTACGAAATACCCATACAGGCTACAACTCTCGGTGTGTTATACTAGCCCGATTGAGCATGTTTGAACCTGAACTGATCATATCAGTCTCAGAAACGATCACGACCATCCAACCTCACCAGGATGATTGGATGGCTTATATTAAATCCATGACCCCAGGCAGGTATTGAAATATTCACCACCTTAATGACCACCAGCGGGCCCGTTTATGCCCTGGTCGGTTGAATACATACCATGCCTCCCAAATAACCACCGAACACCAGCCTAAAGTAGGATGGTTGGACTGGCGTGGAGCAGCTTGGAAAAGCTTGTGCGCACAAGACCGCCAACGGCAGTCTCAAAACGTCCACGGCCGCCCAACTTCACCAGCATAATTTGACGGCGTAGATTACCCCATGACCGGTCGGACAAGCTTGTCCTGCACACCGGCGGGCCCCCTTTCTACTTGCATAGCCGACCATCTCATGACCTAACCAGGGAAGAGTGAACGTTCACCCGTAACCTGGCTGGCGTGATGCTTTAAGGGTCGCTAAGGGTCTTAAACTGATCACGACCATCCAACTTCGCCGGCGTATCTGGATGGCCTAGATCAAGCCCATGACCGTCAGTCAGGTATCACCATGATCACCACCGACCCAATGTGGGCCCCACATGGTCGGCCTCCCCAAAGGAGGAGCATAGCTTTCCAAACCGTTAGGTTGGAATCGTGTACACACGACCGATCCAAAACCCTAATTAGGTTTTGCGGCATGTTACATGTGTCGCTGATCGATCACGAGCGTCCATCTTCGCAAGCTTGGACGAAGGGTGTAGATGTAGACTTAAAAGGTCCTGAGCATGTCAACATGATCATCGTGGGACCACCTACACACATGACCGGGGCCGACCAAGGCCGCCCATGGCCGGATGTCTCGAAACGCACGCCCGAAGTAAGCATGGTGCGCGGTTTCCAACTTCTTTGCAGCATGGGATTTCTGTTGCAAATCGATCTCAACCGCTCTTCTTTACCGGTAAACTTGAGTGGCCTAGATCGCACCTTCGTGGTATAGTGAAGTATAAACATGGACACCAGCATGTCGTCTACACACATGCATGATCGGTCCTCTATAAAACACTTCCCATGCTTGGATTCGACCAAGCTGAAAGAGGGAACTTGCGTACCTCTTAAACCCCAATCCGACGGCCGCGGATGAGGGTTGCAAGTCATCTCGTCCGTCCAACTTTACCAGCTTGGGCGGACAGCCTAAGACATGAGTTAGGCTATCAATGAGGCGTCACCACAATCACCGTCCACCACTCTTCCACATGGAGTGATCGGTCAAGTCAGGGCTTACCTGTATAGCCTCCAAACGATCACTCGAAGATGGCTGGACATGATGCTATTTTAAGACGCTTAAATTCGTGACTTACTCATTAAGCCTTAAAAACAACGATGTTTCATACATGCTGAATATACTCAATGCGATACACTGCGTAGAATACACACGATACTTCACAAGTATCGACTTCCTAAATAATTTAGTTATTTAGTCTAGCATTACATGCTACTTTCTGTGGGTCCCACGATCTACACACTCGAGACATCAATCATGTCACAAACTGTGGGATACATACTGGGGTATTGGTCTGGCGGTTTACGGCGTGCAGCGTGCAATGCGCCATCACAAGAACGTGTCAGGAAGTCATGGACGATTAGAGATACATGAGAAGTGTGCAAGACTGGTCGTGTAACACAAACACACAACTCCACTACTCCATCACTCCACTTCCTCCACTTCCCACGAGAGACGTGAATAAGGCTCAAATGACTTGTATAAATAGGTTCTCCTCCCTATTTTTCAAAAAACAACAAGAACAAGTCAAGACAAGACGAAACCAAGTGTTAATACAAAACGTATTCAAACACTCAAAGCCTCGCTTGCATCAATCGTAAGCCTGCTCACCTTTCTCGTTACAAGTCATAAACAAGCCTACACCTTCACAATCTCAACACCTTCTTCGCTTCCCTCCCTAAGATCAACCCCATCTCCTTCACTTTGTGACCGAAGCAAGTCTGGAACGACCATTTCTTGGTTTAGGCCAGAGTTGTACAGATTGATTTCTCGAATCACAAGCACTCACCGCGCAGTGCATTTGTTTAGGGTTTGGATTCATTCCTCATCCACACACCCCAAATTACCAAATCCGGCAGGAATAGTTTTCACCCATAAACAATTGGCGACCACAGCGGGAGGTTAATCTCTCGGTTGTAAAGTCAATTTCTTCAATACCATTCAATCAATTTCGAGATGGTTGGTCTTAGGACCACCTCGACGGTCTCAAATCCTGATGGTTCCTCCAACGGAGATACCCCTCCTCCTAACGGCGTATCTGACGGCATGATCAAGAGATTTCCAACATTAAGCGAACTAGCACGGGTACATGAGATTCACACGAAGAACATGGAGCTAATCAAAGAAGCGGTAAACGGCATACTTGATCTCCTCATCAAGATGACATCAGAGATGAGCGTTCCGGAGACCTTTACACCGGGGACTAGTTCCCCTCAGATCAACAGTTTTACTACGAACCATAGGCCAGTGGATCAGGAAGCGGCATCTCTAGTGTAAAGCTTGTGTGAACTCTTGCACCTCAAGAAGAATTAACATGCAGAGACGTTTGCTGCAGTTAATAAAATAGCTCTGGACGTACACCTGACTCCTTCTCGTCCAGAAGTCTTAACTGCATCGGAAACATCTGTAAATAATGTTACATTTACAGAAGACGACATGATGGCAGAGGAAGGTCACAACCGGGCCCTACATGTTACCGCACACATCAAGGGTTCAGAGTTCAGGAGGGTCCTCGTCGACATAGGAGCATCTTCGAATGTGATTACTCTCAAGACTCTCAGGACAGCCAAGGTTAGCCCATGCAAGATTATACGACAGCCCACCACGATGACGGACTTCGAAGGAAACTGCATCAAAGACATACGGGTATGTCAATCTGAATTTATCGGTAGGACCCGTTCAGTCAAAAGCAAAATTTGAAGTCATAGAAAAGGAGTCGGACTACCATATGATACTAGGGAGACCGTGGCTTCATGACAACAAGGTCATTCCTTCAACGTATCACCAGTGCCTGAAGACCATGCTAAATGAGGAAGTCATCCTTATTCCTGCATCATTGTCTCCTTACGCACCAATATGCGGAGTGGAGCTGTTCGAGTCAAAAGATACTCCGCAGGGAAGATCATACAAAATCCTGTGCACCCCACTACCCACGTGGGCTTCAATCCAGGAAGAAGACCGACTTGCATCACTGGGGGCCAAGCACCACGACACGCCTTCTCTGACGAGGCGTCCATCTTTATCCGGTGAAGCTTCAACCCACGCTCACACCAAAAGGGAACGCACTTTCAAGGAGAAACGTGATCAGAAGGGGAAGACAATATACCGGCGCCGCTGTTAGCAATTAGCAGGAGAGACTGGCACCCAGTCTCTCCGCCTAATTGAATGCCACAAGAACGACGAAATACAAGAGGAGGTATTGGATGCCCCGCGACAACTACAAGATGGAACCAATTCCATGACTGACGAGCTCGAGACTGTTAACATCGGGAATGAAGAATCTCTCAGGCCGGTCTCTATCAGTTCGACTCTGTCCACAGACGAACGTACGAGTCTTGTTCAACTACTCAAGGAGTACCAAGATTTGTTTGCCTGGACATACGAGGAAATGCCTGCTCTAGATGAAAAATTGGTCACCCATCACCTACATGTCATACCTGGATCCAAGCCAATCAAGCAATATCCGAGGCAATTCAGATATGAAGTAGAAGAACAAATCAAGAACGAAATTCAGAAGTTACTAGCTGTTGGCTTCATCAGACCTATTCATCATACGACCTGGTTAGCTAATGCGGTCCCAGTAAAGAAGAAAAACGGACATATTCGGTGCTGCGGGATTTCAGAGACTTGAACAAGTGCTGCCCCAAGGACGACTTTCATCTGCCTAACATCGACATGTTAGTAGATGCCACTAGCGGACACGGCATGTTTTCCTTCATGGATGGTTACAGCGGCTACAATCAGATAAGGATGTATGAGCACAATGCAAGTAAGACATCTTTCCGAACCCCTCTTGGCAATTTTTACTATACTGTTATGCTATTCGGTTTAAAGAACGCCGGCGCAACGTATCAACGTGCTATGACGGCAATCTTCCACGACATGATGCATAAACAAGTAGAAGACTATGTAGATGATATCGTGGTCAAGTCAAGGGGCTCGAGCAGATCACACCAAATGTCTTACGGCAAGTTTTGAGAGGTGTCGAGAATACAAATTGAAGATGAATCCTTTGAAATGCGCTTTCGGCGTCTCTTCGAGTAAATTTCGGGATTCCAAGTAACTACGAGAAGGGATCAAGGTAGACCCATCCAAGACTCAGGCTATCCTCACAATGCCTCTCCCACGAACTGTGAAGGAGCTCCAGAGTTTCATGGGCAAGGTGAACTATATTCGACGTTTTATACCTGGTCTAGCCCAACTTACCGCCTCATTCACCCCCTTGTTGAAGAAAGGAGCCGGCTTCGTTTGGACCGCAACCCAGCAGGAAGCTTTTCGAACGATTCAACGAATGCTGTCATCTCCAGCCATCATGAAGTCTCCTGCACAAGGGAAGCCACTATATCTCTACACTACCTTCAGTGACACCGCCGTAGGGGCTCTACTCGCTCAGGAAGACGACGAGGGGATCGAACGTCCCATATACTATTTCAGCCGAATATTAAGAGATGCTGAACTCAGATATCCCAAAGCAGAGAAAGCATGTTTAGCTTTGATCCATTCCATTCAGAAGTTTAGGCATTACCTACTATCCAACAAGGTGATACTCGTGTCTAAATCTGACCGTGCAAAGTTTTTACTTTCAAAGCCTGGTCTTGACGGGAAGGACAGCAAGTGGCTTCTCCAAATGTCGAGATCTGGACATAACATGTACGTCACCTAGAGCTATCAAGGGTCAAGCAGTCGCGGACTTACTAGCAGCTTTCCCTGGAGAAGGCACTATAGGGCTCCACGAGGATCTTCTTGGAGAATTTCCAGACATCTCTGTTTTGGAAGAAGAAGTGTGGATCTTGTATTTTGATGGCTCTGCTACCCCTAGCAGTAATACTGGAGGAGCGGGCGTGGTATTAGTATCTCCAACTGGGGAAGTATTCTCACACTCCTTCAAGCTGGACTTCGAATGCACCAACAACTCAGCAGAGTATGAAACCTTCCTCATAGGGTTGTCACTAGCCAAGCAAGCAGGAGTCACGCGTCTGGAGATAAGAGGTGACTCCAAGTTACTGGTGAATCAAATAAATGGGGTATACGCACTGAAGGAAGTAACGCTAGCTCCATATCGATCAGAAGCACAAAGGTTACTAAACTATTTTGCTGATGCAACCATAACCCATGTCGGTCGCAGCAACAACAAACACGCCGATTGTCTAGCAATACTGGCTTCCAAATTGAAGTTCGAAGGTTTGGAAGAAACCCTGACAGTAAAGAGGAGAACCATAGAATCGACATGGCTATCAAAATACAAAGACACCAAGACCGACGATTGGCGAACTCCGATCATTCAAGAGCTCAACAGCTCACTCTCCCAAGGAAAGGTCAGTCTTAAAACCCTGCAGAACTTCTTCATGCTTCATGGTATGTTGTATTATCGGAACCCGGATGGTTCCCTGTCAAGATGTCTTGGGGATGACGAAGCACAACTACAGCTGAGTCGTGTTCACAATGAAATTTGTGGACAATCACCGGTGGTAACGCTTTCCGACGACTTCAACGCCCGGGCTATTATTGTCCGAGATGGAGACTCAATCCTGACTACTTCAGAAGTCCTGCTCAAATTGCCAAGCACCGCCACATCAATTGGAAATTTTTAACGTGAACCACACCGGAGACTGGAGAGAGCCATACATTAGTTATCTCCGTGACGGAACAACTCCTGCCAATCAAAAGGATACTATTAAGATAAAGCAAAAGTCCAAGCGGTTTGTATTCCACGAAGGGATCCTGTATCGCAAGAGCTTCGGAGGTGATCTACTACGATGCCTGGCTGGGGAAGAAATCCCGATCATCTTTGAAGGAGACACACGAAGGAGAACATCAAGGGAAGAGGAAACTGTTTCTCCAGATACACGAGATATATTATTGGCCGACCATGGAGGATGACGCAGCCGCTTTTGTTCAAATCTGTCATAAATGCCAAATTCATGGGAACCTTGTTCATGCGCCTTCCACCCCTTTGCATTCGATAAGCAGTCCATGGCCATTTTACAGCTGGGGACTGGACATTATCGGGAAAATCCACCCTCCATCATCAAAGCAGCACGAGTACATCATAACTGCGACAGAATACTTCACCAAATGGGTAGAAGCCATTCCCCTGCGAGGGACTACAGGAGCAACAATTGCGGCTTTCATTAAAGAACATATCATTTGTCGTTTTGGTGTGCCTAAGCATATCATCACTGATAATGGCACTCCCTTCGTCAATAAACAGGTACGAGAGTTACTTGAAGAGTATGGCATTAAACAGGTCTTCTCCACCATTTACTATCCTCAAGGGAACGGACAAGCTGAAAGTACCAACAAGACATTGATCCGGATCATCAGTCGAACAGTACACGATAATCCTAGGGAATGGTATGACCAGTTACCAATGGCGCAATGGGCATACCAGACATCACCCAGAAGCTCCATTGGAGTTTCCCCATACTCACTTATTTACGGAGCGGATGCAATTCTCCCAGCCAGAGATCAAAATCCCATCATCCCGAGATTGCAGCGGCAACCGGATCCACCGGACGAGGTGAAGCCTCTAACTCTAGAGTAGCGGAGTTAGACACTGGAGTTCGAAGAAACAAAGCGAGAAGAACGCACTCGGGTGTACAAGAATAGAATTTCCGGGGCATACAACAACAAAACGTGAAATCACGTGTTTTCAAAGTGGGAGATTTGGTTTTGAAAACGGCCAAACACATCCAACAAGACATGTCCGCACCAAAATTCTCACCGAAATGGGAAGGTCCTTACACGTCACCAAGGCTTACAATACGCTACTACAAGATCATTAAGGTGGACGGAGGCAACCGAAGCGATCATCAATGGAAAGTGGCTCAAGGCATATCATGCCTGACCACTATCTTCTCTGTCAACAATACAGGCATTTATTTTCATTACATGTTTGAATCATCAATTATATTCAGAGATGCATCAATGAAAAAACCTGTTTCACCAATCAAAAAACCAATGCAATTTATTCTGCAAAGACGTTCAAGAAACTTTGACATTAACGTCATTAACAATAAGGGAACACAGCTGAATACGACTTAGAAGAGGCCATCTAGAAGATTATAGTTCCTTGAGAGCATCATCTCCAGTCTAGCTTGATATCTTTCTGTTCTTTTCTTCAAGTCATGTACAGCCCGCTCTACCTCCTTTGATTCTCGCGGCGAGCCTTCTCCTCTTCCAAGATAGCTTTCGCAGCAGGAACAACATTTACGAGGATACCCGCTCGATCGACCTTGATGATATCAAGACGCTGCCGCAACCAGCCCACGTTGAACCCCATGGATTTGCAGGTAGATACCATATTCTCTCACTTTTTGAGGCTTGATTCGCAACGTTGCGGATAGAAATATTCTCCATCTCAAACCAATCATGGGAAGAAGGCAGTTTACCGGGGTGACCAAAGCAGATGAACAGTGCCGGACCACATTCCTGGTTGCGATATGGTCGTACTTTCTCCATAAATTTGTGTACAAAGGCACAAACTCCTTCCGCACTAAGAATCCACCGACATATCGGTAGCTGGAGGATAAACATTTCATGCGAACATCGAATGAAAGACCTGCATTGGGGTATTCATAAGATGAGATACCCAGATCAGCATCTTCGAGGTCCACAGGGGCAGGCGTGTTTGAGTTTGAAGGAAGAGGACTGGTTAAGTCGTCATCATCGATAACCATCACACATGTTCCGGTAGGGTATCTCTGCAAGAATGAGGGGATTATTCACCTGATCATTATGAAGAACAGGCAATTGTTCAGAAAAGGAAAAAGAGACGAACCGGTATGATCTTCTTGACTCAGAGAACACGAGCAGGGGATTCATCATGAAGCTTAGACGCAGGTCGTGCATGTTTAACGGAAGATCCTGGATGGTATGAAGAAGACGATCCACTGTTGTTCGACATGATGAGGAAACAGAGTTTCTGCGAGAAAGCCCTATTGTAAAATCGTAAAAGTGGTCCAAAATCTCTACACCTGCATATATGCTTAGGAAACCCTAAAAATATTATGGCGCCCGATATATGGGGATTCGACACCGACCAAGTCTGGCTTTCTTTTGAACCTTAATCAAGAATCAGAAGAGCATCTGAATACGAGCGATTCAACCAGCAGTGTGTAAGCACCCACACCCGGAATCCCAGTAGAAGAAGAATCTTATCCCTAACTCAAACACCTAAGAGAGGAAGCCGGTCCATCAAGGCCTGTGGTCACGCACGTATGGAGGATTGCCCACGATTGGTCAGAATCCCTCCAGGTAGACTTCCTTTATCATGTCTTCTTATGTTTGTATATGTCACCATCTCATGCCTACCCCACAATAGTGTAACCATTATGTGCTAGGCAGGGGACTTAATGTTGATGGTGGATTTTCATTTAAGGGCTGAAATTGTAAAACCAAAATTATGCGCTAACATCTTGCAAAAGATAAAGTCATTAATAAGTGATGAATACTTCTTCACTTTACTAATTCACCTAGAATAGAGCATGTGGCAACAATCCCAGTATTCTGTAAATTAAATACACAAAATTCATCCAGGTTGGAGCATGTAGCAACAATCCCATATACCACGTGAATTTACTGAGATTATTAATTAATGCATGACCAGCCTCGTATTTCCCGTACTCATTACGGTGCGGCATGACGACCGAGTGTTGTTCTCGTGAGCAACACAAATCTCCAAGCATTAATAATAAAACATGTACGAAATACCCATACAGAGCTACAACTCTCGGTGTGTTATACTAGCCCGATTGAGCATGTTTGAACTCGAATCGACCATATCGGTCTCGAAACGATCACGACCATCCAACCTCACCAAAGATGATTGGATGGCTTAGATTAAATCCATGACCCCAAGCGGTATTGGAATATTCACCACCTTAATGACCACCAGCGGGCCTGTTTATGCCCTGGTCGGTTGAATACATACCATGCCTCCCAAATAACCACCGAACACCAGCCTAAAGTAGGATGGTTGGACTGGCGTGGAGCATCTTGGAAAATCTTGTGCGCACAAGACCGCCAACGGCAGTCTCAAAACGGCCACGACCGTCCAACTTCACCTGCATAATTGGACGGCGTAGATTACCCCATGACCGGTCATACAAGCTTGTCCTGCACACCGGCGGGCCCCCTTTCTACCTGCATAGCCGACCATCTCATGACCTAACCGGGGAGGAGTGAACGTTCACCCGTAACCCGCCGGCGTGATGCTTTAAGGGTCGCTAAGGGTCTTAAACTGATCACGACCATCCAACTTCGCCGGCGTATCTGGATGGCCTAGATCAAGCCCATGACCGCCGCCAAGGTATCACCATGATCACCACCGACCCAATATGGGCCCCACATGGTCGGCCTCCCCAAAGGAGGAGCATAGCTTTCCAAACCGTTAGGTTGGAATCGTGTACACACGACCGATCCAAAACCCTAATTAGGGTTTGCGGCATGTTACATGTGTCGCTGATCGATCACGAGCGTCCATCTTCGCAAGCTTGGACGAAGGGTGTAGATGTAGACTTAAAAGGTCCTGAGCATGTTAACATGATCATCGTGGGACCACCTACACACATGACCGGTCGACCAAGGCCAACCATGGCCGGATGTCTCGAAACGCGCGCCCGAAGTAAGCATGGTGCGCGGTTTCCAACTTCTTTGCAGCATGGGATTTCTGTTGCAAATCGATCTCAACCGCTCTTCTTTACCGGTAAACTTGAGTGGCCTAGATCGCACCTTCGTGGGATAGTGAAGTATAAACATGGACACCAGCATGTCGTCTACACACATGCATGATCGGTCCTCTATAAAACACTTCCCATGCTTGGATTCGACCAAGCTGAAAGAGGGAACTTGCGTACCTCTTAAACCCCAATCCGACGGTCGCAGATGAGGGTTGCAAGTCATCTCGTCCGTCCAACTTTACCAGCTTGGGCGGACAGCCTAAGACATGAGTTAGGCTATCAATGAGGCGTCACCACAATCACCGTCCACCACTCTTCCACATGGAGTGATCGGTCAAGTCAGGGCTTACCTGTATAGCCTCCAAACGATCACTCGAAGATGGCTGGACATGATGCTATTTTAAGACGCTTAAATTCGTGACTGACTCCGGTAAGCCTTAAAAACAGCGATGTTTCATACATGCCGAATATACTCGATGCAGTACCTGCATAGAATACACACGATACTTCACAAGTATCGATTTCCTAAATAATTTAGTTATTTAGTCTAGCATTACATGCTACTTTCTGTGGGTCCCACGATCCACACACTCGAGACATCAATCATGTCACAAACTGGGGGATACATACTGGGGTATTGGTCTGGCGGTTTATAGCGTGCAGCGTGCAACGCGCCATCACAAGAACGTGTCAGGAAGTCATGAACGATTAGAGATACAGGAGAAGTGGGCAAGACTGGTCGTGTAACACCAACACACAACTCCACTACTCCATCACTCCACTTCCTCCACTTCCCACGAGAGACGTGAATAAGGCTCAAATGACTTGTATAAATAGGTTCTCCTCCCTATTTTTCAGAAAACAACAAGAACAAGTCAAGACAAGACAGAAACCAAGTGTTAATACAAAACATATTCAAACACTCAAAGCCTGCTTGCATCAATCGTAAGCCTGCTCACCTTTCTGTTACAAGTCATAAACAAGCCTACACCTTCACAATCTCAACACCTTCTTCGCTTCCCTCCCTAAGATCAACCCCATCTCCTTCATTTTGTGACCGAAGCAAGTCTGGAACGGCCATTTCTTGGTTTAGGCCAGAGTTGTACAGATTTATTTCTCGAATCACAAGCACTCACCGCGCAGTGCATTTGTTTAGGGTTTAAATTCATTCCTCATCCACACACCCCAAATTACCAAATCCGGCAGGAATAGTTTTCACCCATAAACAAGAAGACCGAAGAAAGGAAAGCTAGTATTGTGGTCGTAAGAGAAAGGTGTTGAGTGTGATGGCTGTAACAATGGTTCTTTGAAGGCAGAATTGTATTGGGTTTTGCTGATTCTACACTACAATGACGCGCGAGAAAATTAAGCTCAGAAAATTAACCTGGCGGTGATGAAGTTCAGGGTCTGTAACCCCGGAGAAGGTAGATGGATGTTGTGCAGTCGAAGACTAGAGGAGCTATGAAGATGATAGTTAGATAATCGGTCAATAGAGATTGTAGCCGGTGAATGAGATTGGAACGAACAGAAATTGGAGCCGTGGCCGGACGTCGGAAGCAACTGCATTTGAAGTGGGTATTGGATCGGAACTGACTGGGCCTGGGAATTGCTGGGTTTTGTTTGTTGAACTCTTGGACTCGCAGAAAATCATATAAACCTACAGAGAAGGTGAAGAAAGGAAAGGAGAGCTGCGGCTACACAGCCGTGAACAGGAAACTAGGGTTCGAAGTTTTGTTTGAGTTTTCCGTTTTGATTAGCTATTGATTTTTATTTTAGATTGATTGATGGCTTTTGAGAAAGCCATGTCTAGCTAATCATGTTAGGGTTTAGGTAGAACCCAATTTTATTACGAAAACTCTATATTTATATGCTTAATAATGAGTTGATTGATTAGTAGTTTTTCTTCATGTAGCTTGGTATTTAATTGCTCATGTGATTTTCTTGATTATTTATGCTTTTGAATTGATATTTCGTGCTTCGGTTAAATCCCTAGACGTGGTATGCAAGGATAGATAGGTAATGCTTTAGGATCACCACATAAGAAGCGAAGGAAATTACAGTGGAGAAACAATATTTAAAAATGCATGAAATATATTTTTAAAAATTAGTAGAGTTTGCATAATTAATTGGTGGAAACCGAAAACCCTAATAACCCTATTCTCATTTGTTTATCATTAGAATTTTATATTATTTCATTTTGTTCCAAATTTCTGAAAAATCGCTAAAACATCATCTTGTCGATTACTTAGCTTTTGGTATTAGTTGGTAGAGTATTTCACACTCCTCGTGGGAACGACCTGTACTTGCCATTGTCTACGAGTTAGACGCTGTAAACTTGCAGTATTATTATTATAGGTTTCCTATCCTACTAGAGCTCATGTGGTACCTTTTCTCCATTACAGCCATTGAAGTTCAGGCCAATACCCCATAACCTATACAACTAATTTTGAAAACCTACAAATCAATCTTTCAAGAACCCACTGGCTTACCTCCCAATAGAGCTCATGATCATCACATACCTCTGAAACCACTTTCTACACCTCCAAACCAAAGACCATACAAAATTCCATATGTACAAAAAGAGGTTGTTGGACAGTTGGTACAATAAATGCTCAAGCATGGAATTATTATGCCTAGTCACAGCTCATTCTCATCTCCAATTTTGCTGGTTAAGAAGCAGGATGAAAGTTGGAGATTCTGTGTGGATTACAAGAAATTGAATGAGTTCACCATCAAGGATAAATATCCAATTCCAATGATAGAAGAGTTACTTAATGAGTTACATATGTCCAAGATCTTCACCAAGATTGACTTGAGAGTTGAATACCACCAAATCAGGGTGTATCCTCCAGACACTCACAAGACAACATTCAAGACTCACCAAGGGCATTATGAGTTTTTGGTTATGCCATTTGGGTTAACCAATGCCCCAGCCAGTTTCCAGGCATTGATGAATGATGTTTTCAAACCATATTTAAGGAAATTCATACTGGAATTCTTTGATGACATCCTAATTTACAGCCCTGACATGGAGACACACTGGAGTTACTCAAAAAGCATAATCTATTTTCTAAGACGAGTAAGTGTTCTTTTGGTCAGTCCTCAACTGAATACATAGGTCAAATTATTAGTGGTGATGGGGTTGCTGCTGATACAACCAAGGTGGACTAGTGCATGAAGTAATGGCCAGTTCCCAAGACTTTGAAGGAGCTAAGAGGGTTTCTAGGGCTAACTGGGTATTAACGAAATTTGTGCAAAACTATGATCTTATTGCTAAACCTCTTATAGAAGTATTGAAGAAAAACAGTTTCCAATTGAATTCAGATGCTCTCAAGGCTTTCGAGTTACTAAAGGAAGTTATGACTACTAGACCAATGCTCATTCTTCCTGAATTTAGTAAACCATTTGATCTAGCTATAGATACTTGTAACTTGGGAGTGAGAGCTATGTTGATGCAAGAGAGAAGACCAATTGCATTCTACAACAAAATAATGGGCACCAGATTTTTGGCAATGTCAGCTTATGAGACGGATATGATGGCTATAGTCATGGATGTTAGCAAATGGAGATCATACTTAATGAACACTAAATTCACTATCGATACTGATCACCAAAGTATCAAATACTTCATGGAACAGAGGGTCCATTCACTTCTACAAATGGTTAGCTAAACTGCTAGGGTAAAATTATGAGCTGAAGTATAAGAAGGGATATGATAATAAAGTAGCAGATGCACTGTCTAAAGTAAAACTTCCATAAGATGCATCATGCAATGTTATTTCTCAACTATAGCCAACTTGGTTGACAGAGGTACAAGAGAGTTACTAGGAGAATTCCGTGGCATAAGATTTACTTCCAAAATTGATATTGGGAAATAATAAATCTGGAGATTTTTCACCGGAGCAGGGTATCATTAGATACAAAGGCATGATTTACATTGGTAGTTCTGGAGGGATAAAACAATAAGTCATGACAGCAGTAATGCCTCATGAGTGGGAGGACATTCTGGCTCTAGAGCTAGTTATCAGAAAGAAAAGTTTTTTTTTTTATTGGAAGGGAATGAAGCCCAGTATAACACAGATAGTACAAGAATGTGATATATGTCAGTAGCATAAGGGATTTACTACTATTCCAACTGGACTCTTACAACCACTACCAGTACCCGAACAAGCATGGACTGATGACATTAGCATGGATTTAATTTCTGGTCTTCCAAAATCTGAAGGAAGGGAGGTCATACTGGCGGTGGTGGAAAGATACACAAAGTATAGCCACTTCATAACACTCAAAAATCCTTATACATAACAGTATCAGTGGCTAAGGTAATTCTATAGTCAGTCATTAAGCTACACAGGCTACCTAAAACCATAGTGTATGATAGAGATAATGTATTTTTGACTAATTTCTGAAAATGTCTCTTATCAAGAATGGGTACATCTCTGCATTTGAGTACTGCTTATCACCACCAGACATGTGGTCAAACCGAAAGGGTGAATGCATGCCTTGAGACTTACTTAAGATGTATGACCAGTTACAAACCTAGTAAGTGGGTATCTTGGTTATCATTGGCAGAGTGGTGGTTCAACACCAACTGTCATACTAGTCTTAAGCTAACACCATTTGAAGCTTTGAATGGATATGCTCCCTCATAATTTGGTGTAACTTCATCCTACGTCGGGGTTAGTCTAGAGGCAGATGATTACTTGCAGCAAAGGCAAGTACTCATGGGACAAGTTGTTAGAGCATAGCTCGGTTGAACCCACCAAGCGTTGGTATGTCAAGTTTGGTTGTCATATTTTAGTGAATCAAAACTCATTTAAAGAGTCGCTTGATTATGTACTGAGTCAACTTCGTATAGGTTAGCTTGAAAGTATTAGGATATGAGACATTACAAGTATTGCGAAGACTTGAAGAAGTGAAGAAGTAAGAAGCTACAACGACAACATCATCCTTCCACTCGAGGTTAGTGATATTTGACTTGAACTGTTTCATTCCCTAACGTATCTTTCAAGTCGTGCATATTGAAAACAAAACTGCGAAGCATGAACACTCTAGTTAGACATAGTATTAAGGATTACAATATGAGGTTTATTACTTAACCATTAAACTTTATAGATAAGACATCGACCTAATCGTTTAAATGCTATTGTGATTATGTATGGGTATGAGGTGAGGATTTCACCCTAGGAAACAATGTTTTACATGTGTTTTAAGGAAGTAAATTCATGAACTTGTTTTCTGAATCGAAAAGGAAATCGCCAGGCGTTATTGGTACTGTTATTCATTGCATATATTGTGAACAACCAATATGTGTGATTAGTATAACCGCTCATGACTTGTTTGTGTTCTTGGTAAAACTATTCACAAAGGCCTCACTTATGTATTGGTATGACTTTTATTAGTGAAACCGATCTTAAGTAATCACCTGAGATGGTATGATCGAGTTTCTGATTTTGTGTAAGACCAACTCTGGGTAAAGGGGAACCGATCCTAGTAAGAGGTGCAACACATCACAAAGGGGAATCGAACCTTGTATGAGGTGCAACATGTTTGTAGTTGCAGGAAATCCCACACTACACCCCTCACTAGAATTTACTCAATTAATCCATTTGAAGATGAATAACTATAGATTTTATTGATTATTTTCTTGAAATGTTTACAGAGGAAGGTAGAACAGAGCAAAAGAAACTACAATCACTCTTAATTTTCTCTCTCCTAATGACTTGCTTAACAATTCAAAAACAACCCTCCTCACAACAGACTGACTCAACCCTTTATATAGGGTAGTACACAAGTGGATGACAAACTAAGCCTGTCCTTTATTTTCAGGAATGTCTTGCGAAATATCGCAAGTGTACATATACCAATTCTCGCGACACTCCTAAATCTCGCTGAGTCTTCACATTCTTCTCATGTTCTGGCTGTCGTCATTCATTGCGTCATTTATTTTACTTCTCTGTGACTCCCCCGCGATATCGTTATTTATTAATCTCGCGAAGTATTGATATCGCGATATTCTGATCCTACATCTTGCCTCTTCTCATGTCTTTTCTGCGAAGAAGAAAATGTCATGAGAATCAATATTTTAAAATGCCACAATTGCTCATCTTTATCTCGCAATTGTTCATTTTTATCTGTTTTATTCATGTACGGAATTTATTACAGGTGTTTCTTCTTCCACTCTTTTCTTGACACGTCTCTTTCAACCGTTTATTCTTGACCATTCACGTCCCATCTCGCATTAAATGCATTTGTTTTCTCGAGGATTCTCCTCTCTATATATAGTTTTCTTACCCTTCTCTTCTTCTCTTTTATTTTCCCTCTGCAACTTTCCTTCAACTTTCTTCCTCCGCAATTTGCGCTTCTGCTACTGTAAACCTTCCCTTTTCTCTCTCTCGATCTTCAATTCTCTATTCATTCCCATACTCTAATAATGGCTTCACTTGGTCGTACATATAAACCCCCTTTTAATGAAGTTCAAAAGAATTTAAAAGAAAAGGGCTTCACTCTATCAACCATTCCTGATCAAGAATCTTCATCTATACTTTCTGCAAAACTATTTTCTGATCATCAGTGTGATTATCAGAAAATCATAGTCTCGCTAGGTCAAATCCTCGCAGGCCTTCCCATTCCTCTATACAATCTGAGAGATGCCATTATTCTATGAAATTCTTGCTCATGAGAAATTCTCGCGAGCTATTTATCAATTGAGCGGCGATCGCATCCGTCTAATGCTTGAATTCGCCAACCGTGGTGCTGGTAAAGGATCTTTATATCCCGATGATGTCAAAGATCCTAGATTCGCAAATTTACAAATAGTCGCCGAGAAGTATACCGTAGAAAACTTCTTTGCGAATTATGCGGTAATAAATATGAGAAATGATAAATCTCATTTGGGTGCTCGATTGAAGAGAAAAGATAACATTGATGCTTGATAAGTCGCTCATGCAAGATATTGACTGGCACTCGGGCAAAAATAATGTTCCTCGGCACTCCAAAGATGAGAAGTGGTGGATTGTTCCTTTATTTCGAGTGGACCCTATATCGCAGTTCACATGTACTCCTGCGAATCTCGCAGACTATCATCCTTGGGAATTTAAGTGGCCCGAAAAGGCAAAAGAGGTATACTTCCTATTTCAGATTTACTTTTGCGATATTTCTTTTCTTTTATATTTACTAGATTTGCAAAATCTTCAGACTACCAAATTGAAAAAGAGTTATAGTAGACGTCCAAAAGCGAGTACTTTGGCGATACTCCGATCGATCACGGATGAAGTAAGAAATACTTTCTTTTGTTATTTTTAACAATATTGTTGCCTCTGTTTCTTATCTTCATTCGTGTGCGAAGGTTGTTAAAGAAACAGACATTCCCGAAGCTGCGAAGGTTAAGGGCAAGAATAAAATCACTCTTCGCAAGGATAAATCTTCTGCTCCATCTTCTAAAAAAACGGAAAACCCATCCCTCTTCTCATTCTAGTTCCCAAACCAGCGAGAGCTCTGACGAGGATGAAAATGAGGTTGGTACTTCCTCTGCGAAGGAGAATCACTCGGTCGCTTCTGCTATGGCGCAATTGTCTAGTGTCTTCTCCGATTCTATGCAAGGATTGGGAGATGATCATTTATCTGCTACTTGCGAAGCTCTCGCTAAAATTTGCGATGCCCCCTTGCTAGTGGATAACGATTCTTTTCGCGGAGTTTCCCGAACATTGACTTCCAGTTTCTTAAATGCTCTCAATGCTTTGGTATGTTCATATTCCTTTGCTTCTCTGTAACTTCGATTATAAGCTTTATCTTAACAATTTCTTTACTTTCCTTTATAGTCTGGGAGAGCTTCCTTTGTCGTTGCCTCAGATCTCAAGAAAAGACGCGACAACCTTGAAAAGAAAAATCTCCAACTCAAAGAGAAGATCCAAGAACTAGAAACTGAAGTTGCGACGTCTCGCAAGAAAGATGAAAAAATTCAACAGTTGGAAGTTGAGTCTACTTCTCAGAAGGATAAAATATCTACTCTTCAAAGTGCAAATCAACAACTTTATGGTACAGAATTTTTACTCTTCAAGTCGTCTTTATTTTGTCATCTACTTTTCTTTGCCTGATTTATTATTTTCGCAGACATAAATAATCTTTCTGAAGAAGCCATTCTTCTCCATTCATTTCCCGAGCCTATGGATAATGATGTTCTTCTCACTCATCTCAACGAATCTTTAAGTAGTTCGTCAAACAAAGTTGATTCCTTTCCATTAAATGAACTTCAAGCCAAATATCGTCTCTTAGAGATTGAGCATAGATCTAGTTTAGGTTTAGCCAACCGATTTAAACAAATGTATCTTGATTCCCATAAGAAAACCAAAACTTTAAGGAAGAAAATTAGTGGCCTTATAGATGACAAATACCGCATTGCTAATAAAGGTGCACAGCATTAGCAAAATTTCAAAAATCTCTTCTCGAAGTACAAATTGAACGAGATGAATCTCTTCGTCGAATGCCATACTTAATGAGCGAGAAGATCAAATTCGTTCGCTTCTCGTTATAAATAATGATGATGAATTCGCTTGGGCTGCGAAGGTTCTAGATAATGCCAGGGAATAACTTAGGTGTTGATGTTAGCCTTCATGCCGAGCATACCGCCTTGGTTAAAGATATGATATCCGACGAGAGAAGGTTGTTTATTATTCCTTTTTACTTTATTACTCCTTTTTCTTGTAGTATTGCTATTAACTTATTGTCACTTGTTTGCAGAAGCTGAGAAGAGATTTCAGACAAGGATTGAAGAACTTGAATCTGAAAAAGAACAACTCGCAAAGGACCTCTCTTTTCGCGACATCAAGTATTCCAAATTGAAGAAACAACTGCGAGCTACAGTAGCGAATTTTAATAACGATGTTGTTCGTTTTCGCAATCAAACTATTGAAACAGTTTGCAATGATCACCGCATTCCTCTTAGTTCATATCCTTGTCTTCTTGATGATATTCCTGAAGATATGCCTTTCTCGGATGTCTCTGATAGTGAAGCTAGCGAAGAAGAAGAATCTGGCGAAAAGAATGATGGAATTGAAGAATCTGACAAAGAAGAAGGATCCTCAAAGAAATAACTTCTTTTTCTTCTTTCGCTTCTTGTAATATCTGTATATATACCCTTTTAATCTTCCATTTCTATAACCCCTCATTGTAAATTTCTTGGATTACTAAATATGAATTCAATCTTTGTTTTCTTTACTTGCGCATATTAATCAAGCAATTCTTCTTTGTAATACAACCCGACCAAAGCATTATGAATACATAAATCTATCACGTGGAAATGAATAACAAGATTTTATCCTATTCATTCCCATACTTGCCTCTGTTATTCATTTTCAAATAGGAGATTTGATCAGTTATCTCTAAGGAATGAAATCTCTGAATTTTGCCCTTATTGTTGGTAACTTTATGAAGAAATATAATCGTTTTCGCAAGCTTATTTGCTTCCTCAATTTTTTGTATGGCTATATCTTTATTTATGTTAAAGTTCATCATTGCGACAAGATCGCAGGACGTCTTCACAAATGAAGAAATCTATTGATCTTGCCTTATCATTTCTTGTGTGGTCTTATTTTGCCTTCCTAATTAAAGGTCTTATTTCGCCACCCCTCGTTGCGACAAAATCGCAGGACGTATTTACATTTTCATGTAATGACCCATTGACCTTGTTTTATCATTTCTTAAGTATTTTTGCCTCTGCAGGATATTTTATTTGCGACAATATGACAGGCTTAAATACTCTTGCGAATGTAAAACCCCATGACATTGCCGTCTTCACGACGAAATCGCAGGACGTCTTTACATTTTCATGCAAAAACCCATTGATCTCGTCTTATCCTTGCGTTAGTATTATTGCCTCTACAGGATCATCGCACAAATATGACAAGCCTAAATTTCCTTGCGAAAATAAAGCCTCATGACATTTGCGTCTTTTGACACTTATCAGCTCCCTAATGGAGGGTTCCGCCCTTATCTTCTCCCTGGTTGCCCCTTCAAGGAGGCGTACATCGGCCATACAAGACTAGCTCCTCCCATCCGGTCTTAACAACAACCAGTTGTTTTCTCAGCCTCTTATCCCTTATACATATATGGTTTATGGTTACGAGACTGCACCCTAAGTGGAGTTTTCTTCGGGCCGAGTGCAGCATATACCAAGACTTGCCAAGAATGGCCGAGACACTTCAAATGCCCCAGGCACTCTTGGCTCAACCGTGTACCCCGGCGCCTTGAGCATACACTGACTCCTTGGAAGAGACCCTCGGGCGTCCAACCAGGGTATAACCTTATATATATAGTTGGAAATCCAAGGTATCTCTCCCGGATAGGCTTTCATGGGCCCCAAATCTCCATGACTCAGGTTCCAGGAGCGGTTTAACCTTTCCCCTGAGCCATGTCAAGAGATACCCCCTTATATGACGCACTTTAGGTCTTACATTTGCCTCTTGCGAAATATCATTCGCGAACTAGGGTGTACGCCATAAAGGTTCGTCCCATTCACTCACTCATTCATTTTTGTTAATTCAATCAATCATTCATTTTTGATTATCTCTTGCTATTTTGTTTGCGAAGCTATCGCACAATTTTGCTTTGTTTGTAATAATCTCATTTCAATTCTTCAATCAAATTTTTCATACATTCTTGATAGCGAGATTCTCGCACATTTCTTCTTCAATTATTATTTCTTCTTCCTACTCTTGATATGCCTCTGTCACTAATTTTGATAACAATAACTATTCACTTACACCTTTTGACCCTGCTTTTTTCTATCTCTGCACCATTCAAATCTTTTAACGATTCATTTTCATCACAATTTTCAACTTCCTTCACGCATTCACTTCGCAATGTGTTTTCTCCTCTTGTATCTATGGTATCCACCATCAACTTTTCTCTTCTTTGTTCATCTTTTATATTTTTCTTCCAGCCCTTCCTTTTTGCAGTTCTTTCCTCGCAACTCTCCACGTCAATCTCATAGCATTTTTGTCCTTCCATCCAATATCCCTTTATAATTCCAACACCACTAGGATGAGGAAACTTTATACACTGATGATATGTCGACGCTACACCCAGAATTTCATGCAACCATGGCCGTCCAATCAATGCATTATAAGGGGACTCCACATCAACCACACAGAACAAAACTTCAGTTGATAATCCTTGCAAGGGTATTCTCATATGAACTTCTCCTTTAGGCTTATTCATTTGTGCCATTGAAATACATATATTTTGTATGTCGAAGGTATCAAATCTTCATCCTTTCCTCCCATAGTCTTGTAAGTATGGTAAAAAAGAATGTTTACTTGAGCTCCCAAAAGTATCAATTAAGATTCTATTGATCGCCCAAACATTTTTTCTCTCGCTTCATCGTCTTCGCCATCAATAGGTTTTGGATTAATTTCCAATTTTACAACCAATGGGCTATCATGTATCTCTCTGCCTTTAGGTATTTCTTCTGCAGAAAAAGAAATAATCTGCAATTGCCACTCTTTTAACTGCGATGTCTTCGCAATGTTCATTACTTCTTTATCATCAGCATCCGTCGCAAAAACCCTACTGAGTACGTTATCATGAAAATCTTCAATTGTGCGATATGAGTGTACAATGGAGTTGCAAAACAAATTTTTAGCTTTCGCTCCAACTTCTATTACGAATGTTTCTTTCCCCTTCGCTGAGTTTGTCCTGTGCATCTCTGGCGGTGGTGGCAACGGTTGAACTTTCTCTTCACTTCTTAGAAAGTGATTCAGCTTTCCTTGGTCAATCATTCTGAGGATGATTCTTTTTATGTTTCTGCAGTCATTTGTTAGATGTCCATGAAAGCGGTGGTAAGAGCAGAATTCGTGACTTCTATCACCTGGTGGCGGTTCATTCCCCATGTTCCATGGTGCGGGTATGTTTTCCATCAAGAGTATAGCTTCCCATATTTTTTCCACACTAGTATTTAGTGGTGGCATTTTGATTTCTTCCCATACTACTTTGTGACGTCGCTGCCCTCCATGATAATTCTGCCTTTGACTTCCATAAGTTTCTTGCGGATGATCAAGTCTTTGAATTTTGTTATTGCCGCCACGGTTGTAGTAGTTCCTTTCTCTCTCAAATTCTTCTTGATCACGGCTTCCCATGGCTACTATCTTTGGCTGTCCATAATCTATTATCCTTTCTTGTTGACCTTGCGAAGTGCTCGCCACCGTGTTTATCAGTTTGGGTAATAAACTTGCATTCGCAGCATTTGAACTTGTATTCGCAATTGGATATGATTCCATCTCATTTTGCCTTTCCTCTAAAGCAATATACTCATCTTGAAGTTCTCGCAACTCAGTCATCGTGATTGTATTCTTGACTCTAAAAATTTGAATATATAACAAATTGGTTGCGAACATAGCATTTATGAACGATATAATGAGATATCTTTCATCCACCCTTCCAGCCATTTCGCTGCACATTGTCTTCCATCTCACAGTTAAATGTTTCAAACTTTCGCCAACTCTTTGTTTCAGCCCGAACACATCTTCAATACCTGGTCGCGAGGAGTTATTACTTATATATGCCCCTAAGAATATAGCTTGTAAATGATTAAATGACGTGATTGTGTTTCTTGGTAAACCCTCAAACCATTTCAACGCTTCTCCTGTTAAACTTGATGCAAAATATTTGCATAATATGGCATCATGATTTTCCCATTGCAGCATACATCTCACATACGCTTTGATGTGTTGTATTGCACAAGTTGTTCCATCAAAAATGCTGGTTAATGCGGGTAAATTGCACTTTGGGGGTATTCCTCCTAACTGCACCTCTAGTGTAAAGGGGGTTTTCGCAGCTTCTTCGATGGCCTCATCCATTTGTCTTCCTCCTCCTCCTCTTCTATTGTTCAACATTCCTCTCATCTCTGCCAACTCTCTTAAGATTTGTTCATTTACATCAGGGTTCGAATTTATTGGTCTTTTTAGCTCTGCCTCTCTCCTTCTGCGTTCATGTCTACCTTGATTTTCTTGTTCAGCATTTTCTTCTCTTCTTTCTCTGCGACTTTCTCCTTCATCTCGTTCGCGAATTCGCACACCATTGTATCTATCATTTTCTCTTCTTGGTTGTCTATCAGCTCTCCTTTGTATTCTTTCATATTCTTCATTGATATTTCCATTGTTGCGATTTTGCTCGCGCCTTCTTTCTCGATTGTCATGATTGTTCTGCCGAATTGCTTCCTCCAATTCCCGTTCTTCCATTTATACTCTTAATCTTTCCCTTTCGCAAGCTAGACGTGCTTGTTCAATATAATGCTTTTCGATGTCATCTTCAATCTCCTTTTGTTTCCTCTGTGTTTCTCTCCCATGCAATATTCTTCTTCCTTCTTCCTGATTTTCTTCATCAATTGGACCATTCGTCTGCCTATTTCCTTGATTTCCGTTATTTTGGACATTCTGTAAAATCTCGGGACGTGGAATACACACTATTTCCCTTCTTTCGCAGCATCATTCATCGAGATTTGGCTCTCTTTCTAGATTTTCTTCATTAACATTTTCTACAGGTAGTATTCTCCTCATATCATCTCTAACCGATCCCGATTTTGATCTGGTATTACTTCTCGACCTCCTATTCTGCAACCTCATATTTTCCATTCTTAGCTCATGGTTTTTCCTTGTTAAATTTGCGCGTTCTTCCACTTCTAATCGCCTTTCTTCATGTATTGTTTGCCTCAACGTTTCTAATGCTGCGACTTCTTCATTTCTATGAGTTGTTTCTCCCATCTCTTCTTGATTTCTCTCCTCTTGTCCATTATTTATCAATTGTTGCACTTCTTCTCTTTCTTCCATAGAATCTGATCTCCATGTATGCACACTCACCCTATCATAATCTATTACTCTATTCGGTGCTGGTTGAATAGGTGGTTAAATTGGTGGTTGAATTTGACCTTCTTCTCTATCTCTTGCGTTTATTCTTGATGGTTCACCTACTTCATTTCTCCTTTCTCCAACTAATCTCCCGCTTCTCCTTACAATTGTTAGTTGTTCTGATGCATTCCTTCTTCTAGCCATTTCTCAATTTTAGTAAATTGTTGAAAATTATACGAAAGTTCTTTCTTGTTACTCCTGATTCTTTCAATTCACAAGGTTGATCTCTACTCAGTCCCTGTTTCTAGCGCATATGTAGTTGCAGGAAATCCCACACTACACCCCTCACTAGAATTTCCTCAATTAATCCATTTGAAGATGAATAACTATAGATTTTATTGATTATTTTCTTGAAATGTTTACGGAGGAAGGTAGAACAGAGCAAAAGAAACTACAATCACTCTTAATTTTCTCTCTCCTAATGACTTTCTTAACAATTCAAAAAGAACCCCCCTCACAACAGACTGACTCAACCCTTTATATAGGGTAGTACACAGTGGATGACAGCTAAGCTGTCCTTTATTTTCGGGAATGTCTTGCGAAATATCGCAAGTGTACATATACCAATTCTCGCGACACTCCTAAATCTCGCTGAGTCTTCACATTCTTCTCATGTTCTGGCTGTCGTCATTCATTGCGTCATTTATTTTACTTCTCTGTGACTCCCCCGCGATATCGTTATTTATTAATCTCGCGAAGTATTGATATCGCGATATTCTGATCCTACAATGTTTTAGCAGAAAGGGGAACCGATCCTATAGACATGTGCAACACATTCAAGTTACATACCATATATATGTGGGGAACCGATCCTATTACCTAGTCAACCGAATTTTGGGAAGCTTGTGTGACTATGCACATTACTCACATGGAGGTAGAACTGAAACTTGTTTTGGTAGAACCGTTAAACACATGATTGGTGATTGAGTGTTCTTAATCAATCACATAGTTATTGAAAGTCAGATGAACCAATTCTAAACTTGTTTGGAAGTGTGGCAAATCGGTTTCAAGATTGTAAGTATGAAAGAGGACTTACAGAGTAAGGATGTCGACATACTTTGAACATGTGCAGTAACGCTTATCTTTAATTGTTCAAAGTTATTCCTTAATAGCTAAAGGAAGAAAATCCCAGGATAAAAACATAAATAAGTTAAGAATCTTTTATTTAAGGTTTTTAATTTTATTTTAGGAAAACGAGAATTAGTAATGTGCATTTACTAGTTAAAGATTTTCCAAAGAGATTTTCGGTCATTATTTTGGACAGAGCATTTCCAGGAATTATGGAAACCGAATTTGGAATATATTGCATATCTTGAGAATATTTTCGGTTTTGGAAATTCCTTGGTGTCCAAACTTCCTTGTCTATAAATACTTGAAGTTTGCATTTCTATCAAACTAATCCTTCGTGACATCAAACTTCCTCGGTTGTGTTGTTACTGGTGAAGCCGCCTATTCGGAGAGGAGAGTAACCTAATTAGGCGAAATCTCTTATGGCTGCTCAGTTTAAAGTCTTCTTTGGGATTGAGAAGCTCTATTAGTACCGTTGGTGGGAAACTAGATAATTGCGGTTTATCTTGTGTTTTCGATTGATTTGATTGACTAACGGTGGTTGAACTTTGATTGCACCTAGTTTGTTTATGCTTGAGAATATTTTCTTCTGATATAAGAATGACTCAAACTAGATCGAAGTTTCGACAGGGATCTTTAGACTGTTTATAGATCTAAAGACGTCTTGTGATAATCCATTGTTAACAGACTCCGTTATGTGCGTGATTGATCACAAGAGATTCAAGTTGTTGTGTGCAGGCGTTTATTGAAGATCTAAGAAGATTTGAAGACAAAGAAGATACTGAAGATTTCTGATTTGGGGTTCATAATCTTTGGTGTGCACAATACTTGTTTCGGTATAGAGGATCCAACTATAATAGGTTTATCCTTGTGGTAGATTGGATTGATTAGTTGTGTAGATCGACATAAATACAATTCTTGGTGATTAAAAGTATTGATTGCAAAGTCTTAACAATTACCTTTGGTAGTTGAGAATAAGATAGATCTAAGAACCTGACGAAGGAGTTTATTGAGATAAACAGAAGAGCCTTTGTCGAACTCACATCACTTGGTTGAAGAGAGTTGCTACCAAACAGATTTGTTGTTCCTTTACTGTTTGGAATACGAACCAAAGGAATTGTTCCAAGTACGTGACTTATTCATAAGTTGGAGGCGTGGGAATACAGACGGAACTACGTGAACTATAGGTTTAGTTGCTTGGTCTCAACTATACGAAGTTGGTTTAATTTTGTGTAGCGGCTTAATCCTGAGAGTATTCAATTCTGGACAAGGTCCGGGGTTTTTCTGCATTTGCGGTTTCCTCGTTAACAAAATCTTGCTGTGTCATTTACTTTTATTTTCCGCATTATAATTGTTTTATTATAATTAAAGTAAATTACACAAACATTAATTCCTATTTACTTGATAAGCAATCCTATTGTGTTTGGTTAAGTCCGAACCTTTTTATCAAGTAAACATACTTCGTTGTTGTATTGTCTTGATCTCGTATCCATAGACGATCACACGAAGTGTGAACCGATTAGTTGCATTGTTTCAACTCAGTCCATAGACAATCACTTTCGGAGAAAGGACTTATAGGTAGGAAAAGTTTTAGCTTGAGGTATATTTGGGTACCCTCGCCTTTTCAATTGGTATCAGAACAGGCAAACACGAAAGATCTAACAATCTGTGTTTGGTGCGATCCAACCTATAAGACATGAGTCAAAAGAAAGTTAAGCGAGAGCGAAAACTAAAGAAGGACTCAGTTAACGTATCACAAGACATTGGAAGTTTTGATTTTAAGAAATGTTTAAAAGGGGTTTCTTCATCAAGTTCTACTTGCTCTTCTGAGAATAAGCCTGAAGGTTCTCTAGAGGAGATTAAGTTAATCCCTGTATTCGCAATCAATGATTCAGATTCTGAAAAATCTCTTTTTGATGACGTGAATTTTTTTGAGTTTTATGCTTGAGATTTCTGATGAAAGATCAAGTGTAAAAACTTCTGAACTAAAGGAATTGAGCAAACAATTTCTTACTTGTTCTAATGAACTTCTTTCAGCACTTGAAAGAGAACGAGATTTAACTTTAAAGTATGAAAATCTCGATGAAGAGCATAACTTGCTGAAAGAAAAATTCTCACAACAAATACAGAGTCTTAATGACAAAGTATGTGCTAGTCTTTCTCAAGCTGAGAAAGATCGTAATGTGGCTCTTGAAAAAGTATGTCTGTTGGAAGAGAAACTTGTTGAATCTGATGCAAGGATTAACTCTCAACAAAAGAACTTTGAAGAGAAAAAAGGAGAATATCTCTCACAAGAAATACATCTTGAGGCTGATCTATCTAGTGCTCTTGATAGAATCAAGACGTTAGAAGAAAAAATTTTGGACCTTAAAAAGTTCAATGTTAGCTCAAACAATTTAACCTCAATGTTAGAAGCAAGTAGAAATCATCGTGATACACGAGGATTGGGCTATAAGGGAATAGATGCTTCAAGTATTAGCAAAGAGGTAAAATTTGTTAAAGATACAAATTCTTCTAAACCAGAGGCTTCCACTGATGTAAAAGATGCTCGTAAAGAAGGAAAACCAGTCAAGCCTAATAATCATGTTCAACCATACTCTTCAACAACGACAATCAAAGAGATCACTTCTGCTAATATCAATAAAGCAACAAAGTTGAACAAATAGAAGAAGAAGAAGAAGAAGAAGAAGAAGAAGAAGAATCGTCGAGCTCCAATGCAAGAGGATCCACAAAAAGGTAACATTAAAACTCAGACTTCGTATTTACTAAGCATTGTTGTTATTGTGGTAATAAAGGGCATGTGGAATGGGGATGCAATATTCGTAAGTTAAAAGACACACTTTCTCTTGTATCAAACGAATTGGCTAAGATTGCTCCCCAAAGGAACTCCGATGGGTATTGTCATAAGTTTAAGGAAAAAGAATTATTATAATGATAGTTCAAATTTTGCCTAGCACTCGACAAGGTCGTTTCATAAAAGACCCAATTATAGAAAGAGAGATGACTTTTTAAATGCAAAAACAAGATCTGATGTTCCAAATTGGAGAAAGGGTGTTTCGCAAAATATTCAAAAGGACAATGATCCTAGTGGTATGAAGGAGAAAGTGGTAGGCCTGGAAAGGGGTCTAATTCTAAAGCCTACTTGTGATACCGCAAGTGCACGGCGTCTATCGGAGACGTGGCAAATACGGGTCGATCCCACAGAGACGAGGAGGTGCTATGGTTGATCAAGGGCTATGCTAAACTGAGTTCAAAGAGAGTAACACAACTGTTGGTTTTGTTGCCGAAACGGCTGAGTGTTTTGTGACTCTAAGCTAAGGAATGATAAATAAAATGTAACTAGATTGTAAAGCACTAGGGTGTCGACTCCACCGCCTAATCTTAGCTAAGCCAGTTCACCTTCAATATTGTTCTTGTCCCTTGTAATGGACAACGGGTGAGATGCAGGTCTGCCGCCGTTTTCAATGGATAATTTCTCATCAACTAAGGTAACTAAACAACCCCTAGTATTAGCTGTCTTGTCACAGTACAACTAATCACAGATTGGCTTTATTACTTAGATGATCAACTTATCCTAAGATGGATATCTAATCGCAATTAGGGTATCTCTCCCAAGCACTAGCTGTCTTCTCAGGGCACAACTAGTCTGAGGATCAATAACAGATAATAAGGTATGAATTGCAATACACACAACATGGAAATAATCTGACTACAGTGGATGCATGGCATACACTGTGAAAGTAACATGCTGAAGTATTAAGATTAAATTTATTCTAAGCAAAATAGCACAACAAGAACAGTATCAAATTATGAATCAAACTTAGCAGATGATTATGGGTTTCATCTAAACCCTAGCAAATGTAATTAAAACATCAAAATAACAATTAAACTACAAATTAAACCCTAATTGATACACTGGCTAACCCAGGCATGCAGTTTTTCGCACACCCCTCACTTCTATTTATACATGCAGTTCCCTCAAACCCTAATTTCATTCAAAAACAGAAATTAAAATAAAATAACTCTCACCCACTTCTCTCGAATCGCTTCTCCTCTTGTCGTGCGGCTCGAGAACTCCATCACTTGATTGATTGATCGAAACCCTAGTTTTAGTCTTCTCTAAGTTAGCTTCTAGAGTTGGAGAAGCTAAGTGAGAGAAAACTAAACCTAGAGAGGTGGTGTGGTAGGTGGTTGTTGTTGTTGCTTTGTGGTGATGGTGTTGTCGTGGTAAGGTGAGGTGGTGATGGTGGAGACAGGGAGATGGAGAAGGAGGTATGGGAGAGCAGAGCTCTGCTCTGGTTTCTCTGTCGGGTGAAGAAAGAGAAGATGAAAACAGAAATGGTAGAGTTGGTCGAGAGGGTATAGGGTTAGGTAGTTTGGGTGTTGAGCGGGCACAACGAAGTGTCGATGGGAAGGTATCGGCGAGCGTAGGATCTAGGCGGAGAAGATCTCGAACGGTCGAGGGAGAACTCGAGGCGATTTGCTTTGTGGAGCGGGAGTATCAAGACATGATGTGAACGATGGAGCGACCGTAGGATGTAGCTGATAGAAATCTCGACGGCTTGGAGTGGACGGGCTCGGATCCGGGTCGCGGGTCGGGTCTAGCTCAAGCCCATGTCTTGAGATGAGTTGTTACTTGTTGGGTTGCAAGCTGTTTGCGCGCGGGCTTTGGCTTTACTGCTCCATGGATGCTCGACTCCAATTCTTCGCTCTTTTGGCTCCTCAGTTTCTCCGAACTTTATTTATTGCCTAAAAACACAAAATTAATTAATACAAATATTTATTCTTGAAAACAAGGAAAATACAGAATATGGGATAATATCTGATTTCTAAGCGCAAAAGATGAGTAAAATGCCAATAAAAAGGTGTATAAATATGCACTATTTGGCACTCATCAAATACCCCCAAACCTGAATTTTACTTGTCCTCAAGTGAAACAGAAATGAAGAAATCCTAACTATACCCCTGTCGCAGGTCTCTCGAATGCATTTAGCGTATGCACTAAGCCTTTAAACCCCTAGGTGTCCCTAGTGGACGAGTTGTAGTCTCGTGAGGGTTTACAAGAGGTGTACCCACAAAACCTTCTCCAACTTCGAGTGTAAAAGAGTCTCAAGCATCCAAGGAGCTATGAGGACATAGAGTTTCTGCATGCTAGTAACAGAAGTTAGAACTACCAAAGAACGCATTCTCATCCTTAAGTGTTGAGCGAGAAGTAACCATACCATATGAAAGAATTCGGATTCGATTGTGATCATAAGCCTTGAATTCTATCTCACCATTAGGGTTTTATGATAATTGCACTCAAAAAGATCGCTTTTTTAGTCTCTCATGTGTTGAAAACAATAAGAGAGACAAGACAAAGGAATCATTCTTCGTTCGAATTAAAGTTATGTTCTTTTCTACTTGTTATTAGGAATTTTAGATCCACAAAACTAGCTTTAGATTAAATAACAAATCAATTTACTTTGCATTCTAAACAATCTATCAATCAATCATGGACAAAAAATTATGTGATCTTTTTCAAACATAAATTAGATGATCTCTAAGAAAGGAAATCAACCATTAGCAAGGGTGGGAGTACTCACTCACTTCTCACCCGATCGGCAATTAACATCAATCTCTCATAGGAACCATAGAAACGTCTTCACTCTTCGGTCTTTGGTCTTCAAATACATACATTCCCACTGCTTCTCACATGACCTCCATCACAACTTCCAAACTCATTTGCTTTGCGCAACTTTACAAAAATTCTTACTTGAAATATATATATATATATATATATATATATTTCTTCCATTAATTACAATAAAAACGATAAAATCTCAATTTTTCACAAACTTCATTAATTCTCATCCTATTTTCTTTTTTTTCTTTTTTTTTGTTTTGTTGCATATAAACCTTGGACTATATCAACTTTTCTTTCCATATTAACTCCACGTTGTCTCATGGTTCATAGAAGAAGCACCTCGGCTCAATCTTTGACCCCTTGCACCACGATTCAAATTTCTCACTGATTCATTATCTCAGTCCTGAAGTCTTGTCTTCAAGTTTTATGATAATTGCACTCAAAAAGATCGCTTTTTTAGTCTCTCATGTGTGCAAAGGAATAAAGAGAGAAATCCTGCACACGTTGTAGGTAAGAAGGATAACCTTCCGAAATAAAATCTGGAGAGTCCACAAAAGTGTGGACAAAAAGAATCTTTTTCTGATGATCTCTAAGAAAGGAAATCAACCATTAGCAAGGGGTGGGAGTACTCACTCACTTCTCACCCGATCGGCAATTAACATCAATCTCTCATAGGAACCATAGAAACGTCTTCACTCTTCGGTCTTTGGTCTTCACTGTTGATGACGAACTTCTGAACTTTACAAAAAACTTGAAATATATATATATATATATATATATATATTTAATTACAATAAAACGATAAACTCAATTTTTCACAAACTTCATTAATTCTCATCCTATTTTCTTTTTTTTCTTTTTTTTTTGTTTTGTTGCATATAAACCTTGGACTATATCAACTTTTCTTTCCATATTCTGATGATGCTCCGTTTGTTGACGATGATGTGTTTCTATGGGTCTTGCTGATTGAGAGAGAGAGTGATGCTAACTGCAAATCGATATTTAGAAGGAGTTTTCTTCTTTAAACGTCACCCTCATGATTGACAAAAACTAGCACTCAAGAGATCAAAAGTAGTCTTTGAAATTGGTGCGAAGTTGGGTAGCTCACCATTCCTACCCTAATTGACGTACGGTGACACACACTCTAACAGCTTTTCTAGAAAGTTGCAAAAAATTGAAGGTTGGTGCCTCACTTGATGTAAAATGGGTAGTCTCCACTATGGGTGATCACAATTCTACTACCGAATATCTAAACAGACCTAATTAGCCCTCCGGTATGGTTAAATCCAACTTTAACGCTCTAATCAACTAAGAAACCCGATTGTGTTCTCCTACTTCCAAGTTCTGTTATTTCGGTCAGATTCTCTATGTAAACATAGCTAGAAGCATGCTAGTGACTCTAAAATCTCTAAAAGTTGGAGGTTTTTACAAAAAGAGCTTCTTTTTTTTTTTTTTTTTTTTTTTAAATAAAAGATTAAAAAGACTAAAATTAAAAAGACTAAAAACTCTATATGCAAACGCAAAGACACCCCCAAACCTAAATCAAACATTGTCCTCAATGTGTCAACATATAGAAAAATTTTAAACAATCACATACCGAGAGAATTATGCTGATAAGAGAAAAGGGAAGAGATTACCGGATGTCGGCGAAAGCAAGGTTGGAGCTTCATTAGTCAAGGCTAGAATCCAACATTCTCAGCGGAGATCATATCGGATTAGCACAATATATGCACAAGAAGACTCAACCGATTCAAGAAAAGAAAAATTTAACAAGTCCTACTGGATTATATACAATGAAAATTCACCATAAACCAACAGTCTAAAGAGTTGAGGGTCAACCCAAAAGACGGTATGTACAAACATCAACAGCCTTACACAAATATAATATGAGAGTGCAAGTAAGACTGTGTATGTGAATGAGTTTCCCCCAAACCTAAACTTGTGAACGGGTGTGTTTGGGAGCACAAAATCTTGCAATTTTAACGGTACATCATGCAAAAGGTCTAACTCAAAATGAGTTTTACTAATAACAGGCAGATATACACATTCCAACTGTGGTTCCTTAAAAGTGTCATACTTTGATGCAAAATAGTCCAAGAGGACTTGGGAGGCACAAAGTTCTAGGCCTAAATTGGGAACTCTCAGAAAAGTTGGTTTTGCAATTTTGTGACAAACTACACCTAGGTTTGGTGGAGGAGTTTCAATTTGTGACTCAGGATAGGGGTTAGGTACATCTAAGTTGTTTTCATGTATAAAATCATTTGCACCGTCACATACTTCCCTAAAGTCAGAAGAGGGTAAATCATGTTCACCTGCATAAAACAGTTCATCAATCTCCATGTCATAATCATCATCACTCTCATGTACAACATGACTAGGAGAGATATCATGCTGTAACCTAGGCATGGAATCAGGCACATGCAAATCATTTGTGTCAACAGACAATTCAGCTATTCCTAGGTCACAAACAGGTGGTAAAGCATGCTCACATTCACTGAAGAATTTCACAAAACTAAGCTCATAGTTAATATCACATGTATGAATGTTAGAAGAAGTATCATTCATAGGGTTCACAGAAGAGACGTCTAACGTCTCTGAACCAAAAGATTCCATCATATTTTCAGCATGCACATGCTCTTCTAACATATCATATTCATCATCATCATCATAGCAAAAATTCACCTCTCCATTCAAAATTATAAAATTTCTAGTGTACTCATCTACTTCTAGATTAGGTTCGTATTCAGTGTTAGTTGCATGAGTGGGACTAGAAACACTATTTCCATAATTGTCAGGAATAACAAACATCCTATCATAATATTCCTTCCAATCTTCATTTTGTAACTCAATCAGGTTCCTTTGAAGAATCATAGTGAGTTGTTCTATTGAAGGGGAGTCTTCACTAGTGGGTATGCATGTTTCATATGAATGATCATTACATGGTTGTGCACATGGTTCACTATAGAAGGGAAATTCAGACATGTTGCTATATGGATGATCATGCATTGCATTCAATTCAAATCTAACATTGTTTTTCTCTATGAGGTTTTCCATTGAGTGCATACATGGGTTCATTGGAGGATAGAATTGCTCATCCTCCCATGGTGGTTGATGATACATGTGGTCATAATGATTAGGGTATGTGAGGTCAGGGCCCTGAGAAGGCTCATAATATTCCCTAAAATCACTATGGTATGTGGGGGGTTCATATTGTGAAGCGTGCCCGTAAGCAAGCTCTCTAATTGATTTGTTTGTATCCCCATTGCAGGCCGAAATCCCGACATGATTTAGCACTCAAATTGAACTCAAAGCCCAGTTGTAGTGGACTTAGTTTGGTTTGGATGGGCTGGTTTGGTTTAAGAGGGCTTCATTTGGTTTGTGTGGGTTTCTTTGGTTTATTGGGAAAGTACAACCCAGTTCATGTGGGCTTCAGTGGTTGTGCAAAGCCCAGGGTGTTTGCAAAGCCTAGCTGGTTCAGTTTATGTGCACAGCCCAACAGATGTGGGCTCAGTTTGTTTGCAAACTGTGTGTGTGGAGGTTGGGCTTGGCAGGTTCACAGCCCAGCTGATGTTAAACAGCCCAGCAGTATGGCTTGGTTTATTATGGGTTGGCTTGGGTGCAGAGCCCAGGTTGGGTTCAAAATGCACAGCCCAAATGTTCGACTTTTTGTGGGCTTCGAGTTGGTTTTCTTTTTGTGGGCTTTAGGCGTGAGAAGAGCCCGGGTTGGGTAGCTGCACAGCCCTAGGTTATTTGCAAAGCCCGTGTTCGATTAGCCCGATGGACTGGGTTTCGTTTTTTGCAGAGCTGTGGCAAGATCATACACTGGATGTGTGCACAGCTCTGGCAATGCACAGAATAGGAGAATCACAGCTTAAGCACAAGGTTATGTGCTCAGCTTGGTCAGGCCAAACAAAGATGGTGCACAGATTGTGTATGAATTAGTTTATGCAAAGCACACACAAAAAAAAAAAAAAAAAAATCAGAAAGGATACAGCACAGCACAGAGCACAGGACAGATTGGCAGCACAGATTATGCACAACTTCTTGCAGCTTAGCACAGCACAATACAAATTGTGCTCAACTCAGCACTACTTAGCAGGCTTGTGCTTACAAAGACAAAAGTAAACTTACGAGATCAAAAGGTACAAAAGACAGAGTGGCGAGGCAAGGTTTAAGCTACAGCTAACTTGGGTTTCTAAGATGTGGCTTATAACTTGCAGCTTCAGGGGGCTAGCAAGGTTGTAGATGGCTCACAGATCACACAGGAAAGTAGATGGCTCACAGGCCAGTTGCATCAACTCACTCCGTTGATGTCAACAGTATGAGTTGACTTCAACTCAGATTCTTCACAAGTTAGATTCAGGGTTGACAGGGTATCACAAGCAAGTTTAGCAGGGTTTTGTGCTCACAGAGAGCTTCCCAGATGTTGGTTGTCACAGAAAGTGCTTAGTGTACAAAGCAACTTAGCTCAGCAGGGTTTATAAATGCTCAGAGGTTTGTCAACTGGGCTTGTAACAAGCTTGGAAGCCTCAGTTGTAGCTCAACTCACAGCTTCAGGGGGCTGGATATTGGCAGCTCAGAGGGTCTATGCACAGATTGCAGATAGTAGCATGGCACAGCGACTAAGTAATGCTAGAACTCTACAGCATGCTCAGGGTTTGGTGGCAACTTGGCTCAATATCTACAGGGCAGCTAGTCTATCATGCAAAATATGGTTCACAGGGCACAGGGCATACAATATTCAATTACTAACCTCAAGTCCTGCGCCTTTGGGTTGGCTCAGCACTCACAGCACAAAGAAGATAGCAAAGATAGCATAATAGGTACCTGTTGGCTCAGCAAGAGTTTTAGTACTCTGCAATGTGCAAGTTAAAGCAAAGAAAGTGGAACTCAGCACTGGCTATCACCAGCTGAGAATATTTTGGACTGACTGGGAAGCTAAGTTATACTAAGTTATAACACAAAGAAGCTAAGTTATAAAAACTGAAGCTAAGTTACACTATGAAAAACTAAAAACAAGGACATACAGACAATGAACTAAATGCAATGAACTGAAACTAAGTTACACTATGAAAAGCTAAGTTACACTATGATGCAAATGCATATATACAGGGGTAGTAAAGAAAAAAAATTGAAGAAAGGCCAAGAATTAACACAGTAAGTGCAAGTATGTACAGGGATGGATTGAAAGACAGTGAAGTCAAGCCAAAAATCACAGGGCACACGCCAAGTCCCCGGCAACGGCGCCAAAAACTTGGTAGGCCTGGAAAGGGGTCTAATTCTAAAGCCTACTTGTGATACCGCAAGTGCACGGCGTCTATCGGAGACGTGGCAAATACGGGTCGATCCCACAGAGACGAGGAGGTGCTATGGTTGATCAAGGGCTATGCTAAACTCGAGTTCAAAGAGAGTAACACAATTTGTTGGTTTTGTTGCCAAACGGCCGAGTGTTTTGTGACTCTAAGCTAAGGAATGATAAATAAAATGTAACTAGATTGTAAAGCACTAGGGTGTCGACTCCACCGCCTAATCTTAGCTAAGCCAGTTCACCTTCAATATTGTTCTTGTCCCTTGTAATGGACAACGGGTGAGATGCAGGTCTGCCGTTTATCCAGGGTTTCAATGGATAATTTCTCATCAACTAAGGTAACTAAACAACCCCTAGTATTAGCTGTCTTGTCACAGTACAACTAATCACAGATTGGCTTTATTACTTAGATGATCAACTTATCCTAAGATGGATATCTAATCGCAATTAGGGTATCTCTCCCAAGCACTAGCTGTCTTCTCAGGGCACAACTAGTCTGAGGATCAATAACAGACAATAAGGTATGAATTGCAATACACACAACATGGAAATAATCTGACTACAGTGGATGCATGGCATACACTGTGAAAGTAACATGCTGAAGTATTAAGATTAAATTTATCCTAAGCAAAATAGCACAACAAGAACAATATCAAATTATGAATCAAACTTAGCAGATGATTATGGGTTTCATCTAAACCCTAGCAAATGTAATTAAAACATCAAAATAACAATTAAACTACAAATTAAACCCTAATTGATACACTGGCTAACCCAGGCATGGAGTTTTTCGCACACCCCTCACTTCTATTTATACATGCAGTTCCCTCAAACCCTAATTTCATTCAAAAACAGAAATTAAAATAAAATAACTCTCACCCACTTCTCTGAATCGCTTCTCCTCTTGTCGTGCGGCTCTGAGAACTCCATCACTTGATTGATTGATCGAAACCCTAGTTTTAGTCTTCTTTAAGTTAGCTTCTAGAGTTGGAGAAGCTAAGTGAGAGAAAACTAAACCTAGAGAGGTGGTGCGGTAGGTGGTTGTTGTTGTTGCTGTGGTGATGGTGTTGTCAGGGTAAGGTGAGGTGGTGATGGTGGAGACAGGGAGATGGAGAAGGAGGTATGGGAGAGCGAGCTCGCTCTGGGTTTCTCTGTCGGGTGAAGAAAGAGAAGATGAAAACAGAAATGGTAGAGTTGGTCGAGAGGGTATAGGGTTAGGTAGTTTGGGTGTTGAGCGGGCACAACGAAGTGTCGATGGGAAGGTATCAGCGAGCGTAGGATCTAGCCGGAGAAGATCCGAACGGTCGAGGGAGAACTGAGGCGATTTGTTTGTGGAGCGGGAGTATCAAGACATGATGTGAACGATGGAGCGACCGTAGGATGTAGCTGATAGAAATCTCGACGGCTTGGAGTGGACGGGCTCGGATCCGGGTCGCGGGTCGGGTCTAGCTCAAGCCCATGTCTTGAGATGAGTTGCTACTTGTTGGGTTGCAAGCTGTTTCGCGCGCGGAGCTTTGGCTTTCTGCTCCATGGATGCTCGACTCCAATTCTTCGCTCTTTTGGCTCCTCGGTTTCTCGAACTTTATTTATTGCCTAAAAACACAAAATTAATTAATACAAATATTTATTCTTGAAAACAAGGAAAATACAGAATATGGGATAATATCTGATTTCTAAGCGCAAAAGATGAGTAAAATGCCAATAAAAAGGTGTATAAATATGCACTATTTGGCACTCATCAGAAAGCTGCTCCTGCGGAACCCAACTCTAAATGGGTCCCGAAGTCCTCCATAGCCAAGAAGGGACCAAAAGTTAGTCACAAGAATGACTCTCAGTTGTTAATTGTTGGTGACAATAATTATAAGAGTCTTCTTGAAAGACTAAAGAAAGACATCATGTCTGAAATCTATTGTACTAGTAAAGGTTGTGATAATGACACTCTTCATCACAAGTAAAAGAAGAAAAACAAGAGATGGAACAAGAGAAAACAAACCAAGCAAGAGGTCAAGAATGATGATTCGGTCTTAGTCACTCATGACGAACAAGACAAGGATCAACTCAACACAACCTATTTGTGTTGGAATGTGCATGCTCACCTTTGTGATCAATCTTATGAAGGGTGAGGAAGCACGTAAAACTGAGCACATGATCTCTCGGTTATTATATGACTAATTAACATCTTTAGGGAGATTCATTTTCTATACTCATACCTTCTCTATATATTTTTGAACTTTTGATAGAAACGGTAATTTTGAGTTAATGATGTTGATATCTACTGATCATATTTGTGTAGCTCTTGCTTTTATGGTTAAAACGAGCCAAAAATCACTGAATTCGGACTTCGTATGCAAAAGTTATGGCAAAAACAGTTTAGTATTGTGATCCTTCACTAGCAACACATGGGTATCGATCCTAGTGAGAGGTGCAACACAAAGGTACCGATCCTAGTGAGAGGTGCAATACGAAGGAGTGAAACTGTTTTGCCTATAACTTCTTCGTCCGACTCAGAATGACCTCATTCTTTTTGCGTTGGTTTCGTAATTCAATTTCCTACAAGATTGATGTAATTTTAATACTTGATTTTATGTTCAATATTTATGGTGTATTGCAAATTGATTTATGAGATGTATGATTTCGGTTTTCATGACCTTAATACTCGATCTCATATGTTGTGAACCCTTATGGTTTGGGTGACTTTTTGATTTAGCAAGATTAAGTTCTAGCCCATGTTGGTAGGCTTTATCAAAGGATCATGAGGGGTTCTGATAGAAACAATATGTGAATAAGTCACAATATGTTGAATCGGTTTTGGTTTAGCATAAAAGCATATGTGTTTCGAGGGTTTTCAACTTTTGCTTGCAATAGTTAAAAACCGGTTTTCAACCTTTCTCTGGTAAAGGTTGGTTGTTGTTATTCTTTTGTCTTGCATAAGGATGACAACATAATGATATTTCGATATCAATTCTCCCTGGAAGAAGATGCAAACATAATGGAGAAGTGGATGCGAAATTGGAGGTAACAATCTTGTTAGTTAATTGTTTTCCTGTTTAAGAAAAACCTGATTTTATTTCATATATTTATTGCTTTTGCTTAACAAAATTTCAGTACAATTGATATTTTATTCCATGATGTGTGTATGGATGTGTGTGTGATTCAATTGTTTCCAGTTAATAAAAATTATTGTTATCTTGCTTTATTGTGTGGTATCAATTGCTTAGGCTTACAAAATTTCAGTGCAATTGCGGTGCTATAATGTCTATGTTGTTTCAATTGCTTCCGGTTGAGGTGAATAATTATGAAAGTTGATTTATTTGGTTTGTATGAATTGTTTATGGATTAACGAAAGAAAAGGTTTACGGGATGAGTTGTTTAGTCCAATTCGATTCCGGATAAGAGAAACTAAGTTAATTCTGATCTTAGTTAGACTTATCAAAGTGGAGATTTCGGTTATTCAAGTCTAATCGAATGCCTTAACAAGAAATACTAGTTAACTAACCTAGTACTTGTCTTGTTTAAAAGTGAAAGGTCTAAGTTATATGGATAATTAGAGCCTGATGAGAAAAATAAAGTTATCTTTATTTTGGTCTTATCGAACAAGCGATTGTATTTGTACAATCAGTTTAGCAAAGGGACTAAGGTGCTTAGTTGATTTTTGGTTTGCTAAACTATTTGGGAAAATTGCTTCGGGCAAATGTTTCCTTGATAACATATCAAAAAAAAATTACTTTGTAGTTTCGATTTTGATATTGGTTATCAAAAATGGTGTGTGGAACCCTCGTGCTTAACTCTATAGGTTGCAAGTCTATTTTGAGATTTGTAAGATTCTTTTCGGTTTGTCCTTTATTTTTTCGTTTCTTTGTCATTTTGTGACAAAAGGGGGGAGAAATATATGGAGTAAACAAGTGATACTAGCATTGATTTTATATTGATTGGTATCACTAAGGGAAAGGACATTGGTGCTTAAACGTTTATCTAACGAAAGAGTGAAAGCATAGACTAAGGGGGAGTAACAAATCATTACAAAGGAATAGAAAAGACGTGCGGATTGATAAAATTCATCTATCTTACCTTTAGGGGAGTAACATTCTTTGTTATCATAATGTCAACAGCGGCATTTAAGGATTGAATGTATACAGGTTATTGTGCTGTTGAATTCGGAAATCAAGCGTATGTGTAATGAATTCTTGTAATTTGTTTATCCATACGATGTAAGAGTTTTGTCACTAAAATTGACAAAGGAGGAGATTGTTAGAGCATAGCTCGGTTGAACCCACCAAGCGTTGGTATGTCAAGTTTGGTTGTCATATTTTAGTGAATCAAAACTCATTTAAAGAGTCGCTTGATTATGTACTGAGTCAACTTCGTATAGGTTAGCTTGAAAGTATTAGGATATGAAACATTACAAGTATAGCGAAGACTTGAAGAAGGGAAGAAGTAAGAAGCTACAACGACAACATCATCCTTCCACTTGAGGTTAGTGATATTTGACTTGAACTGTTTCATTCCCTAACGTATCTTTCAAGTCGTGCATATTGAAAAACAAAACTGCGGAGCATGAACACTCTAGTTAGACATAATATTAAGGAATACAATACGAGGTTTATTGCTTAACCATTAAACTTTGTAGATAATACATCGACATAATCGTTTAAATGCTATTTTGATTATGTATGAGGTGAGGATTTCATCCTAGGAAACAATGTTTTACATGTGTTTTAAGGAAGTAAATTCATGAACTTGTTTTGTGAATCGAAAAGGAAATCGCCGAGCGTTATTGGTATTGTTATTCATTGCATATCTTGTGAACAACCAATATGTGTGATTAGTATAACCGCTCATGACTTGTTTGTGTTCTTGGTAAAATTATTCACAAAGGCCTGACTTATGTATTGGTATGACTTTTATTAGAGAAACCGATCTTAAGTAATCACCTGAGATGGTATGATCGAGTTTGTGATTTTGTGTAAGACCAACTCTGGGTAAAGGGGAACCGATCCTAGTAAGAGGTGCAACACATCACAAAGGGGAATCGATCCTTGTATGAGGTGCAGCATGTTTTAGCAGAAAGGGGAACCGATTCTATGGACATGTGCAACACGTTTTTAGGCAAAGGGGAACCGATCCTATGGACATGTACAACACATTCAAGTTAGATACCATATATGTGGGGAATCGATCATAGTACCTAGTCAACCGAATTTTGGGAAGCTAGTGTGATTATGCACAGTACTCACATGGAGGTAGAACCGAAACTTGTTTTGGTAGAACCGTTAAATCCATGATTGGTGATTGAGTGTTCTTAATCAATCACATAGTTCTTGAAAGTCAGATGAACCAATTCTAAACTTGTTTGGAAGTATGGCAAATCGGTTTCAAGATTGTAAGTATGAAAGAGGACTTACAGAGTAAGGATGTCGACATACTTTGAACATATGCAGTAACGCTTATCTTTAATTATTCAAAGTTATTCCTTAATAGCTAAAGGAAGAAAATCCCAGGATCAAAACATAAATAAATTAAGAATCTTTTATTTAAGGTTTTTAATTTTATTTTAGGAAAATGTGAATTATTAATGTGCATTTACTAGTTGAAGATTTTCCAAAGAGATTTTCGGTCATTATTTTGGACAGAGCATTTCCAGGAATTATGGAAACCGAATTTGGAATATATTGCATATCTTGAGAATATTTTCGGTTTTGGAAATTCCTTGGTGTCCAAACTTCCTTGTCTATAAATACTTGAAGTTTGCATATCTAGCAAACTAATCCTTCGTGACAACAAGCTTCCTCGGTTGTGTTGTTACTGGTGAAGCCGCCTATTCGGAGAGGAGAGTAACCTAATTATGAGAAATCTCTTACAGCCGCTCAGTTTAAAGTCTTCTTTGGGATTGAGAAGCTCTATTAGTACCGTTGGTGGGAAACTAGATAATTGCGGTTTATCTTGTGTTTTCGATTGATTTGATTGACTAACGGTGGTTGAACTTTGATTGCACCTAGTTTGTTTATGCTTGAGAATCTTCTCTTCTAATATAAGATTCACTCAAACTAGATCGAAGTTTCGACAAGGATCTTTAGACTGTTTGTAGATCTAAAGACGTCTTGTGATAATCCATTGTTAACAGACTCCGTTCTGTGCGTGATTGATCACAAGAGATTCAAGTTTTTGTGTGCAGGCGTTTATTGAAGATCTAAGAAGATTTGAAGACAAAGAAGATATTGAAGATTTCTGATTTGGGGTTCATAATCTTTGGTGTGCACAATACTTGTTTCGGTATAGATGATCCAACTATTATAGGTTTAAACTTGTGGTAGATTAGATTGATTAGTTGTGTAGATCGGCATCAATACAATTATTGGTGATTAAAAGTATTGATTGCAAAATCTTAACAATTACCTTTGGTAGTTGAGAATAAGATAGATCTAAGAACCTGACGAAGGAGTTTATTGAGATAAACAGAAGAGCCTTTGTCGAACTCACATCACTTGGTTGAAGAGAGTTGCTACCAAACAGATTTGTTGTTCCTTTACTATTTGGAATACGAACCAAAGGAATTGTTCCAAGTACGTGACTTATTCATAAGTTGGAGGCGTGGGAATACAGACGGAACTACGTGAACTATAGGTTTAGTTGCTTGGTCTCAACTATACGAAGTTGGTTTAATTTTGTGTAGCGGCTTAATCCTGAGAGTATTCAATTCTGGACAAGGTCCCGGGGTTTTTCTGCATTTGCGGTTTCCTCGTTAACGAATTCTTGCTGTGTCATTTACTTTTATTTTTCGTGTTATAATTGTTTTATTATAATTAAAGTAAATTACACAAACGTTAATTCCTATTTACTTGATAAGCAATCCTATTGTGTTTGGTTAAGTCCGAACCTTTTTATCAAGTAAACATACTTCGTTGTTGTGTTGTCTCGATCTCGTATCCATAGACGATCACACGAAGTGTGAACCGATTAGTTGCATTGTCTCGACTCAGTCCATAGACAATCACTTTCGGAGAAAGGACTTATAGGTAAGAAAAGTTTTAGCTTGAGGTATATTTGGGTGTACTCGCCTTTTCACAAGTACTGAAGGGTGTTCTTGAGGAAGCTCAACACGGGATTAAACAACAAGCTGATAAGAAGAGGACTGAGAGAGAGTTCAAGGTAGGATATTTGGTATATTTAAGGTTACAACCCTATAAACAGTCATCATTACAGCTGAGGAGAAATCTGAAGCTGGTAGGTAAGTTCTTTGGTACTTACAAGGTTATAGAGAGAATTGGGAAGGTGGCCTACAAGATGCAACTACCCCCTGAGTCCAAACTACATTTCTACATTTCATGTCTCTCAGTTGAAGGAAAAGCTAGGCAGTGTAATGCTACCCCAACCTACACTTCCTAATCTTAATAAGGACAAAGAAATGAAGATTACTCCCTTGAAGATTCTGGCCAACATACAAGTTAAGAAGAACAGACAGAGCCTTACTCAATTGTTAGTTCATTGAGAGAATTTATTATTTCAAGATGCCACTTGGGAGGACAAGGATTTTATGGCATATCAGTTTCCAAAACTAATCCTTGAGGTCAATGATATGGAGGAGTATAGGGTATTTGTCAGTACCTAAGTTCATTTTGTTTGCTATTGACAGTCTTGTTAAGGGTAGTCCACTTGATTACCGCACCCAGTAGCTATTATTCTTAATTCTGTTAAGTAGATTTTTTTAGCTGTAATTGTGCGAGTCACACGAGTTATATTTTGTGCTATCCTCTTATTCCTTTTCGTGGCTGTGAGGAGGACATGAAAAATTAATCTGAAAAGTTATCTTTTCTCTCTATAATTTTTTTCTTGCCCTTCCAATCTCTATCCTTAGAGATTCTCAGTCGTTTTTTGTGCTAACTTGTAAGGTAGATCCTTACACAAATCCAGAGAACATTATACATATGACACTAAAACTACAACAAGAATTCACTAGGGCAAAGGGGATCACTCATCCTGCATTACATGGATTCTACCTACACCAAATCTATAAAATAACACAAGATCAACAACAACCATATCGGTGGGTTGGATCAATCCTAATTTAGATTGGATCAAGATCAATATGGATGAGGCGGCTATAGGACGCTCGGGAGCTGCCAGTGTAAGGTTCATATGCATGGACTCGGATGCGAGAACTGTGGTTCCAGTGGCCCAACTTTTGAGTATCACCACCTCTCTAGTAGCCGAGATATGGGCCTTTGCTGATAACAACAAGAACGATAACACAATGGAATTGGCCAAAAGTGCAATTTTGAAACAGACTCAGAAAATATGTTGAGATTCCTCATCATCTCCCACTAGAAGGAAACCAAGCAGCGGATGGCCTGGTAAATTTCGCGGTGGATGGCAGTCAGGCAGGAAACCTCTCAACAACATTTGGGACCATACAATCCCTTCCTTTATTAATCAAATTATAATAAACGGCTCCTTGAGTATGGCATTCTGAAAAACCGGGGGTCTAACAACCACACGCAATATTTCGTTTAGGCAATTTGTATGGACTAACTCCAATATAATTCCAAGATAATTAACTAGACAGTCAGACTCAATCAATGGAAATATATCCAAGAGTTGTATCTCAATTTCTCAATACAATCTGCAATCAAACAGAAGAAGTTCTGTGAGCCTGATTGATATGAGAAATAACTTGAACGGTACCAAAGAGCAATGTTCAAGTGTCAATCAATTTCAATCAACAACCAAAGGTCGGATTTACCAATTGATTGAACTTATGCACAACCTGTGATATTTTAATTATATAAACAAATATAATGCGGAAAATAAATAACACATACACCAGAAATTTTGTTAACGAGGAAACCGCAAATGCAGAAAAACCCCGGGACCTAGTCCAAATTTGAACACCACACCGTATTAAGACGCTACAGACACTAGCCTACTGCAAGTTAACTTCGGACTGGAATGTAGTTAAGCCCTAACCAATCTCACACTGATCAAGGTACATTCGCGTTCCTTACACCTATGGAACCACGCCGGATTCTGCGCACTTGATTCCCTTAGCTGATCTCACCCACAACTAAGAGTTGCTACGACCCAAAGTCGAAGACTTGATGAACCAATCTGTCTCACACAGAAAAGTCTATTGAATAGATAAATCTGTCTCCTACAGAAATACCTACGAGTTTTGTTCCATCTTTTGATAAATCAAGGTGAACAGGAACCAATTGATACACCTGACTTATATTCCCGAAGAACAACCAAGTAATATCAATATACTCACAATAATCTTAACAGTATGGTAGCGGAACAAGATATTGTGGAATCACAAACGATGAGACGAAGATGTTTGTGACTACTTTTTATCTTACCTATCGGAGATTAAATCTCGAGCAAATCTTAGAAAAGATAGTACTCAATACGATAGAACAAAGTAAGATCAGAACATGCAACTACAGAGAAAATAGTTGGGTCTGGCTTCACAATCCCAATGAAGTTTTCATGTCTTTAACCTATAATGGTTTTAGGAAAAACCTAGGTTAAAGGAGAATCGACTCTAGTCGCAACTATTATCACACATGAGGTGTGGGGATTAGGTTTCCCAGTTGCTAGAGTTCTCCCTTATATAGTCTCCAAATCAGGGTTTGATACTTTGGGACAAAGCAATCAATATTCATCATTAGATGAAAACCTGATTAGATTCAAGCTAATATCTTTTAACCGTTAGATCGAACTTAGCTTGTTACACACAAATGAAATGCACATTCATTTAGATATCGGTAACCGTACCTAAATGTGTACACTTAGTTGGCTCAACAATAGTTAACCGAAGTTATCCATATGAACACTTTTATATCAACCTTGTTCATCTTAAGACAACTAGTTCAAATGACTCAAATGAAACTAGTTATAGAGTTTTTCAATTGTTTATATTCTCATAGAAGTATACAAGACATAATTGAAGCAAAATCAGTTTTGATTCACTCGAATTAATTCATGAACATTATAGCCACGGTTTGCAAAGATTGCATTCCTTATTATATAAATGTATTTGTTCATGAATATGTAAACATACATTTCCGATTTTAGAACTTAACCCACTCAAGTATGCAAACATATACGCATACCTGAGTTCCCGGACTTGGCCTATGTTCGCCAATATGCAAACGGGTACGCATACTGTCCTACACTACCAAAACACAGTTGAAGTAAGTATGCAAACGGGTACGCACACTATAGTTCCCTTACTTCAACTGTTGAATTCAGTATGCATACTGGTATGCACACTAGATTCTCGGACTTGGAATAACTTGCAATAGTTAGCATACAAGTACGCATACTATGTTATATCCAATCAAATGTTAATTGTTCTAAACTCCCATTTCAATCATTGAAACATTCTTAGAAGACGACAATAGCTGTCTCACACAAACTATTAGCTTTAAAGCAATTTTTAAGTGATCAAATGATCAATACGAAACATTCCGAGTCTACACCAAATGACTGTCTCACACAAACCAGGCGATTTTCACATGATCATCTTTTGACTTTCGTCAATAATATAAGATGAACTTGGTTAAAGCGAAAGCTTACCAACACATATTTCGAGAAATAGATAAGCGAGTTAAACTCAACTCGAAATACCGAATGTGTATAATTATGAAGTCTATATAGCTATACGACTTTTGTCTCAATAGGAGATAGAATAGAAATAGACTTTCCAAGTGATAGATGAGTTCAAGTCTCCACATACCTTTTGTTGATGAAGTTCCACAAGCTCCCCTTAGTAGTTCTTCATCTTCAATCGATGAACGTCGTGAAGTCTAAAGCTCAACTACACATTCTATCCTAATCCGAGACTTAGCTATAAGTAGACTAGAAATCAAGACTTATAATTTTGGCAACTAAACTTGACAAACAAGCTTGAGATAGCAACGCTTGCGAGTTCGACCAAGCAGTGCTCTAACACATTCCCTTGTGTAATCACTATCTAATTTCAGATGTCACTGTGGTACAATGGTAAAGTCGTTGGGTGATGATACCAGCGACCTAAGTTCGAAACTCGTCAGCATCGGGGAAGAGGGATTTTTCACTTTCTTTTCCTAGCTACCTGGGCTTGTAGGTAGTAGACCTCTTTGAGGTTTAAACTTTAATATAACCTTTGGAATTTTAAGAAAATCACTATCTAATTTAATATATTTTCATGCTTCAAAATAAAAATCTTGAAATCTATTTCAAGAGCAAAAATAACAGAAACTGGTAGTACAATTAGAACCCTAAAGATGTCATCTTTAAAAGGTAAATAATAATATAGTTTATTCCCTGAAATTAAAACCCCAAAGATTCACACTGCAATCTCAATTTATTTCAATATTGTTAACTAGGTTTTGACCTAAACCCTCGAAATAACATGCCCAAACAAAAACCAACAACAACATGCCCAAACAAAAACGATCTCAACGTTCAAATCAACACAAATGACATCTCAATCCAACATAATAACGGCAAATCAATGATATTTTGATAAGAAAAATGAAGATTTACCTAAGGGTGCTATGAAGAATACGAAAAACATAACATGGAAAGCATGAACAAGATTTCAATCTACAACATGTAACGCAAAACCGAAGGCAAATTGAACCTAAAAAACAAAAAATCAAAGTCAACTTAAATAACAAAAAAAAAAAAAAAAATCGATAAGAATCAAAAGTTAAAATCGGTGAAACTTCAAAAGAATCAGAAAATCTCATTTACTCCATTGAAAAACAAATTTTCTTCTGACCCTCTACAAAGAAAATGGTTGTTCATTTATTAAAAAGAAAACGAATCACAAATAAAATATGTCAGTAATGTTTTTATTAAAAAAAGGGTGCTCCCTAAAATTTTGAAACTCGGATTTTGACGGTAACAAAAAAAGAAAAAGAATCGATAAGAATCAAAAGTTAAAATCGGTGAAACTTCAAAATAATCAGAAAATCTCATTTACTCCATTGAAAAACAAATTTTCTTCTGATCCTCTACAAAGAAAATGGTTGTTCATTTGTTAAAAAGAAAAAGAAAAAGAAAACGAACCACGAATAAAATATGTTTTTAAAAAAAATATGTCAGTAATGTTTTTATTAAAAAAAAGGGTGCGCCCTAAAATTTTGAAACGCCTAAAAAAATAGGTAGGACGGCAATTTCCGGCAAAAAATTACCACATGTCAAACTTTGGTTCGAATTGGTACATGTGTTCGACTTCCAACGTATTCGTCTAAGCCCTCGTGCTTAAACCCATATGAGGCACAACATCCGTCTAAGCCCTCGTTCTAAAACCCATAGGAGGCACAAGCCGCACAACGTACGTCTAACCCACTCAATGGGTCCCAAAACCGCGCTTCCACAGTTAACGCTAAGATCTCCTAGCATTTCTGATTATGATTTCTTGAAGATTCTATGGTAGACACCAGTGGTTCAAGATGAACCGTCAAAAAAACCACGAAAAAAAACTGCTCCTCACAGAAATCTGTCTCCAGTGGGTCCCGCCCCTGGGGAGTTTAGCAGGGGCCACCTTTAATGAGTCTAGGCGGTTTTGGCACAACGAAACCTTGACATTAATGGGAAAAAAATGATAAGAACGAGGAAGACATGGATCATAAATGCCGATTTACTTTGACATATTTCCAAACGCTTTCGCATTTATAACTAGATTTTTGGGGGGTTCTCGGTTCTCCCCTTCTCAGATCTCAAAATCTGCAAAATTTTCCCCATCATCCTCGGCTAAATCGCTAGCCACCGGCCATAGAGATGCTGTAGGTTTCAATTGCGTCTAGATTTATGGTATGATCATGTCTCCTTCTTTAATTTCAATGATGGATTGGGTTCATTAGCTACGTTTTTGGGTTTTTTTCGGTGATAATGGATTTTTCTGTTAATAATCAAATACTACTTTCATATGGTTATTTCATAGCCATCAACCTTTGATCCACCTTCTCAGGTATATATTTTCAATCCCTAAATCATATTCTGCCCGGCTGCTCTGCTCAGGATCATAATCATGTTTTTTATATATTCAAGAATCATTATCCTTTATTAGAAAATGGAGATCTATCAAATCCTATGCTTGTCTTCATTTTTCAAACGGATCTTGCTACCCTATAAAAAATTGGTTTGCAACCCCTTCTTATTCTAATGAAAAGAAATTTTTCAATCGTGCTTATTTTGGGTCTTTGCTATTGTTCTCGTTGATGGTTTTACCTCAATTAAAATTGCTTCAAAACCCCAATAGAAAATCCCTATCAAACCACTCAATACATATCTCTAGATCTCTTTTTCAAGCCTTTCTTGGTAAGTCCTAGATTTAAATCCTTGTGTGCCGTTTTTTTGCAAACGTGCCTTTCGTTTTCCTTTTATTTGTGGTGTTTTTTCTCGTCAACCGCCCTCCGGTATGGATTCATGTAAGGAAAGCTATGATTTCCTCTACCCCTCCAGGTGACCTTGTTTCAACATTTCTTTGCTGGTGTATCTGTTTGTTTAATTGTTTCGTCCTTAGAGCTCGTCTTAGCTCTGTTCTTGTTTGGGGTGCCTTGTTTAGTGTTTTCGAAAGTTCTTGGTATTTTTTGTTGGGGGGGTTTCTTTGAATTGATGGAAGTTTAAGCATAATTCCAGAGCCGTTTTAAGGGTTTTTCTTTTGGTACGTCTATGGGAGCTATCTATCCGGGTTCCTAATGGTTTTCAATCAATAAGGGCGAGCGCATGAATCGTTGTACTTCAATTTCCTATTTTGGAGGGTCACAAAACTTATATTCAAGATAAATTTTATCTGGATTCTATCTTTTTACAAATCAGGATTGGTCCTGGCAGCTTTGATCTCTTTGGCTCCATTTGGGACACTTCAATTTTCCCGAGCAACATCAGCTGCATCTTCAAGGTTTTAATGGTTTTCATAACTTCAACAAATCTCTTGATTCATATGATTCTATGGTTTGTTGAGTCAACCCAGCTTTCCTAATTCTCAGTAGCTTTTGCAACAACTTTACAACCCATCATCATTTCCGAAACATGATCAAGAAGAAGGGACTCCACCAAATTTTTTTGAGTTCCAATACCATATGTCTAGCGCAATTAATTTAGTTCTCTACAAAATTCTCCATGGGCCGGTGGATAACCCACCCTTGTGTAATTTCTTTTCATAAATCGTGTTTTTAGTTTAGCGCGTCGTTCGGTATAAATTGTGTAATTTCTATTGTGTTTTTAGAAATCGTGTAATTTCCGGCAATCCTGCTAGGTGAACAGCCGGTTGACAGTTGAATAACATCTGATCTTACGTGGCCTCCGATGTGGCGGACTGAATTGATGAGTCCTCATAACCACGTCATCAGAACCAAAGAAATAAAAAACACAAAATCTACTTATTAATTCTGAACGATACGATATTTTTGTGTTTTGATACATGAAGAGATAATTTTCTCATATAATCTTGAATCGGCGCCATCAAATCCGCTCCTATATATGGTTTCGATCTTCCAACCATTTATTTTCTTCCCTAATTTTGAGTCTTGTGCCTTTGCATATAATCTTGAATCAACATACATCTACATGAACTTCAGAAGACGCGTAACATGATTCTCATATAGAGAGGTAATAAGAAAGTTGATCTTATCATGAAATTCAAGCTCAATCGTCGTTAAAGGCATTTCTTCTTCAAAGATTAACAATCATCTTATGTTAATCTTCTTATTTCTTAAATCAACCGACCAACAAACCATAAGCCTTTAAGTAAAAACTAAAAACACCCTAATTTATGCGATGGAATTTCAGGACAACAAATAAATTCAGTGCAGGTCAAGTCTAATTAACTTTTATCGACCGCAATTTAAAGATTTTTGAATAGATTAAGGATTACTAACAGTCTGACCTAATTTTTCATGTGAAATTTGATATTATTTGAGGTAAAAAGATATCACTGCAGAAAAAAGAGTAAGACGGAAGAAATCAGTTTGATTCATATTTCATAGTTGTTAATGAGTGTGAGATTTTTGTGGATATGAAATGTGAAGTAGTGGAAAGATATTTCTGTTCTGAGAAAGAAATTATCAGAGAAGATGATAGAAGATGGTTAGCATTTTTCTCTTATTTTCGTCCTCATGACATGGAAAGAATAAACCATCTCTTTCCGCCAAATCACTTGCCACGTTGAAATCAGTTGTTATTCAGCTATTAGACGGCTGGTCAAATAGCATTTTCGAATTTTTGGTGGTTAAATTGTGTAATAGTTGTACTAGCGCGTCGTTCAGTATATGTTAGAGTTTGTCATGTAATTTACTTTATGTATTGTCGTTTCTGTAATTTTACTATTTCAAGCTCTCGGCTAAAGACTCTGGTCAAAATACTCACCATGGATAAAGCAGGAATTCAAGGAAATAGACAAGTAACGCATGGGAAGAACGTCACAACTTCCAGATGCAAAGGCGTGGCTAGCATCTCGGATCATGTTGCATCGGAATCCACCAACAACAACCAAGTTCTTATGATATAACTTTTCTAGTGGAAAGCATTCGTCGAGGGCCTACGGACCCTTGACAACCTCGTCCAGATCCACTTCACCAATTTCAACATCTAACACCGATGTAATTCTAATCCGGAGTTTGCTACTCACCTTTTGCTTCACTGTCTTGTTGTTGTTAACTATTGGTATACAGATCCAAATGTACTTGAGTCCTTGGGTATTGTATACCCTCTTGTAATAGCCTATTAGTAGATTAATAATTTTCATGCTTCAAAAAAAAATGCCATGTCAAGGGTAAAAATATCATTTACGTCAAACTGGAGAAAACGGCTCTTTTCGTTTTTTATTCAACGATTTATTTAAACCCAACACATGAAAACAAAAATAACGATTGGTTTTATCACTCCCACTCCTGAAAAACACCATCCATCCTTAGTTAACCCAAAGTCGCCGGCTGAAAATCCGGTATTACAATGGAGACAATTGACTTCTCCCATACCTATAATTAAACAACATTTACTCCATCATATTGAAAAAGGTTCAACAAGCCTTATCCAAGCAAACCTATCCTCATTTCACAACCTTGACACCACAATGTGCCACCCCACAATACGAGATTCTGCAGCGACACAATCTCGAAGCTCATCTTTTTTTTTCATCCTTTTCCGAACTGCAAAACCACCACACACAAAGACCAAAGCATAATTCAACCTGCCTACCCCAGCATCCCAAAAATCATAAATCTACCAAATGCCATGTCATTCAGCGATTTATTTAAAAACCCTAACTCTTTCCCATCATGAAAACAAAAAATACTCTTGAATCCATCACTCCATCACCACTTCCAAAAGCAGTTGGTTTTATCACTCCCCAAAGTTGTCCATGTAGCCTTATTAGGTGTCCCTAGTGGACATTTTAAACCCAACCTTGAACCCAAGAAGACATTTTTCTGATCTTGTCTAAGGAAATGAAGAGGAATCCCATAATTGGATACATGATAATAAAGGAAATCAACCATTTAACGAAGTGGAAATATGCCTTACCCCCTAGTCCTTGGCTTTATTGAAAGAAAATACAAAAACTAAATACAAACTATACAAACCCAACTTTTTTTTTTTTAAATAAGAAATAAAACAAATACAAAAAATAAAAATAAAACAAAATAATAAAACTATAAACAAAATAAAAATAAACATTTTTCTTGTCTTTTTTTTTTCATTTTTTTTCGTTTTTTTTTTTTCATTTTTTTTTTTTTTTTTTGAAGACAAGAGAAAAATAACAAAATAAAATAAAATACAAAGGCCATGGTGTAAGTACTTTACCGCTTGACGTCCAAATGTACTTGAGTCCTTGGGTATTGTATACCCTCTTGTAATAGCCTATTAGTAGATTAATAATTTTCATGCTTCAAAAAAAAAATGCCATGTCAAGGGTAAAAATATCATTTACGTCTGTGAGAAAACGGCTCTTTTCGTTTTATTCAACGATTTATTTAAACCCAACACATGAAAACAAAAAATAACGATTGGTTTTATCACTCCCACTCTGAAAAACACCATCCATCCTTAGTTAACCAGTCCACAATGGAGACAATTGGATTCTCCCATACCTATAATTAAACAACATTTACTCCATCATATTGGAAAAGGTTCAACAAGCCTTATCCAAGCAAACTGGATCCCTCATTTCGACAACCTTGACACCACAATGTGCCACCCCACTGAGACTGTGACAGATATCATAGATCTTTTAACCCATAATTGGATACATGATAATATGAGTAACCTACCCCCTAGCATCCCAGTGAATCATAAGTATACATCTACCCAGTGACAGCCTCCCAGATAAGCTAATCTGGCCACACACCAAAACCGGAAGATACACCACAGCTTCGGGATCCAAATGTTTCACCTACATACTGTAATAGATTAGTTGCATCACAATTCTTTACCAACCACCAACTTCTTGTGGAATCTACCATGTCACCCCAAAATCCAGATTTTCTTGTGGAAGCAATTAACGCAGGTTTACCAACCTTCGTATTCTAAATCATATCAAGCTCACCAATTCCAACCTCTGTCCATAGTATAGTAATGATCCAGAAACTGCGGTACATATTCTTATAGAATTCCAAGCCGCTGGATTTCTTGGGGCATCCTTCTCATCCGCCTCTCATCCCAATCAAATTCTACTCAGATCTCTTCAAATATTATGACCCCCAAACAACAATCTCACGACATCTACAAATAAAACCACATTAGTATGTCATTACTTCTTTTTGATTTCTTTTATGGTCCTTATGGATGGACAGAAATGAACTAATTTGTCGCCAAAAACAGGCAAATCCAGAAAACATTGTACATATGACACTAAAACTACAAGGGCAAATGGGATCATACATCCCGTATTATAAGGACTCAACCTACGCAAAATAATCAAATAACAAAAAATCAACCATATCGGTCGGTTAGATCAATCTTAATCTAGATTGGATCAAGATCAATATAAATGGGACGGGTAGAGGACACCCGAGAGCTGCCGGTGCAGGGTTCATATGCAGGGACTCAGATGCAAGAACTATGGTTGCAGTGGCTCAGCTTTTGAGTATCAGCACTGCTCTAATAGCTAAGACGTGGGCTTTGCTGATAGCATCAAGAACGACAACATAATAAAATTTGCCAAAAGTGCAATTCAAAACAAACAAAATCTGTCGAGACTCCTAAAATCTAACTTGGAACCACCTTGGCATCTAGCAGGATTGGTTCGTGAAATCAAACAGAGAATGCACCAAATTCCTTAGTGTTACTATCCAACATAACTACATGGAAGGAAACCAAGCAGCGGATGGTCTAGTAAATTTCGAGGCGATTGGCAATCAGGCCTCTCAACAACATTTTGGGACCATATAATCCCTTCATTTATTAATCAAATTATAATAAACAACTTTTTGGGTATGACATACCCTCTTGTAATCATTATCTAATTTAATATATACTCATGCTTCAAAATAAAAATCTTGAAATATGTTTCAAGAGCAAAACTAACTGTTAGAATCTGGTAGTACAATTTAAAACCCTAAAGATATCTTCTTTGAGAGGTAAATATAATATATTCCTTAAAATTAAAACCCAAGATATTCACGCTGCAGTCTCAATTTATTTCAGTATCGTTCATTAGGTTTTGACCTAAACCATGGAAAGAAAATAAGCTAAACAGTAATCTCCCACCTCCAAACAATCAACAACTTGCCCAAACAAAAATGATCTCAATGTTCAAATCAACACAAATGACAAGTCAACCCAACATAATAACGACAAATCAAGGAGATATTGATAAGGTAAAACGAAGATTTACCTGAGAGTGCTATGAAGAAGACGAAAAACATAATAGGGAAATCATGAAAAAGATTTTAATCTACAGAATCTAACACAAAACCGAAGGCAAACTGAACCTAAAAAACGAAAAATCAAAGTCAACTTAAATAAAAAAGAAAAAGAATCAATCAAAATCAAAAGTTAAAATCGGTGAAACTTCAAAAGAATCAGAAAATCTCATTTACTCATTGAAAAACAACTTCTCTTCTAGCCCCTTTGCAAAGAAAATGGTTGTTCATTCATTAAAAGAAAAGCGAATCACGAACAAAACATTTTTTAGAAAAAAAGACATGTCAGTAATGTTTTTATTGAAAATTGATTCTTCATAAGATTTTGAAACTCAGAGTTTGGCGGTGAAAAACCTTAAAAATAGGTAAGACGCCAATTTCCAGTGAAAATTATCATCGGTCCAACTTTGGTTCGAATTGGTACCCTATGTGGACTTCAACTGATCCGTACCCTATGTGGACTTCAACTGATCCGTCTAAGCCTTCGTGCTAAAACCCATAAGAGGCACAACATCCATCTAAGCCGATAACCGAAGCCCCTTTTCCAGTAGCAAGTACCAGGTAGGGCAGAGATAATATCTCGTGAAGATCTTATCTCCAAAATATGGCTAAGTTTCTACGCCGGCTCGCCAACCTGAGCAACCTGTACAGAGAAAATATCTCGTGAGATAACATCCACCTAAGCCCTCGTACTAAAACTCATAGGAGGCCCAACGTACCACTCGAGTCCCAAAACCGCAACACTACTAGTGGGGGTACCGTTTTGCTTGGAGGTGTACCAATATGCATATAGGACAAAAAAAACATTTGCCTATGGGTTGGTACACCCCTAAGCAGAATGGTACCCATTAGGAGCCTTGCAAAACCGCTCTTCCACAGTCAACGCTAAGATCTCCTAGCATTTCTGATTCTGATTTCCTGGAGATTGTTTGTAGTATGCGACGAGATACAAAGAGATTCCATGGCTACTACCATTTGGCACATCAAATCAAGGTTTTAAAAACGTCTGTTTTTACTGAAAAAATGACCGTTAAAACGGTCACACCCATATACTGTGGCCGTGAGGGTCCCCGAACCCCGTGCCTTTATTAGGCCGATAAATAGGAAAAAACAGCAGTTTTATAGTACTGTTTTTCAGTTTTCATACACGTTGTAACCGTTTTTCTAAAATTAGTTTGAATGTTTTTTTCTTCTAAATAACATTTTAACGTGCGTTTTTTAGAACTGTTTTCCCGTTATCACGCACGTTATAACCGTGTAAATAACTTTCTTACCATTTCTTTTGATTTTTTCTTCTCTGGAATGAAAGCTGAAAACTTCAAATTAAATATTTTTAAATGATAAAAGGAAACTAACTACAGGATTAAAACTACAAATTTAAAAAACATAGGATTGTTAAACTAGTATTCATCATTTAAAAGGCTAAGTATTCTCTATTTTCTCGACGATTCCTTTCCACATCATAGTCATCGTTGTCGGGGTACTGGCTATCTTCGTTTGCATAATTATCATCATCATAATAACCATCATTATCGTTATCATAACCTCCTTCAGTATCATCATTATTGTTACCTAATTCATTATTATTATCAATATTAGAATTATATCCTTCGTTCATATGTTGAACACCATGGTCAGAGCGATCGGAAGTGTAACGAGAATCATATGTTGGATTCACATTCTCATAACATTGTGTATTGTCCCCAAATGAAAGATTACCAAAGTCATAAACAAAGTCACTCACCGATAACCTTTCATATGGCATTTGAAATTCCGGATCATGCCAGTTGTATGGTAGAGGGACATGCTCTGGATTATTAACGGCCTCCTCTTCTAGCGTATTTAACCACTGTTCTTCTTGAGGTAAAACCGGTGTTTCATCTTCCCCCGCTATCCAGTCAAGCATATTGTCATCCCTCGGTAGACTATGAACGTCGTGAACATCAATGTTATGTCTCCTTGCTTTACCTTTAATTCTTTGTTGCTCCAACTTCAAATTGTACTGGACATACACCAGATCATTTAATCTCGATGAAAGTAAACGATTGCGTAGTTTGGTGTGGATTCTTTCAAACACACTCCAATTCCTCTCTGATCCAGACGATGTATTTGTTTGACTTAATATCTTTACTGCAATCTTTTGGAGGGATGGATACTCAAAGACCATAAGATAACCACCAACTTACCGGATCACCATGTTGAGCTGCAATACGTGTTGATGATGATCCAAATTGACCTTGCATCATTCGCATTCTTCCTGCCTACAAAGAAAAGTACAATTGTTACTAGAAATTCAAATTACTTAATTATACATATTTGGAGATAATATTAGTAATTTTGTACCTCTAGCATGCATTGTGCTTGTTCTTGCGGGCCACTAACCATTTTTGATATAACTTCAGTAAGACAAATTTGCGGCTCAGAAATATCATTATTGATCAGATTAGTTGCTGGGTTAAAGATGTAATAAGGATTGAAACACCTATGTAAAGAATATAAACATGACTATCGAATTATACACATTTCTTATACTAACAATAATCAAATAAAATGGTAGTATTAGAATTTCTTAATGATATAGGTCATCTATTAGTTGGACAAAATTTAAAAATTAATATGTCATCTATTTAGGGACGTGGGGAGTATTAAAAAATTAAAGTACCTTGTACCAACGTTTTTTAGACTCGTTAAAACGTTTTCACGCACGTTATAACCGTTACATAGGAAATTCAGATCAATAATTTTTTTTATTTCCTATGTAACAATTCTAACGCCCGTTATTTTCAAAAAACGTCCAAAAAACGCGTTTTTTGACTATATAACGCGTTTTTTCCCTAAAACGTGCTCACACCTGAGAAAACGCGTTATAATGGTCACACCTAGTGTCCGTGACCCGAGCCGTGACCCGTTTTTCAAACCTTGCATCGAATGATCGAAACGAAACCTTGGCATTATAAATACACTCTAAAAACAAACAAAAACGATAAGAACGAGGTAGACATCAGACATGGATCATAAATGTCATGTCATGTGTAAAAATGCCATTTACGTCTGTGAGAAAACGGCTCTTTTCGTTTTATTCAACGATTTATTTAAACCCAACCCATGAAAACAAAAAATAACGATTGGTTTTATCATTCCCACTCTGAAAGTTTCTGCAGAAAGAAAAGGATACTCTGTAACTCGCTTTCCCTCCGTCTCTTTCGCTCTATGAACAGAAAGATCGGTTTCAAGTTCAAACACTAGATTTAGAGAGAGAAAGTGAATCACACAAACAGTCAAGAAAAAGGTAGAATTTAGATTAAATTAGGGTTTTAGATATTTACATATCAATTTGTTCTTGAATTATAATCAGTTTTTCCTTAAAATATTTTTTTCCTAGTCTATATAATTTTATTTAATGATCTAAGGATAGATATCATTTTGTTTATTTGTAGGTTGCTTTTGTTTTATTCATGGATCAATTAAAGATGAGTTTAGCAAATCTTACTAGTAATCTACTGATTTCTTAATCAAACAGGTTTATTGGTTTCTTATTGAGGTCATTACATCTCGAAGTTATTCAAATGCCTTCGGAGACGACTGCAGTCTCACCTCAATGGCAAGAAAAGGCAAACGACTTTTTTTCGTCTTCAGGTAATTCAAAATTTCTTTCTCTTCAATTTTTCTTTTTGTTAGTGTTTCTTGTCATTGAGTATGATTGCTGCGCAGGTGTTAAGCTTAAAGAAGCTGGAAATATTTTTGGGGAAGCTGCAAAAGAGGCTAAAGAAAATGTTGCCGATGTGGCAGAAAGAGTAGGATCAATAATGAGGAGTCGCTGGTCCATTTTTCAGCAGAATAACTTACGTCCTGGATCTAAAGAGGCAGTGCAAGAGCGATTTCTTTCTGTTGCTGCTTCAACAGGGACACTCTTTAGGAGGGGGATATCCGAAACCAAGGAAAAATGTGTTGTGGGAAAGCTGAAAGTTGAAGAGGTAAGTTTCAATATTAGGTAAATAATAACTGTGCCGTTTCTAGTCAGCTGTTATAGTTTTTATACAGGATTAAAGTGGGGAATTTTTGAGATACATCATGTACTTGTCACGACATCCACTTTTAAGTTAGTGCCACAATAAAGTAAGTATGAATTGTATAGTTCTTGTTCTTGTGAAATAAGATGCTCTAAGACCAGTGTGTGAAATGTTTTCTCTTGGATTGCATTCATGTGTTCATTACAAACTTAATTTATATAGTTTTGAAGGTTCATCCTATAATATTGTATTGACAACCGTAGATTTTATTTTTTAGGTGGCAAAGAAGACTGCTCAAAGAAGTAAAAGTATTTTAACTAACATTGAGCGTTGGCAGAAGGTACATGATATTGAAATTTGAATGTTGTTTTTAATAAAATTTCATATCATTGCTAATGGCCGATTTTTGTTTTTCCTTAATTTTGCAGGGAGTTGCCAGCACTGATGGTGAGTTTTATGTTCCCTTTATTTGCTGGTGATAAATAGATTGTTTAATATCTGCATTCCCTATTTATATCTTGTTACTATATGTTCCCCTTTAATCTGTATCAATTTCTTGAGTATGCCTTGTGCTAATTGCACCCGCCTGTCCACCTGCACTGGTTTCTGATGCAAAACTCGGGAAGCCTTTTACTTTGGTTAAGTTCCTATTTTCGATCGAGCAAACTTTAATTTATCAGTTCATGTACCAATGAGTTCCACTGTAGAGCCCTTTATTCACCAGTCCTTTCTTGCTCGTGATGTTGGAAGTGTGTCCTTGTCCAATCATAGAAGTATACTTCTGATTCATTATCAAGCATAGTATCGTTAAGAGCTATAGATTTTTGAGTGGTGTATGATGTAGTTAAAGATGTTCTGCTCGTAAGTCATGTGGCCCACATGTGGTTTCCAATGCTCCAATGGAGCTTCACTAGGCAATAAGGTGATAAAGTGACGCTTCATCTAGAATGGTTACAGAAGTAACTTTTGGTGATTTACAAAATCTCTGTGTTGAAATATCCTTCAAATTGAGAAGCTCTGACACACAAATAGGCTTTAAGACAGACTCTAGAGTTAAATTGTATTGGCAAATTAGTACTTCCCAACGAACAATAATCTGAAGCTGATGGAAGCTTCTCCCCGCTTTTGCAGTTTTGGAAACGGTCAATGGCGATCATGCCTGAAGTTCCTTCTAGTGTCACTTAGCTATGTGTTAGCAACTAGCTAATACTCGGTGTTAACTTAGCACCACCTTAGTAACAACCCAGTTTTTTTGTTGATGCAATTCTTAGTTTCCTGTCCCATGAAAGTTTATTACTTAACAGGTGGAACTGATGCAGTTAGTGTTGTTTTAACAAAAGCAATTAAGTTTCTCGCAGTAAGTTCTATAACAAAGAGAACAAAGTTCTGACTACCAAATTTGATTTCAACACATGTTGCATATTACTTTAAGTCCATGTTGGTAAAAGTTGGTAGCTGAACAATCATCAGTTAGCAAAATCTGATTGACATTTTTATTTGTAGTGTTTGGAGTTCCAATTGAGATAACTGTGCAACGGCAACAATCCCTCAAGCCCATTCCCCACATTTTGGTTAGCTGTGCTGATTACCTCGTATTATCAGGTGACTTATCAAATAAAGGAATAAATTTAGCACATACATTACTCTATGTCGTGTATAGTGTGAATTATTGGCCATTGTTTTCTTACAGGTTTGAGTACAGAGTACTTGTTCAAAAATGAAGGCGACAAAAAAGTCATTCAACAATTGATTTCACTATACAACCAAGGTATCACTTATTGAAAATTTGAAGGTCAGTTAGAAATATGTATGGAGTTTATGTTCAGAAACTGCTCATTTGTGTGTTACAGATTGTATGGCATCATTGCCGGACGGCATTAATCCTGTTGACATTGGAATTCTACTCAAATGTTACATTGCTAGTCTTCCTGAGCCGCTTATCACATTCGATCTTTATCATGAAGTTAGAAATGCTCGATCCAGCATACATGCAATCAGAAACATATTGAAGAAACTTCCAAGTGTAAATTACATGACACTGGAATACCTAACTGCACTGTTGCTCCGGGTGAGCCAGAAATCACCTCTTAACAAGGTAAATTCTCTTTGTTTATTCTCTCATATCTGATTATTTCTCTCTAGCTTGAATGTTTGTCAGTTTGTCAATAAATGATTTACCATCTAAAGGATTCCGTAATGACTTACCATCTGAAGGATTTTGTAAATATGTTTTCACGTAGCTGTTTTATTTATCATGTAAGTTCAACCTCATTCCTCAGCTATATGTGTCACTTTCGCACTTCATAGCTTGTGACATGACTTCTTTAATGTATTCTTTAGAACCAGGGTGACCAGTTTCGTTCTCAACTCACATATACCTAATCTTCTGCATTTACAGTCGGTTTAGTGATACATGCACAAGCTATTGGAAAATGATGTACTTTCTATTATGATTGAGATATTAAGACGCATTTTGCAGTATGAATAAATGATGAGATTGCTGATTTCTATATTTTGAATAGATGGATGCTGGCAGCCTTGCAGTGGAGATGGCTCCTCTCATCATTTGGCAAAAGGAGCAGAGACCAGAATTTTTCTCTCGGTATTGCAATTTTTCATCTAAAGGTTCTTCAGACAAGTCCCTGGATAGGACACCGTCTACTCGCAGTGCCTGGGATAACCTTTCAGGTATGTTAGTATTTCTTTTACTGCACTAACATTTGGATGGATGCCTTTCACGTGGAACTATGAAAATTTACCATATTTAATGGAGAGATGGCTATCTAATTTGATTTAATATAAACATGCTGTGTCGAAGGTTTTGACATTGCTAAGAATCTGGTGTAAACATTTTTGCTTCAGTTAGGTTTCTTACGTATTGTGAAAAGGTAACCTGCTACAATGTTTTCTGATTACTGTTGGTTCAATTGTTGCCCATTTATGGACCCGAAAATTTGAGAGTAATTTATCATTGACGTGTCACAAACATGCTGTCTTAAAGGTTTTGAAAATGCTGAAAATCTGTTTTGAACTTGCCACTCCACTTACATTGCGTATTTATTAAGTATAGAAACCTGGTACCACATTTGTTTATTAAATATTTTCTTTTATAAGATAGTTTTTATTTTGACTTTTGCATTTTCGATATTGGGGGTTATATGTCACTCAATCGATCTCTTTGGTTTGGCATAAGATAGTTATATGTACTCATCTTTAACCACTATATTTCAACTCCTCCTCTCTTCTTGTATTTCTGCAGAAAGTGATGCAAATATGGAGGCATCTTCTGCTATTCCCCTGGACGATGGCTTTCCCACAACTGATTTCAGCTCGATCGAGGTTATTCAGTGCCTCATCCAACAGCATAACGCGATTTTCACCGATGCAAACGAGACAACTTGGAGATGATGTGATTGACATAAACAACATTTCCCCCTCATAGATAGAGTTCACATTGTTTTCCTGAAATTTCCAGCATAGTTTTAGAAATATCTTTACCCATATAGCAACCTTGAATCTTTTAAGAGGATTTTCGAACTTAGAAAAGCTCATGGTTTTGGGTCTGTAAATTGTGTTTCTACATTCAATTCAAGTGATAACAGTAATAATATGGATGGAATTGTCAATAGTCATTTTTTCAAATGTCAGATTAGGGAATTTTTGTAAAGGCTGTACACTCTTAATAGTTGAATCATGTTTGTAAAATGCTAAACCTTGCCTATTCAAATAATAAAGAGCCACCTTTTAGTGTTTTTTCTTGTTTTATTTTAATGCGACTGAATTTCCAGTTTATTTTTCAGGCCAGTCAAAAAAAAAAAACTGTGTCATTCCTATTGTTGGTCAGACTTGTTACATGGAGCATATCATCACTCTGGGGATGAGTCTTGAGTTTAACTGTTACTCTTATGAAAGATTAAAAAAGAAACTTCCAAAACTCTGTATTCCCACAAAAATCGTTTCTGCTACTGCTGGATAAAATAAAGAGAGGTCTATTCTCAGTCTATTACTAATCTGTAGGAAATGCAAAGCTATCAGTACAGAGTCTAGAATTGGAAGCAGTTAGAAACATCAAATGCTTACTACAAAAACTAACAAAGCAGTGTTCCTTACACAGACACAACAGCAAACTTTACTAAATCACCAGTGGAATGAACTAGGGAGTGGCGGTTCCATATAATCGAACATGTCTGGCGGAAAATCGTCGAAGAAACTATCTGGGGTTTCAGTGTTTATGCTGCTCCCCTTCACCAAGTCTCGATCGGCATTTCCTAACCCAAAAAAGGGTAAATCTAAAGGGAAGTGTGAGCCGTTTTCAGGTTCAGAAATTTCTCCACGACCAAACACATCCAAATCGAGGTTTTGACTTTCTGATAAGAGTGGAATGTCTAGTTCTGGTTCAGGGAGATGTGGGAAAGAGAATTGCAGTGGCTGCGGTTGATCAATGAATGGTTTTCTCTCAGTTGTTGAAGGGAGCTCAATTTCGGGTAAAATTTCCATATTGTTAAGATTGTTTGGTTTCACTAAATCTGGTAAAGCCACCATTTTGATAGCTACATTGTTTCCCATGTAACAAGAAGGTTGAGGAGAATTACTCATTGAAGCCGATTCTTCTTGCATTGTAATTGGACACAGGCTAGGAGTCTGGAATATATCAGAAGCCAAAAGATAAATTATTACAAAGTAGAAAGCTTGAATAACGAAATGTGTAACGAGGTAGGAAAGTTGTGTACCTCTAAGGAAGGCAGTCCATGGAACACAGGGGATTTTCCATTGTTTTTCTGTGACTTGGACACGGCTGGTGTCTGCAAAATTCTTGCCAATCTCTTCTGCCTAGTACTCCAGAAGTTCTTGACATCGTTATCGGTTCTTCCCTGCAAATACGTCGCTATTCTTGCCCATTTGTTCCCGAATCGTGCCTGCAAATCAATCACAATTCTCTCCTCTTCTGCTGAAAATTTACACCCACTTTTATGTGTGTGTTTTTTTGATTCAAACAAAAGAAAATGTAACCTCTATTAGCAAGAAAAAAAAAAAAACTGAAAGCCAACAGAAAAATACATAATTATTGGATTAAAATAAAAAAACAACATTAGGAAAAAAAAAATAGGATACTTGTACAAAACCATACTGAATCTCTTTAACTCTTTTAATCAGTGAAAACTTCTAAAAATTCCAAGAGACACTATAAGCATATACAAGACTAAAAAAGCAGTGACAAAAAAATGCTTAATCTTTTAAATCCAAGTGAAAGAAAGAAAAACATAAATGAAACAAACACATTAGAACATGAAGAACACTTGGTCGATCAAAAAACCAAAAAAAAAAAAAAGAGGAAAAGTAAAGAAAATGTAGTAAAACTAAAACCAAACACAACGCAAAATTTTACATGCAATATGCTAAAAGATTCTGGAAGTCCTAAGTGAGTAAATGAGAGAGTATGAAGAAGAAGAAGAAGAAATGCTTACGTTTTCAAGTCAGGTTTAAGCTTATTAACCCATCTAAGGCGACAAGATTTACCAGTTCTAGGTAAAAGACCTTTAGAACGTATAGAACTCCAATCTCTTGGTCCATATTTATCAACATAAGCCATTAATATTTCATCTTCTTCAGCCATCCATGGTCCTTTTCTCATCACTACTCCATCTTCTCTATCTCTTTTATTCTGTCTTATAATTCCATCCATTTCTTTTCCAAACCCTAATTCTACTCTCTTCTTCTTCATTTGCTATTTCTCTCTTCAAAACTTCAACATTTTAATTTTGGTTTTGGTTTTGTTAAGAATAATTTAAAATTTTATTTTTGACAAGCGACGGTTAAAACAGTTACTCCCCCACTATTTCCTTCCCACAAAGGCACAAACCCACATCTCCTTCCGTTATTATCTCTGCTTTTTGAAAACATAATGTGACAATTACGTTATTAACCTTGTTTTATTATTATCCTAATCTAAATTACGATTTATTTACATAAAAAACCTCTTCAAAAAAAAATTGCATAATTTTTTTCCAGAAAAGAACCACGACTCTGATGTTGGGTACGTGAATGTCGGCGTGGCTTGACTCCAGGAAACTAGTGTTTTGAATATATAACAACTGCCATGTCATCAAATGGCCAAAGAGAGCTATGTTACAATCTTTTGTCAGAACAGTTTTGTTTAAGAATATTATTTCCTAGGACAACAGTCACGACACTAATATAACTTTCCTGTTTACTGAGTTATGGAAAACGTGTTTTAATTTGGTAATTTGTTCCATAGAATTCATGACATGGTACAAAATCAAAATTCCAGAGTACAGTACTATATAAAGACAACCAAATGAAAAGTGCCCACTTTACGTGAAAGAGCCATATGCAGGTTGACAATGTGGTTGTGGTTTCACGGACTTAAGGTCAGCCTCGAGGTTTCGTTTTCTTTCAGTTACACACAATGGTTAAGCCACGCTCCGGACGTAAAAAGAATGAATAATGAGTAGAAATTACCCTCTGATGAGGAAGATATTCATATTGTTTGTTCCTTTGTGGAATGCAAAATTACAAGGAAACCAAGAAGAAAATTATCAGTGTTGGTTTCAATGATATACTCCAAAACCCTAAATCTCAAACATAAAAGCAGAAGAACATTCTTATCAAAAAAAAAAAAAAAAAAAAAAAAAAAAAAAAAAAAAACCGAAGAACATGAGTACATGGTTTTTTCTAGGAGTTATGGTCCACATTTTCTCTCATGATTAATCTGTCACTAGATAACTCTATGAGGGGAAACAAAAATGCAGATCATATGTATTATCGATGGATATGATCAGGGACGGAGTCAATTTCTAAGTAGGGGTGCAAAAAATAAATAAATTAGGGGGTGCAAAGAAGCAAATTTTTTTTTTTTTTGCTAAGAAACACACCATGGAATTAGCAAAGAAGAGAATTACATACAACATTTAGGTTCTACTCCCTAATAAGGGAGTTCAAAAAGGAAGGAAAGGAGACCCAAAGACCCTTAAGACTATCTTTTCTAGCTCGACGTGCAAGCCGATCCGCTAGAAGGTTTCTTAGACGCTTAATATACATAAGTTTAAAGAAACTAGAACTATAAATTAAACACCGACATTGTTCAAGAAGATCACCACTCCGCCACTCTATATTACAGCTGACTCCATTTACAAAATTCACCAGTTGGAGGCAGTCACTAACAAACACAACTCTGGAAAGATTCATCTCTTCTGCCCAAGAGATCGCCAAAATTAGAGCAGCAGCTTCAGCACCTACTGCATCTGAAATCAATCCAAAATCCGCTCGATAACTTCTTACATTTCCTGCAATATCACACCAGATAACACCCAAACCCATGTTAAAATCTTTAAAAGAGCCATCAACAAACATAAAATGATCCACTTCAGCAATTGGGATCTTAACATCTCTGCAAATAACAGAAGGACCATACTGAGGAGCAATATAAGTGTTAATCTTTCTCTTGGTATCCATAATAACCCTTGTCAGGTCAATCGAGACTTGTCTAAAGAGTACATCACACCTCAATTTCCAAATACACCACATAACTATAGCACCAACACTAGGCCAAGAGACTTTGAAGGGTGAAGTACCAAGAGCAGAGTTATGCCAATATAGAAAAATATCATCAATCCACTCCAAATCTGTCGAATCAGATGTTGTAAAGAAATCCCAAACCAAATGTGAGCAGCAACAGGACATTTAAAAAACAAGTGTAGATTTGTTTCTTCATGATTACGACAAAGAGGACATATTACATCCACATCCGGGTTATAGAAATGAATCAAAGTATTAACGGGAAGCATATGCGAAAAAAAAATCCACAAAAAGAACTTGATTTCGGTAAACAATTAATACCCCGGACTTTTCTCCAAAAACCAGCAACCTCTCAGACGAACAGACATCATTCACATAGACTTTATAGGCTGATTTTATTGTAAACTTGTCATTCCTAGTATGGGCCCACATTAAAGTGTCACATTGACTAGGGTTTAATCTGATAGACCTAATCCTAGTAACTACCTCTGGCGAGAAAAGAATAGATAGCAGATTAACATTCCAATAGTTATTTTGAAAGTCAAATAGTTCATTAACAAATGTATAATTACTGTGAGATGGATGAGAAGAAACCGGAGGATTACTATAACCTGGAATCCTGTTTAAACTCCAAATACGGGAGGAAGCCCCGTTATTAATTTTTACCACAGAATTTGCCTTAATGAAATGTAACCCATTTACAATACCTTTCCAGATCCAAGAGGAAGAGTCAGCCGCCTTGTCAATTTCCAACAAGTTCTGATTCCGAAAGTACTTATCTTTTAGAAAAGAAGTAAGCAAAATATTCGGGTTATTCAATAATCTCCAACCAAGTTTACAGATAAAGACCCTATTTGTAGCATAAGTGTTCCTAATACCTCAATCACCATTCAATTTAGATTTTCTTATATCACCCCAAGATCGAAAATAAGCCGCATGTTTAGGGTTCTTTTTAGACCACCAAAAAGTTCTCTGTATAGCATCAATTTTAGAAGTAACAGTTTTTGGAAGAGGAAAACAAGCCATATGATAAACAGCTAAAGTAGACAACACATGCTTAGTAACAACTGTTTTCCCAGTAACATTTAAATTTGTCTTCTTAGTTGAATTCAATCTTGAATAAAAATTGTCAATGAGGAAGTTAAAAGATTTCGTTTTATCTTTACCTATAAACAGAGGAGTTCCTAAATATTTTTCAGAACTACTAAGAAACTTCATTTTAAGAGTTTTTGATAAAAAAAATTTGTGTCTATGATGCATTTTACCACTAGTAATGAAACCTGACTTTTTCAAAGTTAATCGCTTGTAAATAGCCTACAATTTATATATGGGCCTAAATTAGGCTTGGAAACCAGTTTGGCAGGGTGTGCAGCTTCAAACTGTCTCCACCCTGGATATGATAGGAAGTTAATCATACATTTCTTTTGAGGAAAAAAAATGCTCGGCATTTATCTCGAAGATAACCCGGATTTCTAGCTTGTCAAATTATTTATTACTTTTGTGGGGAGAAAAATACCAACTCCACTGTAACTATAATCTTTTCAATTTACATCCGTTTTTCAAATATAAATAAAATCCAATGACCCTTACATTAAATTTAATTTGTTTTCGTAAGAATATGATATTGACAAAACTGTAGATTGGGAGTATATTTAAAATATGACAACAATGGCATTACATCATAGTTAATACATGCATGCACATTTTAAAAAGACGTTACACTTCTTTGTCTAAAATCAACCATTTCTTCACTATTTGATATGTTGCTCTCTTCGTTTTTCCTCACCTGCACCACACTCTGGTCAGACTCTATTTTCTTATAGTAGGAAAAAGTATCACTATTCTCGAGCTTAAAATATCCCATCCACCATTCTTTATGAACTTCTTCAGGAAATCTAATATGCATTTCACTGTAGACTTCCAGTCTGTTTTTTTTAGCTTTCACATAGTGCTTCATGTGACCAAACAGATTTTCATTACACTGATTGAAACATATCTAAAAGAGATCAATAGGCTTCTTAATAATGCAGGTAAGTTAAAAGTCTTCATTGTGGCTGAAAAAACTCATATGCTTGTAAGGGACATCATCCAGGAGAATCAAGTGTGTAGGGTCTTGCAAGATCAAGAGAAGTACGGAGCACGACTGAAGCTGAATTGTTCGAAGGGTTGGTACAATCTCAAGTACATTCCTATGCATCCGATAGTTGTGGTTTTAGAGTATACAATCTTAAAACCAATGTCATGATCGAATTGGAAAGTGTTATTATTAATGACTTGAGTAACTTTCATCATGATAACTCTCATGCTAAGTTGCCTCATATGGAGACAACTGAGAATGTCAATGATGCACCTACATCAGAAAAAGTTATTCCAATTATTTCCGATCGTGATTGCTCTAGCGATGAGGAGAAAATCCCTGACAAGGGTGTCCCGGTCGAACGTAATTCTGCTCATAATTTGTGGGTTCGTAGGAATCATGATATCAACAATATCATTGGTGGTACAGACTCAACTGCTAAGACACGAGGTCAGCTTCAAAACCTATGCAATTGCATGCTACCTGTCTCAAACAGAGCCTAAAAATATTGATGAAGCTCTGAATGATCCTGCATGTTTTAGTGTTATGCATGATGAGCTTGATCAATTCAAGCGAGAAGATATTTGGAATCTTGTTCCTTGTCCATCCAATGTAAATATTGTTAGCACCAAGTGGATATTTAAGAACAAGTCTAATGAATTTTGAATGGTGGTTCTAAATAAAGCAAGACTTGTCGCTCAAGGCTACTCACAGATTGAAGGAATTGACTTTGACGAAACCTTGCGCCTCATGTTGCACGTCTTGAGCCCATACGTTTGCTATTATCTCATTCTTGTTTCCTCAAGATTAAGCTATATCAAATGGATGTAAAATCTTCATTCTTAAATGGGTGCCTTAAGGAAGAAGTCTATGTTGCTCAATCTAAAGGATTTGAATGTCCAGAAAGTCTCGATTATGTCTTTAAGCTCAATAAGGAATTATATGGATTAAAATAAGCTCCACAAGCATGGTATGAAGATCTTACAACATATCTTCTTAGAAAGGGTTTTGCTAGAGGAGGTGATGATAAACCGTTCGTTATCAAATGTAGTGGAAAGGATGTTTTAGTTGCTCAGATCTATGTAGATGACATCATCTATGGATCAACATCCAGGAAACTTTCCGAAGAATTCCAGACCTCCTTAGGAAAGGAATTTGAAATGAGGTATGTTGGTAAATCAAAGTATTTCTTAGGATTACAAATTCAACAACATAAGGATGGGATTTATATTTCTTATGCAGGGAACTTGTTAAAAAGTTTGGTCTAGAAAATTTCACTCCAAAGCTCACTCCCATGGCTACTACTGGGAAGCTACAGCGAAACGAGAATGGTGTCAAAGTTGATCAAAAAATTTATAGATGCATTACTAGTAGTCTGTTATATCTTACGGCAACTAGGCTATAAATTTTATTTAATGTTGGGTGTTGTGCGAGATTTCAAGCAGAACCAAAATAGTCTCATCTTGTTGCTGTAAAAAGAATCATCTGCTATGTGAAGCATATTATTGGTTATGGTTTATCTTTCACCTTTGATACTGTTAGAACACTGCTCGGTCGAACTCGCAAGCGTTGCTATCTCAAGCTTGTTTGTCAATATTAGTGATCAAAACTATAAGTCTTGATTTCTAGTCTACTTATAGATGTCTCGGATAGATTGTATAGTTGAGCATTAGACTTCACGACGTTCATCATTTGAAGACGAAGAACTACTAAGGAGAGCTTGTGGAACTTCATCAATAAAAGGTATGTGGAGACTGAAACTCATCTATCACTTGGAAAGTCTATTTCTACTCTATCTCCTATATTGAGACATAAGTCGTAGTGCTATATAGTTTTCTACTATGCACATTTGATATTTCGAGCTGAGTTTAACTCGCTTACATATTTCTCGAAATATGTGTTGGTAAGCTTTCGCTTCAACCAAGTTCATCTTATATTCTTGACGAAAGTCAAAAGATGATCATGTGAAAATCGCCGAGTAACATCTTACATGGTTTGTGTGATGCAATCATTTGATGTAGACTTGGAATCTTTCGTTATGATTATTTCAATAACTTGAAAATTGCTTTGATGCTAATAGTGTGTGAAAATGGCTATTGTCATCCTCTAAGAAAGTTTCAATGATTGAAATAGAGTTTAGAACACTTAACCAACATCGAATTATAAACATGTTGTGCACTCTTGCATATATGTGATCCATGTCCGGGAACCATAGTATGCATACCGTATGCGTACATGTTGGTTTTAGAAGTCCGGGAACCTAAGTACACGTACCTGTACGCATACTGGCGTAAGGTTCATGTCTGGAAATTTTTGCTGGGTTTGGAGGTGTGCGTACCCGTTCGCATACTGGTGAAAACCAAACTTGGTCCGGCTACTTAAGTATGCGTACACGTTTGCATACTTGAGCGGTTAAAGTTCTAAAATCGGTTGTGACATGAACAAATACATTTATATTTATTAAGGAATGCATTCTTTGCAAACCGTGGCTATAATGTTCATGAATTGATTCGAGTGAATCAAACAGATTTTGCTTCAATTGTGTGTTCTTGTATACTTCTATGAGAATATAGCAATTGAACAACTCTATAACTAGTTTCATTTGAGTCATTTGAACTAGTTGTGGTTAAGATGAATAAGGTTGATATGAGAGTGTTCATATAGCTAACCTCGGTTAACTACGGTTGAGCCAACATATTGTACACGTTTAGGTACGGTTACTAGAACCTAAATGAAGGTACATGTCATTTGTGTATAACAAGCTAAGTTCGATCTAACGGTTGAAAGATATTAGCTTGAGTCTAATCAGGTTTTCATCTAATGGTGAATATTGAATGCTTTGTTACCAAGGTAACTTAGATTGCAAACCCTGATTTGAAAACTATATAAAGGAGAACTCTAGTAACTGGGAAACCTAATCCCCACACCTCCTGTGTGATACTAGTTGCGTACTAGAGTCGATTCTCCTTTAACCTAGGTTTTTCCTAAAACCATTATAGGTTAACGACTTGAAGACTTCATTGGGATTGTGAAGCCAGACCCAACTATTTTCTCTGTAGTTGCGTGTTCTGATCTTACTTCTACTATCTTGATTGAATATTATCTTTGCTAAGATTTGCTTGAGATTTATCTCCGATAGGTAAGATTAAAGGTAGTCACAAACATCTTCGTCTCATCGTTTATGATTCCATAATATATCTTGTTTCGCTACCATATAATTAAGATTATTGTGAGGTGATTGATAATACTAGGTTGTTCTTCGGGAATGTAAGTCCGGTTTATCAATTGGTTCTTGTGCACCTTGATTTATCAAAAAACAGAACAAAACTCATAGGTATTTCTGTGAAAGACAGATTTATCTATTCCAATAGAATTTTCTGTGTGAGACAGATTTGTTTATCAAGTCTTCGACTTTGGGTCGTAGCAACTCTTAGTTGTGGGTGAGATCATCTAAGGGAATCAAGTGCATAGAATCCTGCTGGGGTTCAGAGACGTAAGGAGCATAACTGTACCTTGATCAGTGTGAGATTGATTAGGGCTCAACTACATTCTAGTCCGAAGTTCATTGGTAGTAGGCTAGTGTTTGTAGCGGCTTAATACAGTGTGGTGTTCAAAGCTGGACTAGGTCCCGGGGTTTTCTGCATTTGCGGTTTCCTCGTTAACAAAATTCTAGTGTCTGTGTTATTTCTTTTCCGCATTATATTTTGTTATATAATAGAAATATCACAGGTTGTGCGTTAAGTTCAATCAGTTCTTGAATCCGACCTTTGGGTTGTTGATTGAATTGATTGACACTTGGATATTGGTTTGTGATACCGTCCAAGTTATTTCTCTTATTCAATCGGGCTCGCAAATTCATATTTGCTGATTGCAGTTTGAATTGAGAAATTGAGATATAAACTCTTTGACATACTTTTCTCTAGATTGAGTCTGACTGTCTAGTTGATTCTCTTGAAAGTATATTGGAGTTTTTCTATTCAGATTTCCAAACGAAATATTGGGTGTGGTTTAGTTGTTAGACCCACGCTTTTTCAGATTCTAATTCTAAACGTACGGCATACTCTGATGTAGATTGGCATAAAATATCATTTTATAAGAGAATTTTTTGAGAATGGTATTGTCAAAAATGAGTTTGTGCCTTCTGAACAACAATTGGCAAATAATCTTACCAAACCTTTAGATACCCGAACCTTTCAAAGTCTTCGGAAGCTACCGGTGTTGTTCCAGTTCATTAGTTTATGCTCGTTATTGCCCCTGATCTTATTCATTTACTTTTTTGGGCAATTTAACTTGAGCTTCGGTATCCTCCATTATTTGAGATTGTGATTCATTCTTTTGTACATATTTCTACCAAGGTATTCTATGAAACATGGTTTCTGATGTCTTTTGTCTGGTGTTTAGTAAAAGCAGGGCCGGTCCTGAGGGGTAAGCAGGACAAGCCCCACTTTGGGGCAACAAAGGGTGGGGGGCAACAAAAGAGGTCATGCACATTTAGGGTGCTTTGTCTAACAATTATGTATTAGGGACCTATACCTAATTTATGTAGAACAAAGGTCGGAATTAACGGCGCTTGGATAACCCGTTGAACCAGGCTACACTAAACCGAATTTTAATTATAATTTTTGCATATTTTATTATTATTTTTCAGTTTTCTTATACCTATTGATATTTAACCAAATTTCTTGTAAAATATAAATCTCCGACTAATGTTGATTTTGAAATATGGTTAATTGATTTTAGGAAATCAGAATTCTGATTAATTGGTAATTAAAATAAATTTGTACTTAGGTTAGAAACATACTCTTTTTTACAATTAATTAGACTTTAAGATTTCAAAATATAAAATTACCAAACAATATATAACTGATATTCGTCATTGACAAAAGAAACAAAACCAAAAATTTGGGCGGCCTTCGGCCGCCTAGCCAGATTTAGGTACCAACCTCATACACCAAATTTATTCTCTGCATACTGAAACCCTAAGATAATGAACCCACACTGGGAAAAAAAACGTAAATGTAATTTAGTTCTTACGTATTTTTTCCTTAATGGGGGCAAAAAATATATTCGTCGCTTCGGGGAAAAAAATCCTCAGGAACGGCCCTGAGTAAAAGGTAAAGCTTATTTTGTGAGATTTGTTCTTTGCTATCATTATTGGTGATTAGAACATATATCTCATATTTTCTCATATGTTAAGCTCTTTCATTCTTGCAAAAAATAAGTAAACTATTTTGAGAATTGCAGTTTTTGATCTTCATGGTTAAACTTTTTGTGAATAAACTGCTATATGATTCCGTAATATGTTCTTTAAGGATCGACTTACTTCCTTGATTGTGTCAACACCAGGGAATAAGTGGTGAACTTTAATCTCTATGTTCGTACATGGCTAGATAAGTTATAATTCTTATGTTGAGTCATATCGCACTAATTGTTCTCTTGTTCGTAACTGGCGTAGAGAATAGTTTGTGTTGATGATTTTTTTCACGAAAATATTGTATGTTAGTGCCTCTAACATTAAGATCACTATTTTTAACTTCTTTGTTCGTAACTGGCGAGAAGACAGAAAAATATTGGATACAAATTTAATTTTTTCGTAACTGCCTCATTAAATTTAAAGTCCAAGAAAATCTTTCTCTTGTGACTAGAGTAAGGTCGCTTATGTCGCTCTTTCTAGAATGACATAAATGGGGGAGAGCTCTTTTGAAATTGTGCTTAATGATATATTTTTGTGGGGAGAGCGGATGTGAAATTGTAGGAGATGCTTGTGCCTTATGTCTCCTCGATACAAACCGAGATTTCTTGGTCGAAATCGTCGAAACTAAAGGTTGGTATGTGTTATAGTCTGGAAACTATTTTGATTAATTCATGATTATCCCAATTTTTTACCTTTGCCAATTTTGTTGACAAAAAGGGGGGAGCATCATGTAAGGGGAGTGAATTATTATCTATAGGTTTTACCTATTTTGCAAAAGTAGTATGTATTGACTAAGGGGGGGAACGTATCACCGTGGTATTGCTTCAACATTGCGGTGCAATTGAATTTTGAGGAAGATAACAATACTATGTTTATGTATAACGACTAATGAGTAGAGTGTGTTAACCTCATTCTAAAAAATCTCTAACGAGTATTCTCATAAGTTGTTATCACTACGGATCTTCAACAACAAAGTGCTGAATGAACACATGCAGAACATTAGAAGAACTTTAAGTACGAAGAATAAAAGACGTGTGTTCAAGAACCAAGAAAATCAAGCATAGTGGATTGAGATGAAAAATTTATTTATTGTATCCATATGTATTGAATAATTTTGTCATTAATTAAAATTGACAAAGGGAGATTGTTAGAGCATTGCTCAGTTAAACCCACAAGTTTTTGTATTCAAGCTTGTTATCAATGTTAGGTGATCAAAACTATATCTTGATTTCTAGTCTACTAAGTCAAGTTTCGGATAGGTTAGAATTGCAGTTGAGTATCAGAGATTACTGACCGGTTGTCAGCCGACACAAATATAATTACACTTACGCCTTGCGCTAATCAAGTTCAATTCCTAGGAGCATTAAGTTTCGAAATAGGCTAATCAATGCAATTGAAATACATTGCGCAAACAATTCGAACAAAGGTCAATTTCTACATATGATTACGAGGATGTATCACTACAAACCCTAATCATATCATGCTACTCGTATTCAAGGTTATCGCTCGATGAAAACCCTAAAATAGCTATAGATATGGATGTGAGTTCAATCAATTCTAGACTCAACTAAACAAACATTCAATCATATTGCAATCCATCAATCATGCAATTATTATAACCCGTAGAAGTCAAACGATAATATTGAGAGAAAACTAATTCATAAAAATCATAACTTGGTTGCAAAATCCAACTACGTCTTTAACCAATAATAAAATTAAGTACTTGTGTTTTTGGAAATCATCATAAGAAGTTTAGAAGAACCTATCATGTGAAACCCTAGAACAAAAGTAGAAGTCTCCCTAATGGAGATATATCTAGGTTTAGAGAAAAAGTTCTATTTATATGCCTCTCCCAAAAGGATACCCAAAGTAGGTCAAGTCTTCTCCAAACCCGTCTCCAATTCGTCCACCAAGCCCAGGAGTGAAAAAATATGTCTCTGGAATTTTGGGTCCAAAAAGCGTCGCCGAATTGGACGTCATCGCCGGAGCCGGCCACCGGCGCTAATCCGTCACCGGAAAATTTGTCTCCAGTAGCTTTTGTCATCGGAAACGCCGCCAAGCAAGTGTGCACTCCCAAAGCAACTCATCTTCCCTTCTCTGCATTTCAAACATTCACAAAAGTCATCCAAACCAATTCTTTCTCTCTTGAAAACGCGCCTCAAAAGCGTGATGCGTAGCTCATATGTCCGGCCGTTGATTCTGCATCCGACTCATACCCCCTCGCGATTCACCGAAATATTGCAATCGACACTCTAACCTCTCGAAATCCGGCTCACCGGAACTATGCTCGCTTGCGCGCCATTTTCACTCCGTTTTCGCACAATTTCGCGAATGCAAAACGCACTAACATTCTGTTTCAAACTCTCATCAATAAATCAGAATCGCTCCCCTTTGTAACTCACTCCTTGAATCTGCGTCCGCAACTAATCATTGCACCTTCATCTAGGTCATAGCTTGACACTGAGCATTTCACCATAAACAAGCACCAACATTACCCGACTCGCACCGCCATTCCAGCTTCATGCACCTTCTCAACTCGCAGAGTGTACTAAGCTCAAACCTCCAAAATCGTCGACAACTCCCTCTCGCCTAAAAGCAACGGCTCCCTACTCGAATCATGCCATCCCTCCTTTGTACTGGGTTCAACCTCTTCGCGGCTTCAATGCAAGGCTTAATAGCTTCATTCAAGTCCAAAGCACCGGCTCTACACTGGAAAAACCCCGCCAAACTCCACCAACTCTGCACTCCGTAGCTCATTGCATAGACTCTTGTCATACTTGCTGTAACTTCGACTACATAAACACCCTTGCACTCATCCCCAATTTGCATTGCGACTCACTCACGTGACTTGAACTCATCCATTGCTTCTAAGCCTCCAAACTTGCATCATAGTCAGAATTCAGCCGCAGTCCCATAGTCATTACTCGCACTTCGGCGCAATTCCATAACAAGCATCGATGGTCAGCAACTTCTTGTCTACTCATCTGAATTCAGCACCACTTCCTGCGGCATCTCAAGCCAAATAAACACCACCAGTGCCTTATCTTCTTTTATCACAACCAAAACTCGAGCCATGGCATCAGTTTCTCCACCTCCTTGTACAGCCGGAACTTGACTCAAACACCATGATATTCTCCCACCTTATGTAGCTCAGACCACCTGCGACATCACCTGCAAATCTGAACCAACAGTACCACCTCCAATTCTAACTTGCACCTGAAACCTAAACATACATCAGCCTAAGTAGCTTCGCTTCCCGAATCCAACCTCCACCGCATTAGCAATATTTCTCTAAAACCTACAAAGAAAGATCCAACTTCAGTTCAAGTTCCTAGGTCCATTCCTGGCTGCAATCTCCAATACCAAGATCATTGTTGCCTTAGTTCACCAAGAATCCCCACCGGCAAGACGACTTTCCTTCCCAGCTCAGACCCTTATTTTACCTCCAGTTTCATCTCTGCTCTTTTGTAATAGATAAGAAAACGCCATCATCTTCCATTTGATCCCAGCCGTAATACCTGCCCGAATGCTTCAACCATAGCACCAAATTTCTCATTCAAACAACACACAGCACATTTATTCAATTCCAGTTCGTGCCTTCTGACCATCAACAACAGCTTATGAACTTCAATTTTCTTTCCCTTCTTTACTCGATCCAATGTTAACCATCATTGTAGTTTGCTGGCACTGAACTTTGACAGAAAATCGTCGTCAATTTTACGAACACCATACGAGCGAGAAATTGATGTTATCTTTGTGCACCAATAAACCCCTTTCTCTAGTTCTCAAATTCCTCAGAATTCGAGTTCACTCAAACCCATAACTCCATTTCTTCCAGACCTTCTTCAATGGCACTCGAGAACACCAAGACTCGAAATCACTCAAACATTCATAAATCAGTCACCGTTCATCCCTCCACCTCACCGCCAACTTCAACTCTAAGACAAACCCACTTCTCATTATTCTTCACCGACTGTAAAGCCTCATTAATTTCCTTCTTTCATCTCTCGAATTCGAATGGCAGCATTCACCAATTGAACTTGTATTCTTGACATGAAATGGAATCTCTTGTTGTTCTGTGTTACAAATCCTGAGGTCGACCTAGTTAAAAAGAGGGAGGTGCCCCGAGTAATTAAACCAGGCGCCCTTAGTAATCATTCAGTTGTCAGTCTTACAAGACTGACAACTGCGCTTCCTATATCATTCTCATTTGTCTCGTCGCCTTCGAGGAACCGACAGCTTAACCGTTGATTTCGCTCGTAACCTTCTCATACGGCATCGGAATGACATCGTTCTTTCGCCACTGACTTCGTATTTCCGTGTTCTTCGGCATGATGAGAAGGAATCTAAGATTTGGGCGAGTTCCACTTCCTTTTTGCTCCAATGACTCCCAAAACACCTATAAGACTCAAAAGCACACATAAGATACATAATTTACAAGAAAACTCCAAAGAAAGCATAAATACTAGATATTAAATACGGTGTATTCTACACCTATCAAATTCCCCCACACTTAGACTTTGCTAGTCCTCGAGCAAATCAAACAAAATAAATTCAAAAGATACATACAACTCCGTGTCGCCGAGGCTACGGTCACTTTTAGCATAAATAACAAGCCTTTAAACCCCTAGGTGTCCCTAGTGGACGAGTTATAGTCTCGTGAAGGTTTACAAGAGGTCTACCTACAAAACCTATATTTCAAACTCCGTCTATTCGTGACAAATCAATGAACGAATCCAAGATGACTACAGGAGGAGGCACCTTGCAAATTCAATTCAATTATTAGTAAATAAACTCTAATTAGATAGTTGAACAAGCCACAATACTCGGAAACTAACAAACCACAATCACAATGAAAAGATTAAGAAGATGGATAAGATATGATGTTGGCGAATATTCACAAGTGTTCGATGTTTCCCATATCTGTCTCAAGGTCACTTGCTAAGATGAACCTAATCCTATTGGATTGAGCTACTTAGTGCTTGAATGCTACATCAAATCAATTGGCATATACAAGGGAACCAAAAGTGACTTTATTCAACACAATAATATTTTTTTTTTTTTTTTTTTTTATAATGATTGATCAAGCCGGATCCAATTTTTTTAGACGGCATGATTAGATCTTTTGGATCCAAGCGCATGCTTCTTGTCGGCAAGTACATGATAGTTGCCTTGGATCCCGCATTCCACGCTTGTTTAGGCGACGGTGACAGGGACTACGTTTCACACATACTTCTATTCCCAATTTTCTTTTTATTCCGTTTTGGTCTAATTGGTCGGTCCTTTTTTTTTTTTTTTTTTTTCTTTTTCAATTTTTTTTTTTTTTTTTTTTTCTAGTAACTCAATCACTCTATTTCATCCTAGCAAGTAATAACACGTCGATTTTTAGTGACCCACCAAAGCACTTAGAGAACAATAGATAAATGTGGAAAAATAAAAAAATAGAATACGATATGGTGATATTCCGAGATATGGTAACAACTATCATGTTAATTTGTGATTCATGAGCTATGTTCGTCCCTTTTAGTTAATTGGTTCCTCAACTCCTGCATTCAAAATGGTTCCATCCTAAAGGCACAAGTTCTAGATTTCGGAGTTCAAAAAACACAAATTTTTCTGATATTTTTATTTTTCTGATTTTTTTTTTTTTTTTTTTAAAGGCATAAAACAAACTAAAACATATAAATGCTCCCCCACACTTAAACTTTACATTGTCCTCAATGTAAAATTGAATCGTCCAAAGAAAGTCAAGGTGAGAAATCATATAACAATATGCGAAAAGAAAAAGCTAAAAACAAGAAAAGAAAAATAAAAAGATAAGAGATACAAAACTTATGGGTTGCCTCCCATGCAGCGCTTGGTTTAAAGTCGTCAGCCCGACTATATCCTTGCAAGATTCATTCCCCATATACCAATAATCTGAAAAGTTGGGGATCCGTCCATAGAACCTGTTTTGCAAACACTAGCTTCACACAAATATTAGTACAATAAAGCAAAAGTGAAGCTATGAACCGATAAAAGCTTCCCCCACACTTATTCTTGTCTACACTTGGAAGTGTATAAAGAATATAGACATCGGGTACCTCCACGGTTTCTTGTTCCAAAACCTGCATAGTATGAGAATCAAATATCTCCAATGGCGGAAAACGAGAAACAAAGTCATTCAACAATATTCTCGAAGCACATAAATTCAAACCAATAAGAGGTAAAGGAGAAGAAATAATAGGCAAAGGGTTAGATAAACCTTGCACAATCTCTTGTATTACGGAATCCTCTTCATCCTTGAAAAATTCAAGTGAATTATTCACCTCTTTTATATCATGGTCCTCTATTAAACCTTGCAACCATTCTTCGTCCGTTTCTGCCGTAACCAAAGTATCGACATAAACATCATCATTACAATCATTTGCAAGCTCAATTGGGTCTTCCACAATATCGGTCATAACCGTCTCATTCTCAACATATTCCTCCTTTTTGTTGTAAGGCACATACTCTTTTGCGGATGCAATATTATCCATAAGGAATTTCTTTAGAACACTCATTGCATCATCCTCAAGCTCTACCTTTTGAATAGGTTCTTGATCGTTATAAAGATCAATGCTCGAGTAATCCACACAAGTGTCGACATATTCCTTTTCGTCTTCATCTTGATCCCAAAAAGACTCCATTGTACACTCCTCGGGGATGTCACCATGAGTTGGTTCAAACGATGTATTTTCATAATAATCATCATCACTATCATAGTCATCATAAGATTGGTCCTTGCTGAATTTAGTGTTGCTAATCTCTAACTCATCCTTTTGAATAGGTGAATGATCATTATTACGATCAAGAGTTGAGTTAACTACACAAATATCAACAAAAGTCCCCGAAGGTTCGCCTTTTTTCAACATAATTATTCATTTCCTCCTTGTACTCATCAATGCCTTGTCTTAAAGTGGAAACACCTTTTTGAAGCTCTTGGAGTGATTCATCCAAATTCTGAAAATAGTGTTCCATTTGTTTGTAAAGCTCATTCGACAAAGAAAAGTAGAATTACTTACTTCAGTATTGTTAGCCAATTATATTCCCTTTGAATGGGTGGATGATCATAACTACGATCACAAATTGGGCTAAACATACTATTATTAGCACATTCGGTCGATGAAAGTTGTTCCATGCTTGGTTGTCTACAAATTGACTCCATGTTGTCCATAAATTGTTGCATTTCATCTACCAAATTAGGGAAAACAACTATTCTCCCCTCCTTGTGGTTGCTCACTTACATAACCACCATAAGAAGGTTGATATGTATGAGAATAACTCATAGGGTACGTGGAGTATTGATCATAGCCAAGGGATTGGTTTTGATTATACTCCCCATAAGGGTGATAATTGTTATATTGTTGAGGTTGAAAGCCGTATTGATTGCTCCAATATGCTCCTTCCATAGAAATAAGCACCTGAAATAAGATTCTCAAAACTCTGGTAAGAACCAAATAAGAAAAAGTAAAACAAAAACTAAATACAAAAATAAGAAACCAAAAACAATTAACAACCGTTGCCTCCCCGGCAGCGGCGCCAAAATTTTGATCGCTGTCGTAAGCGTCAAAAATAATTTACACTTTCTTACTACTCAAAATATAAATATAGCAAGGGCAAGAAAGGATCGTTCCCTGGAGAGGTCTAGGTTGTCAAATTGTTATGGTTTCCTATATAAAACACCCGGAAGAATTTCTGATTGTGTAAATAAAAATAAACAAAAAGCAAATAAAGAACGCAAATCAAGGATGTGAAATATTGGATAAAGGTTTCATCTTCAATTGTAAACAAGTTTATGAATGTATGAATAGAATTCGTATTTAATCTCTCTATCATCAAAAGCCATAGAATACCTTATTGCAAGAATACTCCATAATTTCCAAAGTTATCAACACACACATTAGGGCTGCGTATGTGAAATCTACCTAAAGAATAACCTAACGCCTTGCGCTAATCAAGTTCAATTCCTAGGAGCATTAAGTTTCAGAAATAGGCTAATCAATGCAATTGAAATACATTGCGCAAACAATTCGAACAAAGGTCAATTTCTACATATGATTACGAGGATGTATCACTACAAACCCTAATCATATCATGCTACTCGTATTCAAGGTTATCGCCGATGAAAACCCTAAAATAGCTATAGATATGGATGTGAGTTCAATCAATTCTAGACTCAACTAAACAAACATTCAATCATATTGCAATCCATCAATCATGCAATTATTATAACCCGTAGAAGTCAAACGATAATATTGAGAGAAAACTAATTCATAAAAATCATAACTTGGTTGCAAAATCCAACTACGTCTTTAACCAATAATAAAATTAAGTACTTGTGTTTTGGAAATCATCATAAGAAGTTTAGAAGAACCTATCATGTGAAACTCTAGAACAAAAGTAGAAGTCTCCCTAATGGAGATATATCTAGGTTTAGAGAAAAAGTTCTATTTATATGCCTCTCCCAAAAGGATACCCAAAGTAGGTCAAGTCTTCTCCAAACCCGTCTCCAATTCGTCCACCAAGCCCAGGAGTGAAAAATATGTCTCTGGAATTTTGGGTCCAAAAAGCGTCGCCGGAATTGCTGACGTCATCATCGCCTAAATCCGTCACCGGAAAATTTGTCTCCAGTAGCTTTTGTCATCGGAAATCTGTCGCCAGCAAGTGTGCACTCCCAAGAACTCATCTTCCCTTCTCTCGCATTTCAAACATTCACAAAAGTCATCCAAACCAATTCTTTCTCTCTTGCGAAAACGCGCCCAAAAGCGTGATGCGTAGCTCATATGTCCTACTTGATTCTTGCATCCGACTCATACCCCCTCGCGATTCACCGAAATATTGCAATCGACACTCTAACCTCTCGAAATCCGGCCACCGGAACTATGCTCGCGGCGCGCCATTTTCACTTTTGCGACAATTTCGCGAATGCACTGCACCAACATTCTGTTTCAAACTCTCATCAACAAAGATTCTGAATCGCTCCCCTTTGTAACTCACTCCTTGAATCTGCGTCCGCAACTAATCATTGCACCTTCATCTAGGTCATAGCCATTACACTGAGCATTTCACCATAAACAAGACCAACATTACCCGACCTGCACTGCCATTCCAGCTTCATGCACCTTCTCAACTCAGTAGCAGCTAAGCTCAAACCTCCAAAATCGTCAGCACAACTCCCTCTCTGCCTAAAAGCAACGGCTCCCTACTCGAATCATGCCATCCCTCCTTTGTACCAGTTCAACCTCTTCGCAGCTTCAATGCAGGCTTAACAGCTTCATTCAAGTCCAGCACCAGCTCTACCTGGAAAACCCCGCCAAACTCCACCAACTCGCACTGTAGCTCATTGCATAGCACTGTCATACTTGCCTCGTAACTTCGACTACATAAACACCCTTTTGCACTCATCCCCAATTTGCATTGCGACTCACTCACGTGACTGAACTCATCCATTGCTTCTTAAGCCTCCAAACTTGCATCAAGAGTCGTAATTCAGTTGCAGCCCCATAGTCATTACTCGCACTTCCCTGGCGCAATTCCATAACAAGCATCAGTGGCTGCAACTTCTTGTCTACTCATCTGAATTCAGCACCACTTCCTGCGGCATCTCAAGCCAAATAAACACCACCAGTGCCTTATCTTCTTTTATCACAACCAAAACTCGAGCCATGGCATCGCTTCTCCACCTCCTTGTACAGCCTGGAACTTGACTCAAACACCATGATATTCTCCCACCTTATGTAGCTCAGACCACCCGCGACATCACCGCAAATCAACCAACAAGCATTCACCTCCAATTCTAACTTGCACCGAAACCTAAACATACATCGCCCTAAGTAGCTTCGCTTCCCCGAATCCAACCTCCACTGCATTAGCAATATTTCTCTAAAACCTACAGCAGCATCCAACTTCAGTTCAAGTTCCTAGGTCCATTCCTGGCTGCAATCTCCAGCTACCAGCATCATTGTTGCCTTAGTTCAGCTGCAATCCCCACTGGCAGCACGACTTTCCTTCCCAGCTCAGACCCTTATTTTACCTCCAGTTTCATCTCTGCTCTTTTGTAATAGATAAGAAAACGCCATCATCTTCCATTTGATCCTGCAGCCGTAATACCGCTGAATGCTTCAACCATAGCACCAGCCTCATTCAAACAACACACAAAGACATTTATTCAATTCCAGGCTGCCTTCGACCATCAACAACAAGCTTATGAACTTCAATTTTCTTTCCCTTCTTTACTCGATCCAATGTTAACCATCATTGTAGTTTGCTGGCACTGAACTTTGACAGAAAACTGGTCGTCAATTTTACGAACACCATACGAGCAGAAATTGATGTTATCTTTGTGCACCAATAAACCCTTTCTCTAGTTCTCAAATTCTCGTAAATTCGAAGTTCACTCAAACCCATAACTCCATTTCTTCCAGACCTTCTTCAATGGCACCGAGAACACCAAGACTCGAAATCACTCAAACATTCATAAATCACCACCGTTCATCCCTCCACCTCGCCGCCAACTTCAACTCTAAGACAAACCCACTTCTCATTATTCTTCACCGACTCAGAAAGCCTCGTTAATTTCCTTCTTTCATCTCTCGAATTCGAATGGCAGCATTCACCAGCAGAACTTGTATTCTTGACATGAAATGGAATCTCTTGTTGTTCTGTGTTACAAATCCTGAGGTCGACCTAGTTAAAAAGAGGGAGGTGCCCCGAGTAATTAAACCAGCGCCCTTAGTAATCATTTCTCCGTTGTCGGTCTTGTAAGACTCGATAAAGTCTCAGCTTTCCTATATCATTCTCCATTGTCTTGTCGCCCGAGGAACCGACAGGCTTAACCGTTGATTTCGCTCGTAACCTTCTCATACGGCATCTAATGACATCGTTTTTCGCCACCGACTTCGTATTTCCGTGTTCTTCGGCATGATGAGAAGGAATCTAAGATTTGGGCGAGTTCCACTTCCTTTTTGCTCCAATGACTCCCAAAACACCTATAAGACTCAAAAGCACACATAAGATACATAATTTACAAGAAAACTCGCAAAGAAAGCATAAATACTAGATATTAAATACGGTGTATTCTACACCTATCAATTACCCTTGAAGATTGAAGATCGACAAAGACATTTGGAGAACTTCTGTATCAGGTTTGTGAAGATTGAACCATTTTATTTTACTCACTATACCATCATTCAATCTATTGAGACTATGTCGTATGACTTATAGTAGATTTACAATTAAGATGTTTCGAGTCAAGATTGTCTAGTGAAAAATCTCGAAATTTGATTTAGCGATTAGATGTTTAAAGGTCCTTAACAATATTAGTTCTATGAATTAATTTGTGGATCAATTGAAAAGTGCCCATGCAAATGATTATATCGCTTGGGAATGTTTCAAACATCATAAGAGAGAAATATGAACTTACCGAAATTTCTACATATGGAAGGTTAGCGAACCAGTTCGCAAACCATAGATACCGATATATAAATACATGAAGGTTGGCGAACCAGTTCGCAAACCGCAAGTTCAGTTGGGAACAATCCACGAACCTGGTTGGCGAACCGTGGTGAACTAAATTTTATATGTTGGATAAATTAGCTAGCTGTTGGCGAACCCGGTTCACGAACCATGGTCAACTGAATTTGGTAGTCCAGTAGGGTTGGCGAAACTGGTTCACGGACCGTAGCACCCTGACTCGTGAACAAGCCCTACGGTTGGCAAACCGTTGTACCAACTATCCCGACAATATTTAGCAGATGCCTAAAGACTTATTATTTTAATATATTTAGCATTGCTAGAACTCTCTTAACCACTTCAAAGACTTCATTGATCACTTAAACACTTATGTGTATGAATCATGATTAATTTCTTAGGTGTTTAAATGAACATCAAATAACTTTTAGTTCTTTGGATAAGTTGCCAAAATGAACAGTCATTATGTACGGTTTGGTAACCGAACCTATGTGTATAGTCTTTTATTGTAGTTTGAAGACCTAATTTGTTTGCTTGATTCTCAAGTTATCTTAGCTTGAATTGTAAGCTAACCCTGGTCTTCGAAAACTACAAATAGAGCATCTCTGTCAACTGGGAAAATCAATCCCTGACACTTTGTGTCCCTAGTTGATTCTAGAGTCGCCTCTATTGACCTTTTAGGTCTATGACTAGACTTCGCTTGGGGATTCATTAAGCCAGATACGACTATCTTTACCTTTGATAGTTCATGAATCCTGATCTTGCTTTTCTGTTATCGAGGTTTTTGTAATCTCTTTCAGGCAAGATAGATAGTAATCGCAAAGTTGTCTTCATCTCAGACTTTGTGATTCCTCAAGATTGATATCTAAAGACTGATCTTAGTTGATTTTTAGACGATTTTTTTGAGAGGTGGTTAAGAATCTAGGCTGCTCTTTGGGAGTCGTAAGTTCCGGATTTGTGAGGTTTGGTAGCTTGTCTATTGCAAACATATTTCCACATCTTGATCTTTGATCTAAACAGAAATCAAATAGGTTTATCCATTAGAGGTAGATTGGTATCAAAAGTCTTCACTTTGGCTGAAGCAACTCTTAGGATGTAAATGACGTCAGCTAAGGCAATCAAGTGCGTAGAACCTTGCAAGGTTCAATAGACTTAAGGAGCGCGACTGTAACTGAATCGCTTGGAGGGTGGATTCAGTCTCAACTACATTCCAGTCCGAAGTCTGATGGTAGGCTAGTGTCTGTAGCAGCTTAATATAATGTGGTGTTCATTCTGGACGAGGTCCCGGGGTTTTTCTGCTATTGCGGTTATCTTGTTAACAAAACTCGTGTGTGTGCTTTTTATTTTTCTACATCTTTTGATTGTTAAAAGTACTACATACGTGCCGGTGTCACTGTAGTACAGTGGTGAAATCGCTGGTTGATGATACCAGTGACCTGAGTTTGAAACTCGCCAGCACCAAATTCTTTACGATAAAAAAAAAAGTACTACATACGTTCACACTCCTATCAAAATGAAAAGTTGAGTGTATTTGGTATCCCATGCGTTTTCACTTTTCATGGACTCTCATCTCTGTAACCTCTAGTCGGGGAAAACTCCAGACCCCAAAGAAATAAAACTTCACTTGCTTGGTTGGGATACTCTACTCTCCTAAGAGTGAAGGGGGTCTGGGTTTTAAAAAAGCTTATTTAAATAATCTTGCTATATCTAGGAATGCTTGAAAACTTGTTTAAAATCATAATCTCTTTTAGTCACCATTCTTAAAGCTAGATACTTTTCTAATACTGACTTTTTGAATGCTAAGTTCCCTTCTACCTGCTCTTGGACTTGGAGATGTGTCCATACAATTAAGGAGCTCATAAGACCTTTCATTTTTTGGATTGTGAGTGATGGTCAGTTTATTGATCCTTGGTGTGACAGTTGGATTCCTACCTTAGGTTCTGCTAGACTTAATCCTCTTGTCCCTCCTTCCCCCAGCTTAAAAGTATCCTATTTTATTGACCCTGTACTAGATCTTGGAGTATTTCTAAATTGAACACCCATTTTGAAAATGCTTCTATTGAGAAGATTGTTACTATTCCCTTAAGCCAGCTGTGCACTCCTGATAGGAGGGCTTAGGAGCTTTCAAAGAATGGTAGATTTAGTTATAAATATGCCTACTTGGGTCTCAGATGTCTTACACCTTCCCCAACAAACACTCTTTGGAAGTGCATATGGAAACTCATAGTCCCATACCGTATTCAGATTTGCATTTCGAAATCTACTAGAAATGCCTTACCTATTAAAACTGTTCTGCAGACCAGAATGCCTATTAACATTATAATATGTCCTAGATGTCTTTCCTGTAATGAAAAAATTATGCATGCTTTGCTCTTATGGCCTTTTGCTACCTCGGTTTAGTTTTCTTCTTCTCTTTGTTTGAATGTTCAGAACTTTCATAACTCTACTTTGCTTGATTGGCTTGTTAATGTTACTGCCTCTCTTTCTGATGAGTCAAAAAACCTTTTTTCGGCTATTATGGGGTCTATTTGGAATAATAGGAATAATCTAACTTTTAACAAGAAAAGGGAGAATCATTATGTTGTTATTGCTAGAGCTAGAGTCGTGATTGTTTTTAGGAACCCCCCTATATCCCCTTCACCTTATTCTTATGTCATTGATGTTGCTACATGGATGCCTTCTCCACTTGGTTGGATCAAAAGCAATATCAGCAAAGTCAATAGTGATATTGCTTTTGATCATGTCTCATTGGCTAATGGTGCAGGCTATATAATGCGCGCCTCTACTGGCAAACCATCTTTATGTGCAACTATTACCTATGAAGTCTACTCTCTAAAGGAAGCAGAAACCAAGGCCATCTGGAGAGTTTTGAAGAAAGAAGTGGAATAACAAATTACTCACTTCATCATGGAAGGTGACGCAAAAATTCTGATTGACCAATTCTCTCGGGGAAATTTTGAAGGCAATCAACGGGCGAATGCTTTACTTAAAGATATTTCTCTGTTTAGTTCTACTTTTGTAGCTTGCACATTTTCTTCTCAACCAACTAGGTATCACCCCGGCCTACGGTCGGGCTCAACCTTTTTCGATTTTTTGTTGTTGTTTGTTCGGATGGTCAGTATTCTCCCATAAAGTTTTAGTCATTAACAAAATTGATTAGATTAAAACTGTCAAACACCGATCCTATAAGTTAGTCGGGCCTACGACCCTAGTGTATTATTGGTCTGGTAAAATTAGCTGGGGCCTACAGCCGTGGCCCCCTAAAGATGTCCTAGTGTTTTATTGGTCGGGGTCAAATTAGTCGGGGCTCCACTAAGGATGTCCTAGTGTTTTGTTGGTCGTGTCAAATTAGTCGGGGCTTACAGCCCCGGCCGTGGCATCTTAAGCATGCCATAGTGTTTTGTTGGTCATGTCAAATTAGCCGGGGCTTACACCCCCCCGGCCGTGGCCTCTTAAGCATGCCCGATCGTCAAACCTTAGTGTTTTATCGGTCGAGTGAAATCAGCCGGTGCCTACATCCCCGGCCGTGGCCCCTTATATTCTTTGGAAATTAACGTTTAGCTTTAAGGTTAGTTGGTTTTAATTATGAAATTAAGTTAGATTAGAAAATCTAATTATATTAGGAAATATAATATAACTAATCCAATTATATTAACTGGGTTTAAGGCCGCAGGCCGGCACTCAACCTCTTGTCGATTTTTGAAAAGTTGTTCTAAGCTTATATAGCTTAAAATATAATATAGCTTAAAATATAAAATAATCCGATGAAAAAAAATAGAATATGGAGATTTAATTAAAAGGATCAATATCTAAAGTTTATATTAATTAAAGATTTAATACCTAAACAATAATAGAACTGAATATTAACTGAAAATACTAAGAACTTGAAATAATAAAAATTGTCTCTTAAAGTTATTAAAAAAAAAAATCTCCCGTGAGAAAGTGTTATAACATAGCTAGTAAGTTGTTGAAACATATTGATGCGTGTTTGAAATGCTTGCTCTGATTAGTAGTCTTGATGGTGACGGAAACATGATCGCTATGTAGTCTTGATAGATTTCAACCATCTTAGTTGGACTAATAATATTTGGTGTTGGTAAGATACATGGTGTGGTTTCTTTGTACACTGCAAGGATTTTTCTGCGTCAGTTGACGTTTCGTCTGAATGATCATCAGGGTTGGGTTGTTATCTTATAGAGGCTCGGCTTATCCGTGATAGTTAAAAAAAAAGTAAGAATTCAGTGTTGTTATTGTTTTTTGGTTCTTCTTGTTGTTAGAAAAAATAATAATACCTTCATTGTTTTTCTGGTGACATCTATTTTCATAATTTCTTTTACTTCAAAAGACATGATTCCCCATGTGAGTTTTGCTACTTCTAAGCGACACATATATAGCCCTTTATTCTGCTTGTTACCTCCTTTATGAATTCTCTTTGGGTTGCCTGCAATTAGGGTTAATTGTTGTTATGTAACATGGTGCTCATTAGCATAAATATTGATTTTTTTTAGGCATTACCTTATTTTTTGCTGACAATTTTTGAATGTTGTTTACTGATTAGAGTAAAACTTTCAAACATCGATCCTATAATTTAGTTGGGGTCTGCGACCCTAGAGTTGTTTTGTGATCCCGTCGAATTATCCATGGCTTACAGCCCCGGCCGTGGTCCCTAAAGCGTGTCCCAGTGTTTTGTTGGTCGGGCCAAATTAGTCGGGGCCCCGACCGTGGCCTCTTAAGCATGCCTTAATGTTTTGTTGGTCATGTCAAATTAGCCGGGGCTTACAGCCCCGGCCGTGGCCTCTTAAGCATGCCCTAGTGTTTTTTTGCTTGTGTCAAATTAGCCGGGGCCTACAGCCCCGGCCATCGCCTCTTAAGCATGCCCTAGTGTTTTATTGCTTGTGTCAGATTAGCCGGGGCCTCTTAAGCATGCCCTAGTGTTTTGTTGCTTGTGTCAAATTAGTCGGGGCTTACAGCCCCGACCGTGGCCTCTTAAGATGCCCTAGTGCTTTGTTGTTAGTGGATGAGAATAACAATTAAGCAGTGGTGTGAGATCCCTTTACCTTTAGTATACATGGCTAGAAGAAACCACTTTTAATTAACAATTGAGCTTCCTGGTTTCTACCAGACTCAATGGCACATAGTTAAGGAAGATGTTTGTAAGATGATCAAATCTTTCTTCCATTCGGGTTTTTTACTTCAACAACTAAATAACACTAGAGTCTCATTGATTCCCAAAGTTCAAATAGCTAACAAACCGGAAGATTTTCGTCCCATAGCTTTATGCAACAATGTTTACAAAATCATCTCGAAGATCATTGCCTTGAGGATGAAGAAACATATTGCAAAAATCATCTCGCCAATGCAGTCGGCCTATGTACCAGGCAGACTAATCTCAGAAAACATTTGTCTAGTGCAGGAAATTGTCCAAGCTATGAAGAAAAAAGAAGGATTAAGTGGTCATCTTGCTCTTAAAATGGATATGTCTAAAGCATTCGATAGACTTGAATGGAGTTTCCTTTTAAACATTCTTAAGCAGATTGGTTTTTCAGAAAAATTTCGAAAGCTTATTTCTCAGTGCATTTCTACAACACATATTGAAGTCATGTTGAATGGTTCTCCCACGACAGCATTCAAGCCGACTAGAGGAATTAGACAGGGTGATCCGCTATCACCCTATCTATTTATTCTAGCTATGGAGTCTTTCTCAAGGTTCCTAGCTCACTGTGAATCAACTGGGCAACTCACAGGTATGAAAATTTCACGTTCAGCACCAAAGATCAACCACTTGCTATTTGCGGATGATTGTCTCTTATTTTGTAAATCTAATGATGCACAAGTTCAAAAATTGCTAAGTGTGATACATCAGTTTTCCATTTGCTCAGGGCAGTTGATAAATTTCAACAAATCAGCTGTGTATTTCAGTTCTAATCTTTCACCTGAAGATTGTCAGACTTTCAGTGGAGCTCTACAAGTCAGATACTTAAATATCACAGATGAAAAATACCTCGGTCTTCCCTTTTTTGTAGGCAGGAAAAAACGTATACCCTTGTCTATTCTATGTGATAAAATGGACCACAGATTTGCAAACTGGAATGGCAACAACATGTCTGAAGCACCGAGATCTGTTATGATGAAGAATTTCTCTAACGCGATACCAATTCATCATATGACGAGTTTCAGGCTTCCAGATGTTACCATTAAAAATATGAGTTCAAAACAACAACAGTTCTGGAGAAATAAGAAGTCATGTAGAGGCAACCATATTATAACTTGGAGAAGAACTCAGAAACCCAAAGAAGAAGGAGGAATTGGTTTTCGAGATATGCAAATCTTCAATAGGGCTTTACTTGCAAAGTTCGCTTGGAAACTTTGCTCTGACACGGAATCCATGATGACCAAATCTCTACGGTCTAAATACTTTCCAGATGGCGACCTCTACAACTTGAAAAAGAAGAGCAATACAACATGGTCCTGGAGAAGTTTGAGTTCTGAGCTAGGGTTTGTGCAATCAAATAGTTGTTGGTGTCTAGGAAACGGCAGGAAGATATTGATTTGGCAGCACGAATGGATCCAAGCTTTATCACGTCCTCCAGCTCCAAAGCAAGGCTGTACGTCTCAGTAGCAATACAAGTTTGTGCACCAATTGTTTAACCAGAATAATAGTTCCTGGGATATACAAAAACTGCAAGAGTTATTTGAGCCTGACATAGTAAACTACATCATGGGATTACAGATTCACAGTAACTGCGAAGACAGGTTGATCTGGTTGTTAGAGAAAAATGGCAGGTTCGCTGTAAAATCAGCTTACAGATCAATGTATGAAGAACAAGAAACACCAGTCTCGGTGGGACCAAGAATGATAAAAATCTACAAATCGTTGTGGAAGTTGCCTATTCTTCCCAAAATCAGACAATTTCTTTAGAAATCAGTCTCTACTCTCCTTCCAACAAGATACGTTCTCAGTACCAAGATTCCTGGAATTCCTTCTATTTGTCCTTTCTGTGAGCAGGTGCTAGAAACTCCATCTCATGTTATGATGGAATGTAATTTAGCTAGAGCGGTCTGGTTTTCTATCTCTGGTTGGTCCTCGACTGGTTCCTCTTCCTTCTCAGATTGGATATGCAACTGGTTTGATGACTTTCATGATAAAAAGATCTCAACAAGTGAAATATGCAAAAGAGTTATCATTGCTTGGTGCCTATGGTCCGACAGATGTGACAAAACTTTTAAGGGCATTAATCCTCATCCTGAAAGAACTATCTTAAAAGCTCGCACTTTCATTAGTGAAAACTTAGCTCATAATAATTCTAATCATCCCACTTCTGCTGGAGTTTCTCGTAGTAATATACATTGGATACCTCCCCCTGTAGATGCTGTTACCTTCAATATAGATGGTTCTTACTTGTACTCTAATAACACAGGTGGAATTGGACTAATGGTTCGAAACTTTGCAGGTGAGCAGCAAGCAGGTGATTGCATCTACTTGACGGACGTGAGAAGTGCGGCGTAAGCAGAGTGCATGGCTTTATGGGAAGCTGTGAATCTGGCGCAAAGTCTGGAGCTAGAGGAAGTGCACTTTCAACTTGACGCCAAGACGGTGGTAGAAGCAGTCAACAATAACGCATCTATTAATTGGCAATTACTTAATTTAGTAAACGATATTCAAGGTTTTTTTAGTAGATTTACTTCTAGGAAATGTTCATACATTCCCAAAGAAGGTAATAAAGTAGCAGACATTCTCTCTAAACTAGCTAGAGAGAATACTCTATCAATAGCTTGGTCTAGTTATTAACCGATGGAAATCAGGGCACAGCTTGCTGTGGACAAATCTTTTGTACTGAATTAATCTTTCTATTAATACATCATTTCTTGTTTCAAAAAAAAAAAAAAAAAAAAAAAAAAAAAATAACAATTGAGCTACAACTGAATTCAGGTCCAGATCGTAACAAAGTAAACCACTTTTCACCTTTACTGGGTGTAGTTTGATTTTTTTCCGTGTATTGCAAAGTAAGAATGTACCAAAATAAAGTTAGTTAAACCATGCAACTGAAACATATAAGATTCATTTTTAAAGAAACCTATTATAGGGGCTTCACAATCCAATAGAGGGTCTTCATTTGGATTCCTAATGACCAAAAAATTGGTTATGAGGTATTCTTGATTCAATACCAAATGTCTAAAATAACCTTCAACTAAAATCAAAACCTAAAAACTAATTTTAATTCAAAAATCTGCTCCGCTTCTTCTTCTTCTAACTTCCTCTCCTTCCTCTCCTTCATTAACCATAATAAATCGTTCCCTCTACTTTTTTTCAATCAAAATCATTTCACCATCTTCGATCAATCGACAATTCGAAAAACTTATAATCGTCGATCGAATTCTCTATTAAATGTGCGGAAGAAGCATATTAATAGAAGTAATGGTAATCAACAAACCAATTACGTTTTAAATGGTTAGATTGATTGAAACAATAGAAAAAATTAGGTTTCAGAACCAGTTACAATTGGGTTTTCCTCAAAAAAAACCCAACCGTAACTGTTTTGACCAAGAAAAACCCAGCCGTAACTGATTTACAGTTAGGTTCGTTCACAATAAACCCAGCCGTAACTGTTTTACAGTTGGGTTCGACAAAAAAAAACCCAGCCGTAACTGATTTACAGTTGTGTTCGAACAAAAAAAACCAGCCGTAACTGATTTACAGTTGGGTTCGTTCAAGACCAAACCTAACCGTAAAACCACAAAACCCAGCCGTAACCGGTTTACAATCGGGTTTTCCTAATTTTACATAGTTACGGTTTGGAGTTCATCATCACCTAACCGTAAATTTGCCTTACGGTTGGCTACGAAGGAAAAACCCAACCGTAAACCGTTATGAAAAGCTAAAAAATTCAATTTTTTAGCGTGTACTTTCATCAATTTTGAGAAATAAAAAGGACATTGGTTGGGTGATTTAAAATCTAGGGTTTTAGCTAATTAGTTAAGTTGATACGAATATACCTATAGCTTGTCAATAATTTGACTCGTAACACTGTTGTAGTGGATGATTAAGGAATCCCTGCACAACTTGGCATGAACGCCACCGTATAAGCTTTTCCAGAATTTGAAGCTATGAAGATGCTATTAACTTGTTGAAGACAGTGATTAGTGACTTGTTGAAGACAGTGATTAGTGAATCCACCAAACAGTAATGCCATCTGTAGGAGTCGAACCCACAACTACATGGTTGAGAACCATGTGCTCTTCCATTTGAGCTAAGACAGCATATACCAAATCCAATTTAAGTGGGATTTAATATGAGTAGTATAAAGTAGATTGGTCACGTAGTTGTAAACATTAACTATCTTTAGATCCTAATTCAGACTCGCAGATAGCCATTTGTACACCTAGCATGATACTACACAAACACAGTGTGGAGAGAGCAAGAGATAATTTGACCAGTAAAGTACCTCCCATATCAGGAATAAGATCCGTACAACATTTGCAAGGTGTCGTGGTGGTGTTCATATGGGTATAGAAATAGTTCAATTCATATAATAATCAGCGTGGTAGTGTTAAAAGTACCTCTTGAATTCATCTGAAGTTCCGAACCCCTACAAAATCCAAATAATGAAGAAAGAAATCATAAATAATCCAATTAAGACTGAAGCTTAGAGATATATAATTAACCATTGAACAGCCAAATGCAGATCAGAAGAATGAAAGTGATAGAAGTCAAATCATCATTCTATTAGGATCCACTTCGTAAAACGGACACATCAACTTAATCACCCTAAATTAGTTTCACAAAATATACTTATAACGCCACAAAAATTGTCATTTCAAGCTTAACAACTTTGGCACCTATAATGCCGCAAAACAGTTACTAACATCAATAAAGTAAATTAAACATAAACAAAATATGAAACTTAACGATTCAGAATGAACTTGGAAGTTCATATTAAGAGGAATGAGCTTTAAGTCGCAAGACCTGAAACTTAAAAATTCAGAATGAACTTTTCACTTTTCTAGTAGATTCCTGTCTGAGTTGGATAACAGCTGAAGACAAAGGAGCAGTCAGATTTCAGAAGTTAAAGTGAGCGTTGAAAAACAATAAACCAGAACTTAACTTATCTATTGAACTGATTACACCAAGTTGTACCTCCAATGGTTACCAAACAAAGACAACAAAAGAAGTCTTAAGCCTACAGAAGAAACAATTCAAAGCAAAAGCCACAATAATTCAGAAAAGACCATAATTAATAAAGGAGACACCGTACAAATAGTTGATTAACAAAGGAGGCACCGTACAAATAGTTGGGTAATATATGCTGCAGAAAGTCTTTTGGATACATAACTACAATAATAAGAAGACAAATAAACGACAAAAGAACTTCTTTGTAGGTTTTATCAAATAATGATTGTACGTAGATTTCTTACAAATTCAAAGCTTGCGGTAGCATATCCGAAATGATTATATATATGAACACACTAAGAAGTTGATCTAGCATTTTGCCATAGAATGTTACAAACTTGCACTCTGGAAAAAGTTTAGTTGTTGAATAGTTACTGACTGAACTCTATATGAACTGAAATTTCAAATATTCATTATACATACCTTGATCATGAAGGGATTTGGTACAGAATGAGTTATCACCAAAGAGCAGGCGCAGTGATGCCCTCGATCCGATTGGCCAATTACCGACACCTATTGAAAGCAAGCCAACATTATAAATCTTCTAATTGTACAATTGACATCTGTATGTGCAGATGTCCAACCCAAATTATGCTACCGGTTCTTGGCAATTTATCGATTAGATGCCAAGGACAATCACTAATTTAAAGTTAGCAGATTGTAATCACATATATTGAGTTACCGGGATAATTCAACTGAACTGATAATAATCGTCTCATAGCACATAACGCTCGGCAATCACTAATTTTGGTACGAAGTTGCAACAGAGTTCCCAACCATAACACTCAGCAACATTTACACAATTCCAGGAGTTATGAGGCTTTGAAGGTCCCAAATTCATAAGCACATATATGCAAGCTCTGTAATGAGAGCAAATGGTGTTCATTGCAAATGAATACTGAACACTTTACTAAAGAAATATAGTATCAAATTAGAAGATAGCCAATTAGCACTTCTGAATCACAAATTTACAATCTGAAAAGACATGAACTTGAAATCCAAAACCCCTTAAACTAACAAAGCACGGAAATTATAATCACCATAAACATAGACCTCAAGCCCACGATTGTCAGTTCTCAATTCCGACACTCCTTCCAGTTAGGCCTCTTTGTAACTTCCACATTTGTCAAGCTTCTCTGAATCAACATGAATAAGGGGATTAGATGACATACATGTAAGATTAATATTGCCAATCTGATTGCTGGAGTTCGTGGTATTCTGAGAATGTGAAACCTGCTTATTAAAAAAAAAAAAAGGAAAAGCTTCTTGGGAAAGATAATCCAGTCTATATATTGCATCTCACTTCCTTCCTCCTCAACAATCAATCAAAAAGCACATAAACAAAAATTGAAAGTAATGTAATTCCGGCAACAATATTTCTATATAAATCTTCTTCTCCGCCAACAAAAAAAAATATCAGGATCCTAATTTCAAAATCAGGATTTTTTTGAAACCTACCCCAAAAAGGAAAATCGGTGAAATCATCAGGGATTCTTCATATTTCGCTTCAAAGACCTGACCAAGAGGAATATGTCACCTGTGAGATTATAATCGAACCAAAAAATCAGCGTTGTCTCCCTTGAAACCCACGATTTTATTACAACTTATGAGAGAGAAGAAGGATTTCTTAGTTGCATAGGGTTTATGAGAAAGAGAGAGAGAAGAGGGAACGACGCGAATAAAGAAGCCCGGTTATATGAGGCAAAGAACGCACGGAGACAGAATCGGACGGCCCCGAATTCACAGAATCGCATCTGGACGGACCCGAATTACTCTTATTTCCTCCCCCCACCGGCCTTCCCAGGCCACAGGATCGGCAAATCCTACGATCACGAATGACTCAAACATATCCCCGACTAAATCGACAAAGATATAAACCCAAGCTTGTATCGGGGTTTCTGTTTTCCTTTTTCAGAGTTTCTTTCGAGCCCTATTTCTTCCATTAACATTCCTCATCCTCGCAAATCATAAGTATACAATTTCTTGTCTGTAAAGAAATTTATCTGAGAATATTTGAGAATGCATCGGCTTAAGTACAAATTAGCAGAATCAAGAAGTTTGATCAAGAATGGATTATCTTCTCTCTTGAAAACCCAGAACGAATTTCATTCAACTTCCTCATCTACTACAATCGGAAAGAATTTTTCGGATATTATTCCAGCGGTAATTAACAAAAGTAGTTTCTCAGTTATAATTTGATTTATGCTTGTTGAATTTTTTTCTAGGGTTTATGGTACATTCTATGTAGTCAGTGTAGTTTCCTAAACAATTTGAGCAGACATGTTTTATCACCTAATAACTTAATAGATCTACTATTCATAACTTTAACTTAGTGTTATGTTTGATTGGGAGAACTGATAACTATTGCTGAATCTATATTTGATTGTAGGTTGAGCTACATCCAAGTAGTGTGAGTAAGACTATTGCCAAGCCAAAGTGGTTGAAAAGGGTAAGTGTCTAACATTTAAGAGTCATATTTGTTTCTTACACATTTCTGCAGATAGACTGATTTTTTCCCTTCGTTATAAACTGCAGGAGTTTGTAACTGTTGGAGGTTAGTATCGCAGTTTCTTTAAGTTGGTTATACTTTTTTTAGTACCTGTCTTTCTCTTGGTGGTTTCTTTCGGAGTACTGAAGAGTTGGTAGCTAAATTTCATTGAGATAATATTCTTGTAACTCTAGTAAATGTGTGTTTGTATCTACGATAATACTGGGATGAGGAAACCAACCTATATGATCCCAATCGTAGGCATTAAACTTTAGAGATTTTAAGTGAATTTTAGAGTTAAATTGGCTGCTCTAAACCAGTCGATATTAGGTGGTGAGGTGGAAGATGTTAAACTTTTATACTTTGAGCCCTACTTGAGCCTTTAATAAGCTTAGCTTTTTATCAGCAAGCTTATTCGTACGTGGTTGAACGAAAAAGAGCTACCAAACTGTTTTAGGAAACTTTCTGATGAAACATAGATAAATTAAGATGCATATTTTCCTTCTAGTTGAGATAACCTGGCCTAAGCATCAATTGGTCATTGGCCTAACATACTAGAAACCTTGTTTACATCTTTTTCGTGTTCCTGCATGGAGCAATGGGATCTGAGTTTAGTTATGCTCATAGTGTAGCTATATCAATTATCAAGATCAATTTGAAGAAGTCAAGTTCTATGTTGTCATGGGCGTAAGGCGCTGCGTGGCGTGGGGTGTAAAATCCCGAGCCGCAGCGAGGCGCGGCGAAGCCGCGGCGTAGAACAATAATTCCCACATAGGTTTATGTTCTTGACATAACTGATACTAATTAGCTTAGGATTTTCTATATTAGCTTTTAAATCTTAATGAAAAAGATTTGCAAAAAATTTGGAAAGATTTTTTTTCCTTCACTATTGTTAAAATAATTAACAAAAACAGCTAGGAATGATCGGTTTCTTAACATAATTAGCTTAGGGTTTTAAAATATTAATGTCTGACTTAATGAAAAAGATTTCAAAAGACTTTGGCAATATTTTTTTTCCTTTTATGGCATAAAATGCCACTTTGGCGCCCAAGAAACTGGCGCCTTGGCCTGAGCGCCTAGAAAGGCGACGCCTGGGCGCCACTTTTTAAAGTGGCATCTCCTTACCCACTGTGTGGCGCCCAAGTTCAGAATAAGGCCACTTTGGCGCCTTGGCGGCGCCTAGGCGACGCCTTTGACAACATAGGTCAAGTTCTTGTCTCGCTTTGAACTTCTTCCCTTACTTTTTTGGTTGGTGTGAATGTTATATGTTGTTTTTGGTTGAACCTTTATCTTATTATTTTTATTTTTTTGTCAATAAGAATCAGGCTTACTGTAGAAGTTCAATTTTCTGTAATGTTTCGCCAGGTGCCCATTTCAAAGGACCGCAAACCAGAGAATCTACAGTGGCTCTGTTAACTCCTCATCAACTCAATAAATATAACGGATGTCACGAAAATCTTCCTTGTTTTGTTAGATCTCTTGCATCCAGTTCAGCTTCTCAGTCGGGGCAAAAAAAGAATGAGGTTTGAGAATTCAAACTTATAGCCCGTGCTTTTATATTTAGTACTTCTTCATATAATGTTTCAGTCATAGTCACGCTGAAGTTCGTAGATCCATTCTCTTCTTCGGTTCGGTCATTATCTTAATTTCTGTAAATTTGCATTGTGAACGTCCATAGTAAGAAGCATGCTCATTATCTGTACTCAGGATGACCATCAGGAAATGTGTAATCCCAACCTAACCTTGTAGCAGGGGCGGAGTCATGCCTTGTAGCATTCTTTCTCTTTGTTTTATGTGTCATATTACTTGGAGTAACTAACATTTCCTTCTTATTGGTCATACTGCAGAGTAGAAAAGACTTAAAAACTACTGTTGAAGATCCCTTTGATGAGCTCACGGATAAGATTCCGCAGAAACCTGTGACATTTACAGAAGGGGCCTCCTACAGCTTTATCATTATTGCTGGTCTTGGTGTTGCAATTGCTGCAGGATATGCTGTAGTTAAGGAGCTAATCCTCGAACCTAAAGAGTAATATGTTTGCATCCATTTAAGCCATCGTTATCATCTTGTTTTTCATGGGTTTAGGTTTTGGGTTTTCATTTAACGTGAACTCTCAACCGATTCATATAGGTATAAAATATTCAATAAGGCTCTAGCCAGGATTCAGGATGACCATCAGGTTGGTTGAAGGAGAATACTTTTCTTTGGAATTATCATTAAGTTAAAAAATTATAGCCTCCGGATGATACTACATAAAAGAGGTGTAATTGATCTGTATCATTTCAAACTTATATCAGGTGAAATCAAAAATCGGGTCTCCTATTACGGGATACGGTCAAGAGAGTAGAAACAGGGCTGCTCGCCAACGGATTCCCCACAGGGTTTGGACTGATGAAGATGGTGTTGAGCATGTTGAGGTAACGCCCAAAATATATAAGTTTCATTGTGTAATTGCACTTCGCTCAGAATCTTGATTTCTTGTTTTTTCCAGTCGTCTTAGCAAAATGCTTACGTAAAGTTTATTTTCCAATTCAAAATTTTTATGCAGGTTAACTTCTATATACGTGGCCCCCATGGAGCCGGAAAGGTATATAGTGAGATGTTCAAAGACCAAGCCGACAAGCAATGGAAATTCATGTTCCTAATTGTTGAAATCAAATCCCCCCATCCAGCACAGTTAATACTCGAGTCCTTCATTCCAGCTTAAGATGAAAAACTGAAAGTGTACTGGTTGGCACTAGTGCGGTTTAGCCAATCTGACATTCGTCGTGAAGGTAACCAATTTTCTATCGTCCTCGAAACATTCAAGGCGTATATTTTGTTTTCTTAAGGCAGATTGATCATGTTATTTTATTGAAGCGATGGGCCGAAAACATAGACGAATTTCAAAGTTTGAGCTAAAGAAAACCCTTCTTTAATTTTGATCTCCAATGTGAAATAATGTTTTGGACAAATATAGTTCGAGTCAGGTGTTAGGCTTTATACTAGTTCAAGTGATCTGTTTCACTACCGTTTCAAATTGTGGTATGAAAGGTCAGGATGGTCTGATTCACTGCTCTAGTTTTTCTTTTTTTTCTTCTTCTTTTCCAGTTATGAATATATAACAAATGCATTTCAGGTCTTCATTTGCCCTTTTTACAGTTGAGAGTGAAACAAGTTAAAGTATGGCTGTGTTTGAACAAATCCCAGTCTGAATTTAGGTGGGACGGAACATTTCTTGCAGGGTAGGTATTTTTGTTGAGGTCATGGCACAATTGTTGCTGTTTTGTAGTTATTTTACGAGGCACACACATTGTCCTGTGCAATCATAATAGTTTGTAAAAGTCAGGGATGCCAAATTTGGCAATTTCCGTCTTGAATCTGACAATCACCGTCTCTTCGTCCTCGAGCCACTGGTGGTTGATGGAAAACCTGCATTTTGATTTTAATTTATTTTTGATACGTTTAGAGACTAGAGCATACATGAATCCAGAATTCACATCTTACAGACGCACCTACAGAGCCTGCAGACCATTTGTGGTGAGTATTTTTAAAGCTCAACTAGAAGAGAAAAATCAAGCCAGCTAGAACATCACTAATAATAACAAATTCCATTGTTTGTTTTTGCAAAAACAAAACCACAATTGTTGTTTGATTTTATCGTTTATGTATTCACGTGGATATGTTATCCAACTTTTAAGAAGCCGCCAAAAATATCACTTCTACTTCTCCCTCAATGCTCTATTTCGCCTAGCCACTTCTCCTTTTGAGCAAGTGATGATTTGGTATTTATCTAATATGATCAATTACTTTCCTTCCCTATCTCAAGTTTATGTTTTTTTTTTTTTTTTTGGTGCCGCGTCTGTACTATTTCAGTTGAAAGTATTCGTGGGACCAAAGTATCCTGGGACCAATTGTAGAAAAGAAAAAGAAAACAAGAAAAACGTCTGTACTATTTCAGTTGAAAGTATTGCAGGACCAATTGTTTTTGTGAACCCCCCCGACAGTTGCAATGAAATAGCGCAACTCTAGATCTGAAATATCCATTCTATTGTAATGAAATATCCATTCTATTGTAAAATTTTGTTGTTCGAGTGTACCCTATACGATAGCAACTCTAATACGAACAAAAGTTACCAATAGTTCCTAGTTCCTACACCAACTCAGGTGCCCAAATGTAGTACCACAGTTCAGTCCGTGTGTGTTCAGGAAAAAAAATAAAATATGTTGCATAATTGAACAGCTGAATAAATGAATCCCTGTAGGGGGTTGCTTACCACTAAAGCTTGCATGACTCTTTTCTTTAGTTATAATTTACCAACTTGATTGTCAGCCCAGCTTTGTATCATCCAAATAAAAACCATGAGCTGACAAATCCATATTTGTCCGCAAAGTGTTCTACCTGCAAAAAAAAGAGCCTGATTTGGTAATACATAATCCGCCTTACAATGTTACAGGATGTCTGGCAGAGTTACTTGCGAACTAATGTCTCTTCATTAACATAGCTTAAAAATTAAAAGAAAACCAACTATACGATAACCAGAGATACAATCATATTCAGAAAGACTGGAAAGTAATTGCAGGTCAATGTCAGTAACAAATACATATTGTGAAACTCAAATTCAGCGTTCCCTTTGACAAGCTCTTCTTAGAATGGCATAAAAGGTTAAAAGTAAAATAACTCAAACAAGCATATGTGTGCGGAATAACTACTCAAGTGATCGTTCAATCTCAAAACTATTTAAGGTAAGAACATCTAGCGGCGTATATCAGCATGCCAACTTTATCCTTATATGTGGCACGTGGAAGCTACTGAATGACAACTTTCACTAGCGTTTCTCATTTACAGGAGAAAACATGATGCTGGTGAACTCATTTAACGTATCATGCATAAATTCAGTTTAACCAGAATAAGCACCTACAAAACGCTCTGACACCCTTATAGATTGAATAAAATGAATAATCATGCAGCCCTTATTTGTTAAAGACAAGTACACCGTCAGCGAGGGAGAAAATACAAGTAGTTTGGATTCCAAACAATATATTTTCTGCCGATCAAAATAAACAAATAACCAGACACTATTTACTAAGATCCTGAATCACTTTTGACTCCATGTAGCAGTTTCCTCCTCATCAAAAAAATTCTAACACTTGCATTGTAGTTTCCTAGGGGCACAATATCTGCTAAGATCCCGAATCACTTTTGTGTCCACGCAGCAGTTTCCTCCTCATCTAGGATACTCCTTTCAAAAAAAAATTACCACATAATGTTGTAGTTTCCCGGGGTTTCTAGAAAAGGTTTATGGCATGCTTAACTACGCAACCGAGTGCAACTAAGTACTGATTGGATGACCTACGAGACACAACAAGATATGCAGATGAATTAACAGCGCAATACATACAGAGCTGGTCTATGAAAAAGAAAAGCCAATGTCGGTTGATCAGTTGATGCAAATACAGCAAGAACTTGCTACACTTACCAAGTACTAGAGCTTTCATCAATGCAGCTTCAGAGGAACGGCGAAGAAGCACGAAAGGTTAACACCCACGACTACAAAAAAATCCTATAGCTAGTGAGTTCAGACATTTTAATTCTCTCCTAAGCACCACATACTTGGAGAATTGGATCATGAATAACGACAAGTTTCTAATGCATGTGCGATAACAACTCAAAATGGAAGGCAGGCGTGAAAAGTAACACAATGTATATACCTATACATTAAAATACTGAAAATTAGGACTGGCATATAATGTCTGCAGTAGCCGAAAATGGAATAAAAAATTCTAACGTGTTATGGGTTCATACGTCTTTCGTAAACAAGAGAAACCGAGACACGTGTAGCTAGAACAAATGATTTGACAGGATAAGTAAAAGGTGGCAGCAAAAATGTAAGTTAACATAAGTAACTTAAACCTCATCAGGAGAGTTTCTCCTGATGAGGAACGGCGAAGAAGCACGAAAGGTTAACACCCACGACTACAAAAAAATCCTATAGCTAGTGAGTTCAGACATTTTAATTCTCTCCTAAGCACCACATACTTGGAGAATTGGATCATGAATAACGACAAGTTTCTAATGCATGTGCGATAACAACTCAAAATGGAAGGCAGGCGTGAAAAGTAACACAATGTATATACCTATACATTAAAATACTGAAAATTAGGACTGGCATATAATGTCTGCAGTAGCCGAAAATGGAATAAAAAATTCTAACGTGTTATGGGTTCATACGTCTTTCGTAAACAAGAGAAACCGAGACACGTGTAGCTAGAACAAATGATTTATCATGATTTGACAGGATAAGTAAAAGGTGGCAGCAAAAATGTAAGTTAACATAAGTAACTTAAACCTCATCAGGAGAGTTTCTCCGATGAATGCATTCAAGTGGTCTTGCATATCAAAGAAGCTGCATATCCTTTCCATACAATTTCTCTGGATTGATTAGAGGCAGCACAATTATTGTTAAAAAATCATCACTGCATGTCCAACACACAATATCAGGATCACTTTTAAAAGCTATAACAAGAAACTATAACAAGAGAAACATCCAGAAGACTCAAGAGCCACGCAACAAGATACTGGATAAAAGCAAAACAACATATAACTTCTATTGATCCATCTGTTTATTGGAATTTACATCTGCCACGGGGATTCCTACTAAAACTACTGGTAACCAAAGAAAACATTTTCATTAATTTATCCCAAGCTTCTACAGACTCGAAATTGAAACACGACTAAGAACATTAACAAAGATACTACTGATCTATCGAACTTTCCATTTGTTTTCTATAGAATCACAGTCTCGACTGTAATTTTTAATACCTCTCGAAATGAGGTCTCAATGTCGGACGAAGAAGAAAAACTTGCAGATAAGAACAGTCCAACTAGGGCACCACAATCATATCTACCTCTGCACCAACAAATAAAGAAGATAACATTTAGAATTATTAATTCTGGGTTTCAACAGATTCAGCCATAAAAACTTGTAAATCACAAAAAAGACTAAATATTAAAAAGAGATTACCTTAGAAGGACCTTCAGGAATACTGTAAGAATCTGCTGTAATTCCAGCTAGCCACATACCAGGTAAAACATTCTGAATTTTTTTTTTAATCAAAACAAATTTTTTGGATTAGTTCTTGTTCATCAATGAAAATAAAATCCATTATTTCAAAATATAATAAAAAAAAAAAAAAAAAAAAATTACATACATCAATAACTTTCTGAACAGCCTTAGTTCGTTTCTTTGGTCTACGAGGAGGTTTTGATCCAGTCATAATAAAGAAATCCTCTTCAATCTCCTCCCTTGAAAGAGAAATCCATAACTTCCGTTTCTCTCCTCTATTATCAACATTGACGTTTTCAGCAAAACCTCTTAATCTAGAGGACTTTGGTGGTGGCTGTGGCTGCTGCCGCTGATGATGATTCTCTACTGGTAGTTTCTCATGAAAGTCAGTGTTTTTGACACCATTGATCTCATCATGAGTAGTAGCGGCTGGTGCTTTAGGAGCAGCTCTCCTTGGCCTAAGATTCCATCTTGAATCTCCTTCATCAAAACCACCAGGTATCCGATTCCTGATTACACCATAATCCAACTTCAAAGACTTAATTTCATTCTCAGAAATAGAATTCTTACTCTTAACTGGTTTTTCTTTTTCCATTGAAGTTGGAGGTGAAGGTGTTGGTGAATAAGGTAGGTTCAATTGATTTTTTGCACTAGATTCCTCCATTGAATTGTTATGATCAGGAGAAAAACCCTCTTCTGAGTTTCTGAAGAAATTGGTGTTGCTGGTGGTGGTGTTGTTAATCTGATGATTCTTGCCCCCCCATTTAAATGGTGGGAAATTATGTAATGGTTGATGATGAGATCTTACCGGCACAGTTGCCATGAATGAATCACTCAATTCACTGTAATTCTATATATGTTTTTTGCAAAAGAATCTGTATATTGAATGATCAAAATCTAGGGTTTCATTACTCTGATCCTACACAGCAGCAGTAGAGAAAAAAACAAGAGGAATTTTTTTTTTTCCTTTTGGTGGAGAGAAAGGGAGTTTATTAGAGGAGGAGGAAGGGTATTATAATGGTGCCAACCATTACTTATTCAGCGGAGCGGACTACGTATTTAGTGTAAGGTTCCATATGGGTCCCATTTGAGGGTAATTTCGTAATTATGTACACATATTATTTTCTGGGGTACAAACTACAAGAGGAAAATCAACCAATTTTCTTCCCCGTTTCTTTAAAAGACCCCCCGGTCGGTGGTACAATAAACCTAATTCAAACCTGACTGTCGGCATTAGTGATACGATTAACTCATAATCACAAACCTAAACTGAGGGTGCATTCGATTCGCCTTCGCATTGGTGTGAAACTAGAAGCTACATGGAGACGATAGCATTTGCTTGCATACATTATCGGCTTATCCGGCCACGACCTTAGGTCTCCGCTTCTTAGTCTTGCCGATTCCGTTTTTAGGGTAATATATGGTAAATATAGGTCATGTATTAGGGTAATTTTTTATTAGCTTTTGTCATGAACAGTCACATAATCCTTTTGTAATCGATAGCCAAGGCCCAAGTAGAATAATTTCTCACTGATTTCCTTTTCTTTTCTCTTGGAGTTTTGTCCTTTTCAAAATGTCATCATACAAGTTATGAATTTTTTTATCTGGTGTGGCAATGTATGCTTTATCTTCATTAATTTCTTGCTTAGATAAGACCAATTTTTTCCTACTGGGATTATCAAGTTTTATGGGAATTATTATATCTATATAAAATAAAATAATTTTCGTCATTGGATTCACCATGGATTATTAGTATCTTGATGTTTTAACGGTAGGAAAATCGACTTACATTATCATTTCCTTTTTACAATCTAATGATCCATTGTACGTGATTTCAAATAAAAATAATATTTAACAAAATAATTTTCTTCAAAACGCACAATTGCAGTAACCGTCTTTATTGTTGGTTGTTAAATAGATTCACCATGCCAACCGCTAATCTACTATCTTCCGTTTATCTCATTTTCAAATTAGTATTTTAGTCTCTATGGGATCAACTTGATGGGTAAAATATCTTTGAAAAATAATAACGGTAGGAGTCTGAAAATCGACTTACATTACTCATTTCCTTTTTACAATCTAATGATCCATTGTACGTGATTTCAAATGAAAAATATAACAGCAAATCTATTGATATTTAACATCAAATCTGATAATTTAATTAATCGTTAGCTCGCTTGGTCTTCAAAACGCACAATTGCAGTAACCGTCTTTATTGTTGGTTGTTAAATAGATTCTACGACTGACGGTCAATGCCAACCGCTAATCTACTATCTTCCGTTCTTATTATTTGCACTATACAAAACCCTTTGACAATGCTCATACTGTCCTTTTCCGTTTAACTTCAAATGCATTGTAGGTGATTTTAGTCTTTTTTTTTTTTTTTTTTTTTTTTTTTGATAGAATAGGTGATTTTAGGTGAAAAGAAGGTACATGAAGTAAAATAAATCAAAATAAAAATCAACCATAATGCAAGTTTTAGTTTGTTGGACTTAGCAAAAAAATAAATAAAAAATAAATCAAGTTTTAGTTTGCCATTGTTGGTAACTAGTACGAGTATCAAGCAAATTCTCTAAAAATTGCATGACTGGTTTATTGGTGTCTTTAAGATCGCAACATAATCTATCATTCCAAAATCAATGGCATTGTTGTTTGAGCAAAAAAAGATAAACAAGTAATTCTTGCAAAATTCCAATTATAAGATGTATTGTAGGGTCGTAGTAATGTATTACTTTCTATAAAAATAAAATCTCAAGTACAAAATGAATTGAAAAATGTTACTATCAATTTAGTAGAGACACGAAGAATGAATGATGTCAACATACTTATCATGCCTTCATTATTTTCTATGCACATAAACAATATGCTAATTTTGACTCGAGGCACGCTGAAATATTCACTCATAAAATTCAAATGAAAATAACCATGCTTGACCACATTCAAGAAATCAAAGTAAATACCATTCAATCCCACAATTAACCATACTAAGTGACAACTGCTAACTATGCTTATATCACCTCTGAATAAAAAGAAAGCAAGATGGCAGCCATGTATAGAAACATGTAAGAGATTTGGGCATGAAAACATAAATAAAATACTGGAGTGGACATGATTTTGGTCAATGACATTTGGCTAAACGATGTTAGGTTAGGTCTGTTACAAAAACGCCAGTTTTATTATTTGCGCACCAAAAATTAGATTTCAAACACCAGATTCTAAATTTATACGATGTGGGTGCTTAAATCGAAGCTGTTGGGTGTACGAATATACAAAAGGTAGATTGACTGACGTCGCCGTTAAAAATTACAGTAGAAAAAGAAAAGGGACGAGATACCGAAAGAGGAAGAAGCTCAGCTGCTCAGGATCCCGCCCCCCCACCCCACCCAATCAATGGCTTTCAGGGACCTGATCATTTTAAGCTTATTCCTCTCATTTTCTAAGGTAATATTTTTTCATCTACCGATCTTAGTTTAATTTTAATTTTTGTTTTTAATTTTGGTTCATCATATTCAATTTTAGGTGTTTGGAAGTGAAACACAAAATTCAGTGCGATTTCCGTTGGTTATTAGTACTTGGCCGTTCTTAGATGCTGTTAGGGCTGCCTGGCTGGCTGTTGATAGTGGGTTATCTGCAGTTGATTCAGTAGTGGAGGGTTGCTCTACTTGTGAAGTCTCGAGGTGTGATGGTACAGGTGTGACTTTGTTTAACACCATACTTCTCAAAGTGAAATGCATTTACTGTACAATTACTAAGAATTAACTTGTACTCCAGTTCTTGGTTATATTTGATCATATTATTCAACTTTAGACATTCTGGATTTCACTATGTGCCACAACAATATGACATAATGGTTTAATTCTGATATAAATTTCTTACTAAGTTAAATGTCTACGGGGTTTTGGAGACATAAGTGTTGTTGTTCTCTTCTGAGTCAAACTGGTGAGTAAAACAATGATATATATGTTTCTTTGGTCTTCAATGATGTATATTAGGTGTCATATTGTAGCTATAGTTCATTTCAACGATTCCAGAGGTATATCCGAGTAAAACTTATTGTGGAGTCCTAGCATTCAGCGATTTAAGAGGCGTACCAAGTATAAATTATCTTACAGTCCTAGGCTCCTAGCATTTTGAATGTTGGATGTTGAATCAGATTGTTTTGGTAAAAAACTCTGAATAGAGATTTTCACACTAAACGTAGCTTCAATTAGTGTGAATGTAACACTACCTGAACTTCGGAATTTGTTCCAGATCTATCTCAATTTTACACAAATGTAAATTGTATGACTAAGGCTGCATTTACTTTGTCTTCTAGTTTAACTGATACTTTTTGTGTTATTACGATTTTTGTGAACAGTGGGGCCAGGTGGAAGTCCAGACGAGAACGGGGAAACTACACTTGATGCTATGATCATGGATGGGGTAATCACCCTTCGCATTTTTCTGGTTTCTTTAAATTGAATTTTGTTGGTGTTGGAGGATACTTGGCATCCACATGGAAATGATAATTAATTATGTATTTGGTTAAGGGAATGGGTAGACAACAATGGAGGTTGGAGCTGTTGGTTCCATGCGGTATGTGAAGGATGGAATCAAAGCTGCAAAGCTGGTGATGCAACACACCAAACACACATTTCTTGTTGGAGATCAAGCCTCGGCCTTTGCCATTTCTATGGGTCTCCCAGGACCTACAGACCTTAGTTCGCCAGAATCCACACAAAAATGGATTAAATGGAAAGAGGAGGAACATTGCCAACCTAATTTTCGGAAGGATGTTTTGCCTGTAAAAACTTGTGGGCCTTATCATTTAAAGAATCTTCTATCGAATAGTAACCTTGCCGGGACTTGTTTGAGAGGACCTCGATTGTCTGGTTCATCACATATAGGTTTGAATAATCACGATACAATCTCCATGGCTGTAATAGATGCAGTAAGTATTTCGTCGCTTCAAGATTAAGTATTTCATTGCTCAAGTTAATGCAGAAAGGCTCTTTAAGGTTTTGTAGTTTACCATCTGTTCTTTGTGTAGACAGGACATATAGCGGTTGGTACGTCTACCAATGGAGCTACTTTCAAAATTCCTGGCAGGTAACTATTGAAATGTGAGATCTCGTGATTACTGTAAGGACCTGGGGTAATGTCAGCATAACTCAAAACGGAACTTATAACCTGAAGTGATTCAGTAATACAACCTTCACTGATAGTTGCCTTGCACGCGTATATGTGTTGTATTAACATTTTAATTTCAAATGGTTCCTTCATTATGATTTCTGTATTGACAAACTCCTTGCAGGGTAGGTGACGGACCGATAGCAGGATCATCAGCATATGCTGATTCTGATATTGGTGCTTGTGGTGCAACAGGCGACGGTGATATCATGATGCGTTTCCTTCCATGGTAATTTCAGAAACTATGCTGAACTGCGCATACTTCTTTTTCTTCTCTGTACTTTCAGATTAATAGTGTTGTTCACGGTATGTACCGACTAAGAAATGCATTGATTAAGTGATCAAATTTTGGTCAGATTTCCGCGGCATTGTTTTATTTGAAACTTATAATCTTAATTTCGTCCAAATCCCATATTCTGAATGTTGGAGTATTAAATGTTTCTTCTAATCCCAACAAATGTTTTGAGTTCAATCTGGTAAATTGCGTTTCTCCAATATTTCAGTTACCAAGTTGTGGAGAGTATGAGATTGGGGATGGAACCAAGAGTTGCTGCTAAGGATGCTATATCACGTATCACAAGAAAATTTCCTGAATTCGTTGGAGCAATTTTTGCTGTTAATAAAAGCGGTGCTCATGCAGGTGCTTGCCATGGGTGGACATTTCAATACTCTGTGAAAAACCCAACCATGAAGGATGTAGAGGTCTTCACTGTGCTTCCTTGACCCGGTCAAAAAGATTTTCCTGTGAATCATATTCTGGGGGAGCAAGGAAAAAAATCGCAGACTAGTTGTATTTGATATATTCAGCAAATTCATGCATTATACACGTAGCTCTCATTAGTTAATCATCATTGTTTGTTGATTTGTTCTTGGTCGTCAAATCTATGTTTAAACCTATAGCGGTTAAAAATTCTGAACTCTGAAAGAGCGGTGTTTGCTGTCAAATCTATGTTATATCGTTGGTTAATCCACTTAGGCCGCTTCCCACGGCCATTGACAATTTAGCCAATTTTTGTAGCTAGGTGGGTGGGCAAACTGGCTCGTTTACTGTGGGAAAACGCAGTGAGCAGCTAAGTTTCTAACGCTTGGTAGAGACTGAGGCGAGCGGACGAGTTTATGCCGCCAACGGCTAGAATCAGCAAGTCTAGGCTCGGACTATACCGCTAATGGCTAAGGCTATATTCTCTTACTATTTACATGTTAGGGTTTGTTCTGTAAACAAAATAGTAAGGCTGAAATCGTACTTTAAGTCATAGTTTCGAAGCAGAGATGTGATTTATGTTGTCAGAAAGTGTGATTAAAGGGCAGTTCCAGGAATAAATTGTCTACAAGATTTACTTGGATTAGGAAACTTGTATAACGGTTTGGAGGAGTGTTTTCAAGTTTAGGGTTTCCTAACTAAGGTAGGAGACTATTCTTAAAATTTATCTGATATGACGGTTTGGAGGAGCGTTTGTTTAGAGTTTCCTAATTAAGGTAGGAGACTATTCTTAGAAGTTATCTAAGACTTAGGGAGCAAGGATGTAACTACTATATACATGATGGGTTACCCAAAATCATGTTACTAACGTAGCGGAAGCGTAATAATTTGGATCAAGGATCCAAAAGATAATGAGAGCTAGTGTGAAATCAATAGATTCACAAAAGCTATAAGAAAACTAGAGAACAATAACTAAATAAAATATCTTTGATAAATCAAATAAGATAATAATGTGAATGTGTAGGAATTCTACAAGGCTAGGCCTTCTTATATAGGCTTCACTATTTCCTAAAAGTAATAAAACTAGAAAAGGAAATCATACCAAACTAGGAAACTAATATGTTCTAGAATAGTTCTAGAATAGGGAAATCATAAATTAGGAAATAATACTAGAAATAGAATACGGTTTGACACTAATGTCAAACAGGGGTGACTTTGTCTAGATGTTCTACATCAGGCCCCCCTTCTTGAAAAGAACTCGACCCCGAGTTTGGTGTTGGAAGAGAAACATCATCGCCGGGAAAGTAAGGAAAGATATCCTTAACATTGAATGTGGACGAAATGTTCATATTAGCTGGGAGGTCGACAACATATGCATTGTTGCTGATCTTCTTGAGAATGCGGATAGGACCAATCTTATTATACTTCGTCTTGTTGTATGTACCCGTCGGAAAACGATCCTTGCTTAAGTACACCATAACCAGATCACCAACTTCATAGGATTGAAAACGACGTCGACGATCATCATCTATCTTGTACTTGGCATTAGCAGCTTCCAAGTTTTTCTTTACCTTATCATGTAGCACTTGTAGGGACTCTATCATGTGATCTGCCGCAACATTGGAACTAGGAATGGATGGTAAAGAGACGAGATCCAATGTATGATTAGGAACCTTGGAATAAACAATCAAAAGGTGCATAACTTTGTAGACCGATTAGGAACCGAATTATAGGCGAACTCGGCTTGAGCGAGAGATAGATCCCATTGTCTAGGCTTGTCTCCTGGATAAACAACGAATAAGATTCCCTAATGATCGGTTTACTACTTCGGTTGCCCATCTGTTTGTGGGTGAGTCATGCTACTAAACCGCATTTTGGTTTGGAGACGAGTCCAAAGTGTCTTCCAAAACCAACTTAAGAACTTAGTGTCTCGATCGAAGTAATGGTCTTTGGAATACCATGTAAACGGACTATCTCACGGAAGAAAAGATTTGCCGTAGTCACAAAGATCCATAGTCTTCTTGCAAGGAATAAAATGTGCCATTTTTGAGAAGCGATCAACAACCACAAAAACAGAATCATGAGCTCTTTGGGTTCTTGGTAAACCTAGCACAAAATCCATTGATATATCTTCCCAAGGAGCATCTGGAACTGGAAGAGGAATGTATAATCCTGTATTTTGTGCATGACCCTTACTTCGTTGACAAACCATACAACGTCGCACAAAATCATGGACATCCTTTTTGAGAGAATTCCAAAAGTAACGAGCTTCGACTAGAGATATAGTCTTATCTCGCCCGAAATGGCCAGAAAGACCACTGCTATGTAACTCCTTAATAAGGTGTTCACGAATAGAACCATCAGGAATGCATAAGCGGCTACCTTTAAAAAGAAACCCATTATGTAAAATAAAATTACCCGTACCTTGTTGTGCGGAGGAACATTTCTGCCATAGTAAGGAAAAGTCTGGATCGTTAGGATATAACTCTTTAAGGGAGTCAAAGGCTGTCACTTCAGCACGGATAGTAACAAGGAGTAATTCACGGGCACTATGATTTGTGAAACGGCTTAGTGCATCCGCAACCTTGTTGTTCAAACCAGACTTGTGCTGAATAGAGAACGTATATTCTTGCAAGGTAGAAATCCAACTTGCAAGCATTCTATTGGATGGTGATTGATTCTGAATATACTTGAGGGCTTGGTGATCAGTATACAAGACAAAATCCTTGTGTATTAAGTAGTGTCTCCATTTTCGTAGTGCACGAATCACCGCATAGAACTCTAATTCATAGGTAGACCACTTTTGACGAGCTTCGGTGAGTTTTTCGCTAAGAAATTCAATGGGTTTACCTTCTTGGGACAAAACAGCACCAACTCCTAATATGGAAGCATCAGAATGTACTTCAAAAAGCTTATTGAAATCAGGTAGTGCAAGGATAGGAGCAGAAGTAAGTCTTTCTTTTAGTAATTGAAAACTTGATTCACTTCATCTCGTCCATAAGAACCTTTTATCCTTCCAACTCGTCGTAATAGGAGATGCGATAGAGCCAAAATCCCTTATAAATCGACGGTAAAAGGAAGCTAAACCATGAAAACTTCGAGCTTCAGATGCTGTCTTCGGAGTAGGACAATCACGAATAGCTGTGATTTTGGAATCATCTACTTGAATACCATCAGCAGAAACAACGTAACCCAAAAACAGAACCTTAGTAGTGAAAAATTGACACTTTTTTAGATTGATAAATAACTCATTCTCCTTGAGAGCGTTGAAAACAGCCCACAAATGAGAGCGATGTTCCTCTTCAGATTTAGAATAGATAAGGATATCATCGAAATAAACCACGACAAACTTACCAATGAAAGGTTGTAGGACTTGATTCATAAGCCTCATAAACGTACTTGGAGCATTAGACAAACCAAATGGCATAACAAGCCACTCGAAGAGACCATCCTTTGTCTTAAATGCAGTCTTCCATTCATCTCCAAGTCGAATTCGGATCTGATGATACCCACTTTTAAGATCAATCTTAGAAAATATTATGGAACCGGAGAGCATATCAAGCATATCATCTAATCTTGGAATTGGGAAACGATAGCGGATTGTGATCTTATTAACAGCTCTACTGTCGATACACATACGCCAAGTTCCATCTTTTTTTGGCACAAGAAGAGCTGGAACAACATAAGGGCTCAAACTAGGTTGTATGAAACCTTTAGACAGCAATTCATCCACCTGTCTTCGAAGTATATCGTGCTCCTTAGGGCTCATACGGTAGTGTGGAAGATTAGGCAAACTTGCACCAGGCATGAGATCTATTTGGTGTTGAATATTTCTCATAGGTGGCAAAGAATCAGGCATATCAGATGGTAAAACGCATGCAAACTCATCTAGTAAGGACTGCACTTGAGTAGGAATAATTGTAGGAAGGTCAGGAGTAGAAGGTTGTACAACTAAGGCATAGATCGTACCTGATTCTTGTGCATCGCTAAAGATGTCCGGGGAAACCAACATCGTAGTCTCTTCTTGTTGTAGACTTGTCTTAGGTTTCGCATACGATGGTTGCAATATGATTATGTTTCCATTGTACATGAATGAATACGTATTAGCTTTACCTCTATAAGTCACATCTACATCATATAGCCATGGACGTCCAAGTAATATGTGGCAAGCAGTAATATCCACAACATCACAAACCACTGTCTCGTTATATGCTCCAATTTTAAATGACACGAAACATTGAGAATCTACATTCTTCTTCTTGTTATCATCAATCCAACCAATAGAGTATGGTTTAGGATGTGGATGAGTAGATAATTGAAGCTTTTCCACCAATCTAGATGAAACAATATTTTGACAACTTCCACTGTCAATGATCATATCACATATCTTGTCTTGCACACGGCATTGAGTGCGGAATAGACGATTACGGGTTGGATAGTAAACACGAGGAATGGACAATAGATTTCGAATAACATAAGAGACATAATCAATTTCATCTCCTTCCTCCGCATATGCTTGTATATCTTCGATATTTCTATGAACATCTTCACTTTCTTCCTCATACACAACAGACTCTTCTTCGGTCATCAATGTACGCCCACTTCTACATTGGTTTGATGTATGACCTGGCTGCTTACACTTATAGCACTTGTTTTCAGTTAGGTATGCATAAGGGTTTTTAGGTTTTGGTCTAATGGGTGGAGCATTACTAGGCTGGGGTGGAGGTGGAAGAGTCTTTGTGGTAGGTGGGTTTTGGGAAGAAGATGGTTGGGTGGTAGTGGTAGTGGTAGTGGTAGTAGGAGAAGTACGGGACTGGAATGGAGAAGGTTGTTGCCTATTAGGAAATTTTGAAATAAAGGTTTTCTAGTGTATGAGAATGAGGATTTTGGGTATGGTTGTGGAGAAAGCATGAAAGATTCTATCTTTAAAGCATTATTAATGACAGAATGAAGAGAAGTATATTGTTGAGTAGCTAACCTTTCTTGTATATTCCAATCAAGTCCATTGATGAACCGCCCAATTGTTTGATCAACCGTCTCATTCAAATTGGTTCCGAGATAACAAACGGGAAAATTCAGTTACATACTCTTGTACTGTCAGCGCGGTTGCCTTGGCGACAGTTTTGCAAATTGATGAACAAGGTTTGTATGTAATCCGGAGGAGGAAATCTTCTCTTCAACAGTTGTTTCATGACCGTCCAGGATTGAACTTGTCGCAATCCTTGATTGGATCGTTCTATTTGAAGATGATCCCACCATGAAGAAGCTGGTCCAGTAAACTTGAAAGCAACAAGCTCTACTTGTTGATCTTCAGGTATGCGCATATAAGCAAGGAAGCTATCAACTGTACACAGCCAATCTAAGAAATCTTCAATGTGTAAGAGTCCATCAAACGGGGTTATATCAGCTTTGGGGCGATAGTTTTGTGGATTTCCCATGTTCCTTTGCTGGCGCGGTGGTGGAGGATAATAATATGGCTCATAATCTTCAACATCAATTGCTTGTTGTTTTGTAGAAGATTTGAGCAAGTTTTGGGGAGTAGAGTAAGAGCTAAAATCTTCGAAGAATTCAAATTGTGGGGTTGTGTAAGGTGGACAAGAAGAGTATGCTGGAGTGGATTGTAATGGATGATAATATGATTTATTTAGGGAGGCGTAATTGCTGGAAGAAGGTTGGGAAGAGGCTGGGGGGGTTTGAAGATGAGTAGTAGAGTTGGGAGGGGTGGAAGTATGGGGATGGATAATTTCATCTTGGGTCTTAGATTTTTCTCCAAGTACCTTCTTTCCTTCTTCTCCCATGAACTTAATAAACATACTTTCGATTTTTTTTGTGATATCATCGAAACGTTCATCCATTACTGTGGTTAGCTTCTTTTCGATATTGATTCCCATTGCTTTCACATCAGCTTCTAGGTCTTTCCTCAAACTAGTTCTTAACTCTTCAATCTTCTTATCACCCATGTTAGTGGAGGCTCTCAATCGAGGCTCTGGTACCACTTAACGTAGCGGAAGCGTAATAATTTGGATCAAGGATCCAAAAGATAATGAAAACTAGTGTGAAATCAATAGATTCACAAAAGCTATAAGAAAACTAGAGAACAATAACTAAATAAAATATCTTTGATAAATCAAATAAGATAATAATGTGAATGTGTAGGAATTCTACAAGGCTAGGCCTTCTTATATAGGCTTCACTATTTCCTAAAAGTAATAAAACTAGAAAAGGAAATCATACCAAACTAGGAAACTAATATGTTCTAGAATAGGGAAATCATAAATTAGGAAATAATACTAGAAATAGAATACGGTTTGACACTAATGTCAAACAGGGGTGACTTTGTCTAGATGTTCTACATCAGTTACCAAGAAGGTGAATGCTCACGAATCATCTTAGAATGATAGTTGTCATCTCTTATGTGATGATCTGCACCAAATTTGTGAGATTGTTTGGTCAAGCTTGGTTTCTCCGTTCAGTTCCTTTTTTGTTGGAGATGCAATCGGTCGATTGAATTTGGTTTCAATTGGAATTCGGAGAAACCATTGTAATTGTAGTACTCTTTTTAAGGAGAATGCAAGATTTCTTAAGGTGACAAACTTCTCCATAATGATAACAAGACTTATCAGAGTCGGAAATTTTCAAGGAATTCACCTAGTTTTTAAGTTGAGCAATGCTGAAATTCAAGAGAGCTTTTTATGGCATCCAAAAAATATATATTCGTATATGGATGTTGTTTTTCGCAGATTCAACGACGATCTTTTAAGACAACGAAGCCTGATACTGTTGACAGATAAGTTCTTGACTTTTGCCCTTTTTGAGGAAACTTTTTTTTTCCCCTTAAAGATTCTTTTTCATCAACTATCAAGTTTGGAACTTTAGTTGAGTTGAGAATATCCAGGGGGATGAAACCGTTAGTTGCTCTCTTAGACAAAAAAACTCTGAAGAATATATAGGGAATTTCGGTGTACGTTAAAGATGAACCAAACGAGCTTCCCAAAATAATTTTCCATTAGGATAGTTTTAGGATCACTAGAAACACAGGTTTATTAGGTTTTTTTAGTGCTTGCTTGATCTGATACTAATTGAAAATGAGAGGGTACCAAGTACACTATTGTTAGTAGCTGAAAATTACTTCCAGGCAAAACAAATGCACCGTTGTGGTACTTTCTTTTAGGTTCGGAAATCAAAATCGAACAGGACAAGCCAAAACCACGATAGTAGCCGTTCCGTCCTGCTTCGGTCACGATGGAGAGGAAGATGGGTTCATCTTAGGGGAGGGAAGCAGAAAACTTTGAGAAATTGGCAATGGTATTGAATTGTGTGTGTTGGGTTTTGAAACTATGAAGAATACAAAGCTTTTTGGATGATAAAGCTTGTCCTATTTTCTGAATAGGCTAAGTGGCCTATTTATATTAGTTTAGAATACGCAATGCCAATCTCGTGAGTAGTGGAGGTAGTGAGGTTGTGGAAAGATGGAGAATATGGGATCATGTGAGATAAACTAGGGAAGTTTCTGGAAACTCCTTTTCTCACGAATCCATGCTCTCTCTAACCGTTTGCAACTGTCACCACTACTCTAACTTTTCACATGGGGTGTTGCCATGCTACATGTTGTCGTAGACCACCAGACCAATACCTTATGAAGAATCCCCCCCCCCCATGTGATGTATTTTGATGTTTCTTAGGTGTTTTTGATGAATCGTAGATCTCATCTTAATTAGGCTAAATCGTAGCCATTGATATGTCAAATGTTTTGGGCGCAATCATGCCTTGTTATAGCATAAGCAATTATGGCTGAAAATAGCGCACAGAGTCTTGTCATGGTTTCAACTATGATGGCCGAGAATGGCGCATGGCATGGTTCCATGTCCTTGGCCTAAGCTGTCGACGCGCGGTTAGGTGTTATGGCCTTGGCCTAAACTGCCAAGGCCGAGAATGTCGCACGACTACGTGTCATGGCCTTGGCCTAAGCTGTCAAGGCCTAGAATGACGCACGGCTACGTGCCATGGCCTTGGCCTAAGCTTTCAAGGCCGAGAATGACGCACGGCTACGTGCTATGTCCTTGGCCTAAGATGCCAAGGCCGAGCATGACGCACGGCTACGTGCTATGGCCTTGGCCTAAGCTGCCAAGGCCGAGAATGACGCACGCCTACGTTCCATGGCCTTGGCCTAAGCTGCCAAGGCCGAGAATGTCGCACGGCTACGTGTTATGGCCTTGGCCTAAGCTGCAAGGCCGATAATGACGCACGACTACGTGCCATGGCTTTGGCCTAAGCTGCCAAGGCCTTGAATGTCGCACGACTATGTGTTATGGTCTTTGCCTAAGCTTCCAAGGCCGTGAATGTCGCACGGCTACGTGCTATGGCCTTGGCCTAGGCTGCCAAGGTCGCGCGTGGCATGGTCCCACGGCTTATGATTTGGCGCTATGGCGGATATGCCACAGTCTAGTTTGCCAAATTGTTTTATGGACCTGTTTTGAGATGTTTTCCTCCGAGCTATTAGTCCATTTTTCTTGGCCAAAGCGCTCACTACACCAAATTTAACGTTTAGCAACAGCTTAAATATGTTGCTGACCGGGCTTGCAACAGATTTTTGCCATTGCTAAACACCCTGTCGTAATTTTTCGCGACAGCTCTAGCTCTGTTGCTAATTTCGGTCAGCAACGGCAGTCGCAACAGAAATAAGTTGTTGCGAAACAAAAAATTAGCAACAAGTAAAAGTTGTTGCTACTCTGTTGCTAACTTTAGAATTATTCCAGGATATGTTTTATTAGAACATTATATAGTTATTCTGGTTCAGATTTAGCAACAAGTTTTCGTCATTGCTAAATTTTTGCAACAAGAAAAAAAAAAGGTCAAGTCTTCGTTGACCTATATAGTCAAAATCGATTTCCCCCAATTTATCCTGCAACACCCCAGTTCCATGTGAAAACCCTGATTCATCTTGTATCTAGTAGTTCAATCTGATAGTTCTCATACTCTACATTCCCACAGATCTAAAAATCTAAACAAGAAAAGATGCAGCATTAAGAAAGGGAACCAAAGACATGTTACATTAAGAGATCCGTCTAACAGATGACGGTAACTAAAGAAGCTGTTACACAGCTGTCATACACTCACTAGGGAAAGAATAAACCAATCAGACAGAACATGTACTCTGTCAGTTACACACAGACCAGGTTACACACAGACCAAGTGAGTTAAGATAGTGCACTAAATGAAGTGTAAGTACAACTACAATGACCCTCCCTCAAGCACAAGTGGCTTCAACACCTTGATCTTGCGCTTTAGAAAATTAAACCTTGGAGCATCTAGGCCTTTCGTAAATACATCTGCAACCTGAGCATCAGTAGAAATATATTGCACCTTTAAAGATTTGTTGTGAATCAGTTCTCTTACAAAATGAAAATCAATGGCCAAGTGTTTCATCCTTCTATGAAACACTGAATTAGAAGCTAAGGCAATAGAGCTTTTATTGTCACAGAGAATAAGTGGAGGATCGGAAATAATGATATGTAAATCTCTGAGTAACTGACATAACCAGACAACCTCAACAGCTGCAGAAGCCAGAGATATGTATTCAGCCTCAGTGTTCTGAAATTTAACAACATTTACATATTACAGGTTTAAACATCAAAGACATTCTATAAAGAAAGGGAACCAAAGACAATAAAGCGGGATGGGTTTGACTTGCATTAAGAAATCAGGTGTAAAATTGTACTAAAACAGAGCACAACCGAAAGAATTCAGAGGTAAATGAATTTATTAAATATGTTTTTGTTTCTTACATTGTGCTGGTTCAACTATGTTTGTTTTTTCTAAGGATTGCATATAGATTAGAATGTTACAAGTTCTTACAGTGAGTAATCAGAATGCCACAAATTATTGTGGCTTTGAGAGGATGATCACACGATGATGCCGAATTCTCGTCTCGTAAATACAACCAAGATGATGAATAACCTGTCACAGATACATATAATTAGAGATAACAAATAAAGAAACTAAGAATACTTTAGAATTCAAGGTATATATGTTAGAGCATTGCTCGTTCGAACTCGCATGCATTGCTATCTCAAGCATGTTTGTCAATATTAGTGATCAAAACTATATGTCTTGATTTCTAGTTTACTTATGATTAAGTCTCGGTCTAGGATAGTCAAGTATAGTTGAGCTCCAGACTCCATGGCGATTATCTTACAAAGACGAAGAACTACTCGAGGAACCAGTGGAACTTCATCCGGCTAAAAGGTATGTGGAGACTTGAACTCATCTGTCACTCAAAAGTCTATTCTATCTCCTACTCTTGAGACAATAGTCGTATAAGTATGATAGTTTTCATACATACACATTTGCTATTTCGAGCCGAGTTTACTCGCTTTATCTTTTTCTCGAAATATGTGTTGGTAAGCTTTCGCTTTAACCACATTTCATCTTTACCCGTGACGAAAGTCATGATGACGTTTCAATCTTGAAAATAGCTTTGATGACGATAGTCGTGAATTACGATTGTTATAACATTATAGAAGAATGTTTCAATGATTGAAATGTAGAGTTGAGATTACCATCTATGGATATAAGCATATATAGTGTGTTCGCACATTAGTGTATAAATCCATGTACCTGGATACCAAAAAGCGTGCATATGTGTGCATGTGGTATTGGTGAAGGAGACAGGTTGGGTACGCGTACTGGCGGAAGTTTTCAACCGAAAATTTCTGCTGAGTTTGTAGTTTGCAAACTAGTAAACTAGTCACCTTAGGTACGCGTACCCACGGAAGTTTTCGAACCGAAAATTTCTGCTGAGTTTGTAAACTCAAATCTGGTAGCTAAGGTACGCATACCCATGCGCGTACCCAAGCTGGTTATTTCTCAAATTCGTAGTTCATGAACTTAAAACAATAAATTATAAGGAATGCAATCTTTGCAAACCGTGGGTATATTGTTCATGAATTGATTCAAATGAATCAAACCGATTTTGTTTCAATTGTGTCTATGAATAAAGACCTAAGCAATTGAACAACTCTTCAACTAGTTCTTATGAGTCATTTGAACTAGTTATGAGAAATATGAATACGGTTAATATGAAAGTGCTCATATGGCTAACCATTGGTTAACTATTTGTGAACCAACTAAGTGTACACGTTTAGGTACGTTTACTCAAACCTAAATGAATATATTTCATTTGTGTGTGACAAGCTAAGTTTCGATCTAACGGTTGAAAGATATTAGCTTGTATCTAATCAGGTTTTTCATCTAACGGTGAATATTGAATGCTTTGTTACCAAGGTAACTTAGATTGCAAACCCTGATTTCAAAACTATATAAGGGGAACTCTAGCAACTGGAAAAACTAATCCCCACACCTCCTGTGTGATAGTAGTTGGTTTTGCTAGAGTCGATTCTCCTTTAACCTTAGGTTTCTTCTCGAGACCCTGTAGGTTAACGACTGAAAGACTTCATTGGGATTGTGAAGCCACACGAAACTACTTCTCTTGTAGTTGAGCGATCTGATCTTGTCATTTTCTATCGTACGAGTTCAATTGAATAATTGACTTGAGATTATATCTCCGATAGGGCAAGATAAAAAGAAATCACAAACATCTTCGTCTCATCGTTTGTGATTTCACAATATCTTGTTTCGCTACCATACGATTAAGATTATGGTGAGGTGATTGATAATACTAGGTTGTTCTTCGGGAATATAAGTCTGGGTTATCAATTAGTACATGTTCACCTTGATTTATCAAAATACGGAACAAAACTCATAGGTTTATTTGTGGGAGACAAATTTATCTATTATCATAGACTTTTATGTGTGATACAAATTTGTTTATTAAAGTCTTCGACTTTGGGTCGTAGCAACTCTTAGTTGTGGGTGAGATCAGCTAAGGGAATCAAGTGCGTAGTATCCTGCTGGGATCAGAGACGTAAGGAGCGCAACTGTACCTTGAATCAGTGTGAGATTGATTAGGGTTCAAGTACAGTCCAGACCGAAGTTAGTTTGTAGTAGGCTAGTGTCGGTAGCGGTTTGATACAGTGTGGTGTTCAATATTGACTAGGTCCCGGGGTTTTTCTGCATTTGCGGTTTCCTCGTTAACAAAACTTCTGGTGTCTGTGTTATTTCTATTTCGCATTATATTTTGTTATATAATTGAAATATCACAGGTTGTGCGTTGTATCTATCAATTGTGAAATCCAACCTTTGGTTGTTGATTGGAAATTGATTGATCCTTGGATATTGGACTTTGGTACCATCCAAGTTTATATCTCTTGTATTTGATAAAGACTCACATATTTCTATTTGTTTGAGTATAGATCAAATCGATAGAAAGAGATATTAACTCCTTGATATACTTTTTATTAATATTGAGTCTGTCTGTCTAGTTGATTCTCTTAAAAGTATATTAGAGTTAGTCCATATAGATTGATAATCGAAATATTGAGTGAGGTTGTTGTACCCCCGCATTTTCAATTGGTATCAGAGTAGGAAAACGCATTAAAGACCTCATAAGTCTGTGTTTGTAGCGATCTGACTATATGGACAATAATGCTATCTCAATAAATGCACCACCAGATCCAGGGATTGCAGAAGTTTCTTCTATGACTGATTTAATAAAATCTGTAGAAGAAATTCTATCTAAACCTCCACCAGGTTTAAAATCCCTTGAAGTGTTTTCAGGGCTTGAAAAGAAACTTGAAAGCTTATCTCTTGATGTTGAGTTATATCTCCAGAAAGAACAAGAATCTCTTGACAAGCTAAATCAAGTTATGAGGAATAATATTCATGTTGAAGTCGACATTGATTTACTAATCAGTGAGAGCAATGCTCCTCCTCTGCATAATTCAATTAATTGTAACAAACTAAACGAATTACAAGGAGTTTAAATCTCAGTCATATGAGTGTATCACTTCAAAGCATGAATCGATTTATTGCTCAATTCCTGATACTTACTATCAAGATAGTAGTATTGTATTCTTTTATGAAGAAGCTAGGACGTCTCTTTTATCAAAAGAGTTTCCCTTCGCAGTACTAAAAACTATCTACATAAACTGTTTTTTATAAGTTGGAAAACAAGAAATCAGAAACACAAATCTTTTTGGGTTCTCTTGAAGTTCTTTGATAGACTTATAAAAACAGTTCCTTGGGTGTTTCTCAACACTACAAGATGTAAGAGTTGCTGGAAAGAAACTCTTTCTTGGTGCCATGGTGAGCAAGACATTTTTCACCTCAACACAGCTTGATTGTGTTGAAAGTGCATCCTCACCAAGAAATGCCATGTTTTGTATACGGTGAGGGAAACACAAGAACTGGGCACACATATTAAGTTGGGTATGATTTTGAATGTTTGGTAACGTTGTAGAATTCGATCGGATTCTTCTAAAAAGGTATGTCTATAACCTTGAGCAAGTTTTTTATTTGCTTAGAGTAACTATCCATGTACCTTGCTTATCGTTCATTTCTACCTAACTTGATCTATGTTTAAGGTTCTTAAACGTTTAGGTTTGAAAATAGTAGTTCGGGATGTTTGGACTTCATGGTACACATACCAGGTATGCATAACATCATTTAAAATCAAAATCCAGGGGTTTAAGTACGCATAACCATTTGCATACTTCCCCAGGTCATGAAAATTCGTTTGCAAACCAGTATGCATACTTTACGTCGATATTTGGTAAACTTGTTTTGGCCGTAACTTCTTCGTCCGAACTTGGATTGAGCTCATTCTTTTTTCATTCTCTTCCTCTTTGAATTCTATTCAAAATGGAGATGAGAAACCTTGAATTTGGATGAGTTAAGATTGGTATTTGTCATGTCTCTTGTTTTTGAGTGTTTTGCTCCGTTTCGTCGCACTTGTTCCACTTCTCTTGGACTTGGAGACTTGGATTCTTGGAGTACTACTCTTCTAAGCTAATTTGTAGCTTTTACAAGAATGTTGTTGGTGAATCACAAAGAAGGAAGTTCAAGAATGGGCAGTAGTACGCATTGCTATGGGATTCTTGAATGTTCACAATCATCTTTTGTGAACTATGGTGCATGGTTGTTAATGACTTTGTATGTTCTTATTTGTTAATAAAATATTTTTATACGCCTTTGGTAGCTATTCTTGGTGTAAATCCGGGAGAAAAAGATTGATTCTACCCTCTAAGGACAAATCATCTTTTATGTGCATTATGAGTTTGTCTTGATACCTAGGAAACTTCTTATGAGAATTTATTCTTGTTTTTGAGAAGGATTACTAGAGTTTGGAATAGCCATTATTGTGAGTACACATAGCTAAGTCCAACAATTTTCATCTTCAACGTCTTTAGATTTATTTATTTCAATTTTAAGTTATTTGGAAGATGATTTTTGCAATTTTAATCTTTATGATTTCATATATTGCAAATTGTTATGCGATATGTTGTTTACGTCCCTGAACCTGTGACTATCCCATACTTGTTCAAAAGTTATCTCTATTATGTCGGTATGAAAGTATTGATAGAAGATAGAATGAACTTTTGACATTACAAAAGTTAAAACCTTTTATGTCATTATTTGATGGAAGAAAGGATAAAACTTTTGTTTACGAGGATTATGTCTATTGTATGTCATTGTGCAAATAGTGATGGAAAATAAAATGAATCCTTGTTTATTCCGCAATATTGATCTTCCCTGATCCATATTTTATATACTGTGCGGCTCCATAAGCCTTCTTATGTGAGCATTTCCAACTAGACTAATCATATATTTGTTTGTGGTTATTTTGGTTGTGTATTCTGGTTAAATTAAAAATGGGTTCTCTTGTGGTTAGTTTAATTGAGAATTTTGGATAAAAAATCATTTTGTGGTTTTTGGTGTCCAAAGAAATCCTTCTTTTCTCTTAAAAGTAAGGTCGCTCTTGTTGTTCTTTCGGGAATGACATCAAATGGGGAGAGTTCTTTTGAACTTGCGCTTAATTGCCAAATCTTTGTGGGGAGTGCGGCTATGGAATATTTGAGGGGTTATCTTGTATCTTTATAAACTCCGTGATGAATGCATTTAGCTTCGGCTTTATGATTACATCTAAACAAAGTTGATATGTACTTTTCTTTGGTCTTGAAGTGTCTCTATGGAAATTTCATTAGGATCCAGTTTTCGTACCTTTGTCAATTTTATTGACAAAAATGGGGAGAATTAATATGTAGTTCACACTACAAATACATATGGTTTTCGGATCATTATATAAGGGGGAGTGGTTTTCGTGTTGAGACGAAGTATTGACTAAGGGGGAGTGATACATATCACCATAATATTGTTGTCTAAGTTGTGATATGAGAACTTTGATGTTGTGTAATAATATTATGACACTGTATAACAATGATCGAGAGCTTTTGTTTTCTCATTGTTATGGCTACGGGACTTCAACAACTATGATGTTGAACTGAACATCTATGGAATCATGGGAGTACTTGGAAAAGACGAAGTTTTCGAGTAATGTTGAAGCACCAAGGAGATCAAGCATGTGGACGAGAAGCTACAAAGTTATATCTATTTTGTAATCCATGTGTATTGATAGTTTTGTCACTAAAATTGACAAAAGAGGAGATTATTAGAGCATTGCTCGGTAGAACTCGCATGCATTGCTATCTCAAGCATGTTTGTCAATATTAGTGATCAAAACTATATGTCTTGATTTCTAGTTTACTTATGACTAAGTCTCGGTCTAGGATAGTCAAGTATAGTTGAGCTCCAGACTCCATGGCGATTATCTTACAAAGACGAAGAACTACTCGAGGAACCAGTGGAACTTCATCCGGCTAAAAGGTATGTGGAGACTTGAACTCATCTGTCACTCAAAAGTCCTTTTATCTCCTACTCTTGAGACAATAGTCGTATAAGTATGATAGTTTTCATACATACACATTTGCTATTTCGAGTCGAGTTTACTCGCCTATTTTTTTCTCAAAGTATGTGTTGGTAAGCTTTATCTTTAACCACATTTCATCTTTACCCGTGACGAAAGTCATGATGACGTTTCAATCTTGAAAATAGCTTTGATTACGATAGTCGTGAATTACGATTGTTATAACATTATTGAAGAATGTTTCAATGATTGAATTGTAGAGTTGAGATTACCATCTATGGATATAAGCATATATAGTGTGTTCGCACATTAGTGTATAAATCCATGTACCGGAACCCAAGTGCGTGAATATGTGTGCATGCGGTATTGGTGAAGGAGACAGGTTGGGTACACGTACTGGCGGAAGTTTTCAATCGAAAATTTCTGCTGAGTTTGTAGTTTGCAAACTAGTAAACCAGTCACCTTAGGTACGCGTACCCAAGGAAGTTTTCGGTTCGAACCGAAAATTTCTGCCGAGTTTGTAAACTCAAATCCGGTAGCTAAGGTACGCATACCCATACGCGTACCCAAGCTGGTTATTTCTCAAATCTGTAGTTCATGAACTTAAAACAATAAATTATAAGGAATGCAATATTTGCAAATCGTGGGTATATTGTTCATGAATTGATTCAAATGAATCAAACCGATTTTGTTTCAATTGTGTCTATGAATAAAGACCTAAGCAATTGAACAACTCTTCAACTAGTTCTTATGAGTCATTTGAACTAGTTATGAGAAAGATGAATACTGTTAATATGAAAGTGCTCATATGGCTAACCATTGGTTAACTATTTGTGAACCAACTAAGTGTACACGTTTAGGTATGGTTACTCAAACCTAAATGAATACATTTCATTTGTGTGTGACAAGCTAAGTTTCGATCTAACGGTTGAAAGATATTAGTTTGTATCTAATCAGGTTTTTCATCTAACGGTGAATATTGAATGCTTTGTTACATGGTAACTTAGATTGCAAACCCTGATTTGAAAACTATATAAGGGGAACTCTAGCAACTGGAAAAACTAATCCCCACACCTCCTGTGTGATAGTAGTTGGTTTTGCTAGAGTCGATTCTCCTTTAACCTTAGGTTTCTTCTCGAGACCCTGTAGGTTAACGACTGAAAGACTTCATTGGGATTGTGAAGCCACACGAAACTACTTCTCTTGTAGTTGAGCGATCTGATCTTGCCATTTTCTATCGTACGAGTTCAATTGAATAATTGACTTGAGATTATATCTCCGATAGGGCAAGATAAAAAGAAATCACAAACATCTTCGTCTCATCGTTTGTGATTCCACAATATCTTGTTTCGCTACCATACGATTAAGATTATTGTGAGGTGATTGATAATACTAGGTTGTTCTTCGGGAATATAAGTCCGGGTTATCAATTAGTACATGTTCACCTTGATTTATCAAAAGACGGAACAAAACTCATAGGTTTATCTATGGGAGACAGATTTATCTATTATCATAGACTTTTCTGTGTGATATAGATTTGTTTATTAAAGTCTTCGACTTTGGGTCGTAGCAACTCTTAGTTGTGGGTGAGATCAGCTAAGGGAATAAAGTGCGTAGTATCCTGCTGGGATCAGAGACGTAAGGAGCGCAACTGTACCTTGAATCAGTGTGAGATTGATTAGGGTTCAAGTACAGTCCAGACCGAAATTAGTTTGTAGTAGGCTAGTGTCGGTAGCGGTTTGATACAGTGTGGTGTTCAATCTTGACTAGGTCCCGGGGTTTTTCTGCATTTGCGGTTTCCTCGTTAACAAAACTTCTGGTGTCTGTGTTATTTCTATTCCGCATTAACAACAAATCTTGTATCTTTGTTTCTACTCTCAAAATTTCCCTCACAAGTATGTGTGAGATTAACTTTCCTGGTTTTAAATGTAGACTCTTTCTTTACTCTAGATGCAAACACAAACCAATAGCAATTACATTCTTTTCTATTTGGACACCAAACCCTAAGTCTTTTCTTATCACTCCTTCTTACTTTATAATCATCCTCTTCAAGTACACAATGGTGTCTAGGATACCTTTGAAATGCCTATTTATTAGGAAATAATGTACCTACCACCATCTGTGAGGGGTCAAGAGGTTCATCATGGTCTTGATGTGGGATCAATTTTTTTTTTCTTCTTCTTCAATAACTTCATCAGGGTAGTTCAATGCCCTTTCAGCTTTAAAGTTATTGAACCATTCAGGATCATCGTCTTTGTTCTCAGCATTACCTAAACAACAACAACAACAACAACAAAAAGGAGTTAGTACAAGCAGTATAACCAAAAGCATTATAGTGCAAACAAAAGCAATAATGTGTAATTGTTACCTTCTTCAGCATCATCACTTGAATCACCACTATCATCTCCTGTATCATCACTTGAATCACCGAACTCCATACAATCATTATCTTGATCACTATCATATATTGGTAAAGCATCAGGGTCCTCTACAGGGTGGCACTCATCCTCCTCTAAGTTCTCAAGTTCAACAACATAATCGTCATCTTGAGCAGCTCCCATTTATCTGTCTAGCATGGCTTGATTTACCCAATAATCATGATCAAATACATCTTCAATATCTTCATCAAGTACAACTGGTTTACTACTTGAACCACTTATCTCACCAAAAAAATTATTTGAAGTAAAATTTGTAACTCCTTTACCTTTAAGTCTAGCGCTTATTCTCACTAGTACTATTGGTGACTTTGACACTGTAGTCTTCTTAGGTGTGTTCATCATACCCTGCAAATTATCCCATTCTGGATTGAATATCCTTACTAGTAATTCTATACAAACATTAAAATTTAGTTCAACATTCTCCCAAAATGTGAAGCAGTCTTCATCATTTATTAAGATACAACCAACTCCATTATTCATCCACATTAAATCAACAGTTTTCATATCTTCCAATTGTAACCTATTGTGAATCATTTGCTCAAGCATCTTCAAATTCAGTTCATCTCTGTGTAAGTTTTTCAAGAGAAAATGAATCTGGCTTTGTGTGCAATAAGGCCTAGCACTATGGTTGCCCTCATCCCTTCCATATCCCTCATATGTACATAAAAATCCCCAAAACCATCCACCATGGTCTCCCATATCCCTACATGAGTAGGGATATCCCTCACTTTCCCTACATGGAGGATCACATCTGATCCGCCTTGTAGGGAAGGGAAATCATACGGCTACTCAGTAGCCGTATTTTTTTTACACTTTACGGCTACTGAGTAGCCGTAACATTATACACGACAACTGAGTAGCCGTTTCTGGTTTTTAAAGTTTTACCTTAAAACTTTCCTTTTTTCACTCTTTTTTTTTTTGTACTAAAACTCATTTTTTACATATTATATCTCCTTTTTACCTATTATATATCTTTTTTTTTTACTCTAAAATATCTTTTTTACCTAGACAAATATATTCCCATTGAAAAAAGAACTGGAAAAAAAAATACGGCTACTGAGTAGCTGTTTGGCACTATTCATAAGGCTAATGAGTAGCCGTATTGTGTAGGGAAGGGAAAGAAGGGCACCATAGTGAGACTGGCTTCCTTGTGCTATCTCTTCCCTACATATGAGGGATAGGGAAGGGATAGCACCCACCATAGTGCTTGGCCTAACAATTTATGTCCCTGTATGGTATATTTCCACTGAAACATTCAAAAACAAGCAAATACAAGTAATTTTCTTTTTATGAGGATTTTTTATTTAAATGTCACAGATTCAAGAAAAGATTCATCAAATACTGTTAAAATTCAAACCCTAACTTTATGAAACAGATAACAGTGACAAAATCATCGTCAAATAGAGTAACATATTCATCATGCAACTACAAAATCATCATCATGCAACTTCAAAATCATCATCAAAACGAACAAAACAAACTAGGGTTTGATAAATCTAACATGTCTACAAGCTTCTTCTACTTCTCTTCGTTTTCCTCCATCTCCTCGTTTTCGTTCATCGTCAAAATAAGTGAAACACGAATCACAATCTCTCAATCACTCTTGATTCCACTCTAAATTACATGATTGATTGATATGGGAATCTCTCTCACAATCGCCGCTGCTCTACCATTTTTCTGAAACCCTAAGAGAAGAAACGAAGAAATTATACCTCTCTCTCGACAGGTCATAAAGACCAAAGGATAAAGATGTAATTTAAACATGGATTTTGACTACGTGTTGACCAGTTTGATCAAAAAATGTTGACTTCGAGCGGAAAAACCAACTTTGGGGTACTTTTAAAAAGTTGGAAGAAACATGGACATGTTAGAGCAGTTCCTATGGACTCAACAAATCAAGGATTTGTTGATTTTGATCCCACTATGGACTCAACAAACATGAGAAACTGATGGACAAACCAACAAATTTGTTGGTTTGTTGAGTGAGATGGAAGATTAGACGCACGATTGATGTATAATCGGGCGAGGGAAGCAAGAACGCCAGCATTTGAGGAAGAAACGCTGGCGTGTGATGTTTGACCTCCTCTCACATCTTCCCTCTCCAAATCTCGTTTATTATATTAGGGTTTATTTTTTATTATTTGTGTTACTAGTTCTGTTTACTATTTAAATAATTAGTGGGACCCAACTTTTATTAGTTTTCTGAAAAAGAAAAAAAAAACTCTTGTTAGTTTATATTAATAAAATCACTAGTGGGACCCTGAAATATCAGATTTGTTCATTTTGTCATGGTTTCCCATAGTGCAAAAACGTGTTTGTTCATACACTGGCTCAACAAAAAAATAAATTTGTTGAGAGTAGGGCAGTTAATCAAAATTTCCAAACTTAAATCCTAAAAATGAGGGTTATTTGTTTAGGCTGAGTTTGGTAATGCTTATTTTTTTTTTCAAAAGCACTTTTAAAACCTATATATGTCAATAAATTTTGAAGTTGGTGTTTGGTAAAAAAAAAACTAAAGTGCTTTTTATCCAAAGCACTTCCTAAATTCCTCAATTTTTAAAAGCTGGGGAGGAGGAGCTTTTAAAAGCTACAAAAGCATAAGCTGTGGTCCCACATAAATTTAATGCTTGATTTATCTTTTTTATCCCTACTTTATTTTATAAATGACAAAAGTTACCCTTAAATTTATATACAATCAATTTTTTACTATTTCTTATATTGCATTCTTTAAATATTATTATTTTTTATTATTTCGAACTATTTTATATAAAAGGATAAAATACATTTTATTTTACTAAAATAAAGAATTACAAATTATTGGTTGGCAACCTAGCGACAAGCTGGGCTCCAACACCTTTTTGAATAGCAATACCTAACCTATGGAAAATAAAGCTACCAAAACCGCTACTAGCGTCATTATTAACTAAACAATTCTTCAGACGCTTAAAAAACATAAAGTATCCTCACCGAGTTCCCCCAAGGTAGAGAAAGCTAAAACACCTGCATCAGTAACCATGTGAAACACACTTGTCCAAGTATTTAGTGCGTTTCCGTGAAACAGCACTAGAAATAGCTTTTCCTGGAACGAAAGAGCGAATGCCTTCACCAGCGAAAGGAGAGACCCCTGTAACATCCATACAAACATCTTTTCCATTATCCCAGTTAAGAACGAGGATATCAAAGAAGTAGTAAATCCTTGTCATCATCCGACGAAACCCAAGGGATACTTCCTTACGCGCAGCACACCAAACTTTGTAACAAATGTCAACGACTATATCACGTACAAAGTCATGTCGAAACTTAATCCCTACATCCTTTGCACAATGAAGCGCGTGATCTCCAAAAACATCCATAAGCCTGTTACAACTTAAGCACAAACCGTTCTCAACAAACAAAGGGATACCCAAGCGATAACAAAGGACAGCCCTGAACTGTCTTGGCCCGAGGCATTGATTAAGCCCACTGATAGGTACAGCCAATAAATAGTCTTGTGCATGCTTAATTTGGTTACACTGCCACAAAATGGAATCTCTTGCAGACATAGAAAATTGGTCTGGGATTTGCTTCTTAATTGCATCAAAGTAAGTCACTGCCAGGGAATGCATAGAAGGGGGGGCAGTATCATCGACGCAGTAAGAAGAAGGTAGTCCACATACCTGAATAAAATTCTGAAGAGCCACCGAAAGCGAGAACCTTTGTTCGTTGAGAATAAGTTACCAAGGATCACCTTTTGCACCGAAGCCGTCGACTCGAGAAAGCAAGATAACAATAGGTGCGGGTGTACGCCCATGGTATAAATGCCCAAGCCACCATCTTTGATGGGCAAGGTAGTCAATCGCTGCTGTAAAGGACCAAAGCCGGAACCATCACCAGTGACAAGGAGTCTCAAGTACTTGAGCAAATGATCATCGAAAAGCTCAGTGGCTTGTTGAAGGGCATCAGGATTGGTAGTACGCAAAGAAAAATATAATCTGGAAACCCCGGTGCAATTGCGAAGTAAAAGCAACTCACTCTGAGGATCTTTGAGTTTCTTGATGGCAGACATAAGTTGAACAGTCTTGTTTACTCTACTCAACATCATGTCACTAATAAAGTTCAAATCCAAACTCACCGGACCACCCAAGAGTTTAACACCATTAGACGGTCTACCAATATCAGGCGGGAAAACACCATCAACAAAACTCATGGGATCAATAAAAGGCCAAAAGACTTCTGTTTTCTTTATATTAAGATGTAAACCCCTACCTGGCCCTTCGGTTTCTATTATACGCAAGGCCTTGGACACCTCAAGTGTATCACCAATGATTGTACCATCGTCTAGGTACCAGGCGTGTAAATCAAGTTTGCAGCTGGAAGCAATAGTCTTCACTAGAGGGTGAAGAGTCAAAGCAAACAACAAAGGACCGAGGGGGTCACCTTGTTGTACTCCAAGGGCAGAAGACAAGATATATTGGTCGTAGTAGAGTTTAGCAGGTCGCAGGTAACAAAATTCTACCCAACGAGAAATACCTGGACAATGAAGGCGAACCTCTTTAATGAGCTGAGATCTGCTCACCATGTTGAACGCGTTAGAGAAGTCAATGAGCAACATTGACATCGTGTCCGAGTGACCTTTCAACTCTAGAAGGTTATTTACAGCATGTAAAATACTTTCACCTCCGGCAGGCACACCAACCCCGAATTGGTAGTCGCCCAGATAAGAAGTCATATCCTTACCGACAGAGAAAGCAGCCACTTTAGAAACCAATCTACGCCAAACCGTGCCAACTGCGATGGGCCTAAGACCGCCCCCAGGCTTGAGTAACGGTGTCAAAGGCGCGCTAGCAATAAACTCGCCTAAACCCGCAGGGCATTTTCCAGCCAACCAAAGATTGACAACCCCAGTGATAGATACGAGTAAATCATCTCCACATACCGCAGCCTGCGCCACTCATCGCATCGACTAAATGTTGCGCCCTCAAGCCATCTCGCCCGCACGAAGTTCCCTTAGGGAAGCTCTTAATAGCTCCTAGAACTGCCCGACAAGCCGCAAAAATTGGTTCAACTGGAACGTCTTCACAAGGGTCATCGGGAGAAGGTGCTTTGCGGGTGTTTCTTCTCATACAACTCGGCATAAGTCCATTTCAAAGAAGGTGCAATTCCACTTGAAGATAGTACACGAATTGCGGCGGAAAAATGGCCACAACTTATTTTCTTGCGGCAAAACAATATTAGCTATATTCTCGTTTCTTCGCATCTACTTGTTTGGAGATACGGACAGGAAGTTGCAACATTTTATTGACCAAAATTGAGCATCCATTGGCCTCCCTCCAAACAGATAAAGCTTGGTTAATGGAAGCCACTTGAAGACGTTTCCGGTTACCAGATTTTGCCTCCACTGAACTTCTCGGTTTGTATAAAGCAAGAGTGCAAACAGGAAACAAAATAAGCTGCAGCCAAGCACTCATATTTGCAGGGTTGATAATCACCTTGTCAAGACACGCTTTCAAAGTTCTTGAGAATGACAGCCGACACTGATGAGGGATGCTAGTTACTGTGGTAAATTGTCGCTGGAAGACGGCATTGAGTAACTCTGTAGATAGACATCCAACAGACTCTGCTGCAGCATCGACACCGACCTCCACAGAATCCTCACAGACTGCAACGATGGACGTATCCAAAGCACCAGAACTTACCCCAACAGGCTTGTCAACACCATGAATAAGGAATGCCGCGCCAGCACCACTGAAAGGGCCTGCAACAACATCTCCGTGAACACCCTCACGCCCCTTGCAAGGCATCTTCCAGGCATGAAGATGCATGCAACGACAGCACAACCACATCCGTAAAAGACTAAGAACTTCCTCCCAGGCCTGATAAATATGAAGATTCTTAGCAATCAACTCCCTGCAGTTGGCTTTGTTAACTTCAGAGGAGAAATGTCGATCATGTAGATGCTTCAAAAAAGACCCTTTGGCATATCCCCTTCCTTGAATACCATCCTGACATTTATCAAACCCCTTAAAAGGGCAATGACACAGGCCATTACCGACAGCAGCTTCGTCTGCAATGGAAGGTGAAGGAGAAGAGTGCAAAGACGCCTGAGAAGAGTTGGCAGCCGTCAAAGATCGCCGAGAAGAAGTCCTGGTTGATCTAGCCATGGAAAATGAACACGAACCCTAAAGGAAAGAAAAAAGGGAAAACTGAAACAGAAACAGAAACCCTAAAAAAAAACGAGAAACGGCAAAACAAAACGCTGAGAAAGGGGAAAATAAAGAAAACCCGTGTAAAGGAAATCAAAAGGAACTCAAAAATGAAAGGAAATCGTGGTAAAACCATGGCGAATCCGATGAAAAAAGCTGGCTTTCAATCGCCAAAGTTTTCGCCGGAGCAGGAGAACTAGGAAAAAAAACTGGCCATTACCATTTATTTAATTTATCAAAAGTACAAATAAAAATAAATATTAAATAATTACTTAATTTTAGTTTCATTTTTTGCTTGAATATTACTTAATTTGTCAACAGTAAAAACAAAAAAATATATTAAATAATTACTTAATTGTTAAGTAAAATAATTTCTTAACAATCTTAATGATAGTGGTAATTAGTATGAACATTAATATTATATAGTAAAAAAATTAATTATTTTTAAACCCAATAAAATTGAATAAAACTACCATGAGTGATATGTCTGTTTTTGTCATTTGTTACAACAACAATGGTTGAATCTGAAATTTTACCAAACACATTTTGATTTGCTTTTTTAATCAGCTTCAACTTTAATTAATATTTTACCAAACGTCTAACTGTTTTTTTCTCACAAAGACAAAGACAAAGACAATAACGCATAGCAATGAGAAAAGTGCTTTTACAAAAGCTGCAGCAATACCAAACTAAGCCTTAATCTCCGCTTCTTCCTTCTTAGCTAGGAGGTATATGTAACCTGTGGTAGACTGGTAGGTAGGTCATTAAAGCGAGCCAAGTGTATCCAACACGGGTCACCTGATAACATAACCATACCGGTACTGAAACATTGATCAAAATCAAAACCCAGAACGGAACGATCGGCGCATCATAAAAATAGAAGATAGACAAAGAGATCAGAGAATCTGGTAAATGAAGGTGGCGATTTCATATTTAAGGAAGCTTTTGTACACAAATCTACTTGTAAATTACCCAAATCCAACTTGGGCTCGTTACAATCTTATGTTTGTTTTTTCGGAATTGAGAAAGGTTTCTTTCTGAGTTCAAATTGAGAAAGACTACGTTCAGATTCATAACATTTTTAGTTTTGAATTTCTCCTAACTTGATGGAGATAAATGGAAATGGGTATGAAGAAATAAGTGCATTTGATCCCGAAATGAAGATGGATGTGATTGGAGGAGATGAATTGGGTTTAAGTCCGAATTTATTTTTGGATAATGTAGGGGAAGTTATTCTTACAATCAATTCAGATGAGTTGTCTTGGAAATCACTAGCATCAACAGATAATAATGTAAGATTTATTCCATCTTATTTTTTATTTTTTTAATTCAGTTCCTTTATTTTTGGTTCAAAATTAGTACACTTTTTTACATTGTAGAAGTCAAGAAAGGGTTTACCAGAAAATGGCTTCCTCGGTGATTCATAGCCAATTTCGTGATTAATGTTTCAGTGTACAGAGGCTGATTACATTGAATAGGAACTGCACATCATTGAAACATGGTTGTAAGCATAAACCATCATTAAATTATAAGAAAATTCCTTGGAAAAAAATAGTATTCCTACTAGTAACCTCTGCTAGCCTGCCACAGTGGTTTCCGGCATAAGTTTCGACATAATTCCAAGTGATAGTTCAGTGAATTGGAAGAAACTGTATCATGTTAATTTTACTCACAAATGGGGGTTCCTACGCCGGCCAATTATTTCATTATTTAGATTTAGAATACTACCATTCATGCATGGCAGATTAGAATACTACCATTCATGCATGGCAGAGTGTCCGTACAAGCCTTGCACACATACACAGGATGTAGGGGTACTTAAAAAAAATATTAAATTTTGAATATTTCATTGTTTTTTCTATCTGTCTAGGATCTGAATTCATCTTCTTGTTTGGGAATAAAGCTTAATACAAAAGCTGAAACTGAACTTAAAATCTCAGATATATATGCTGTTGAGTTCAAGAACTGGGGTTTGATTCATCAATCAGTTATTTCAAGTGCAGGAGCAGCTATTTTAGTGCGCGAGCATGGTGCTGAGGTTACTACTTTTTTGTCCTTTATTTATGAACTCCTTTTGCCTTCAGGCTGCTCTATAATTATAAGTACGGATCTGTTTGCATTCCTCCTGCAGATGTACCGCTTTGCAGTTCATGGGTTTAAAAGGTCTAGTACCAAACGTTCTCTTTGGGTCCTAGCTACATACACCTTTGGCAATGCAGATTTGCCGACATGCCAAAAATGGGTGGATAAAATTAATTCTTTCGTAAATAAGGAAGTCGGAAGGCCTAAGAGACTTCTGGTATGCTGTTTTAATGGTCCCGCATTTAGTTAATTGGTAGCTTTTCCTTTGTTTCGTTTTTTTTGTACCCGCCCTGTATGTTTTTCTTTGTCCAGTTTGAACCATCCCTGTTTAGCAGTTTTGATGACATAAGGCTCTTCACTCTGTAAAAGAGTCATTGACTAGCCGCAGATTGTGATGGCAATCAGTTTCTAATGTTGGTTTTCTACTCCATGGTCAAATCTTCCTGGAACTTAGTGAAATGATAAATCTTTTCATTATTAAGTTGCTTACTTGTTTCCCATCTTCACCTCAACTGTAAAAGGAAATTGGTGTGCGTGGTCAAACGGGCATTCTGATGGTTTTTGATAACTCTATTCCATTTTCACATTGTTCACTAAATAATGTTATGGCAAGTTGTGTCAGTTCAGTCTTCAGCTAATAGACTGGTGACTATTTTGTTATTCAACTGCTAGTTTATGACACCTGACCAAAGTTGAGAGGTTTATGTCATCAAAGCACTAGAAACTAAGGACTAAAGGGCATGTCAAAACTAGATGAAAAACATGAGGAGGTATGTCAAAAAAAAATACAAGCGGCTTCTAGGCTTCCTCATGAAACAGAACAGGGCTATATATATGTTTACTTTTTAAAATGTTACCTGTCTTTGCTTAGGTTTTTGTTCACCCGTTAAGCGGGAAAGGAAATGGTTGCATGACTTGGGGAACTGTGTCTCCTATATTTTCTCGTGCCAAAGTAAAAACGAAGGTGGGTTGAGGGAAAGGTATTTCAGTTCTTCTATTTCTATCTTGCAATTAAAATGCTCAATCTTAAGATGATGAGCTTCATTTTTTTACTGTAAAATCTAAAACTTTCTTTACTTCTATCACATAGATGCTTGTACGTGTTGATAAGTCCCTGAAGTTGGAAACTTGTGGAGGGGCAAAACACTAACCCACTCGCTCCACATACCCCGCTAGCATCTAAATGTAACAGACATCCATCAGTAAAACAGTATCTTCCACGAAATGGACTTCATGGACAAGCTCAAAAGTCTGTACATAGTACAATCTTTTGATAAAATGTTCATATCAAATGGTTAAGAATTTAAAATTGGCTTGTTATAGTTATAAATTCAGTCTAGGGTGGCAAGAAATATAGTAATTCTTTTGTAGATGAATATGCTAAATATCATGTTTTGGGCATCGCAGATTAAATTATCACCGACGTTCCTTTTCCCTTTTATCTTTCCTTTTGTGGTTAATCAGATAGTGTTTTTGTTAATGTTTACTTCTTACTTTTGATAGTTTATTCACATTTATCGGTCAGGTAATTGTGACAGAAAGGGCTGGTCATGCTTTTGACGTGATGACATCTTTGTCAAATAAGGAACTTAATTCCTACGACGGTGTTGTTGCTGTTGTAAGTAATTAGCTTCTGAACGTCTCTGATTCTTTTCCAGTTTATGTTTGTTAAAATATAGCTGGGAAAACTTTTTATACTACTTTTAAAATTTATATCTTATGAAGCACCAGAAGATTGAAGGTGATTCGTTTTACCATCCTTATGAACCCTATGTAGCAATAAACTGATCAGATAGGTGAGTTAGTGTCTAGTTGGTACTTGACACAGCTTAGTTTTTTACATTTGAATGTTATTCCAGGGTGGTGATGGTTTCTTCAACGAAATCCTAAATGGTCTTCTGTCGTCAAGGCACAAGGCTCCTTACCCACCTTCGCCAGCTGAGGTTATTGATTCTGCTAAGAGCAGTGTAAGTACATCCCATTCAGCTGAAACAACACCTGAGATTTCTCAAGAATACAAAGAACAAGATCCACTTCTTCCGAGTGCAGCGCCTACTATAACAGGTTACCAAATTTCAGTATGATTGGTGAAAAAGCATATTTCGTCAAAAGATACTTTAGATTGGATGCCAACTGGGAGTCTGATTTGTTCTTGCACTTGCTTGAAATTGCAGGATCTGGTTGTGACTCATGCACCACAGGTTAGTTTACTATTCACATTGTTGGAGTCGAAGGTGAAATTCTTCCTACATAACTTAAATTGTGTAAAGATTTATTTTTCGGAGGTTTTATTCAAAGGTTCTTATGGCAAACACTAAATGTTCCACATTCTTTTGACTTGAGTTTCCTTTTCTTGCGGACCTTTGGAACAGATACAAATAGAAAACTTCCTGATAAACACATTATAGTGACTGTGGGTGTGGGTTCAAAGAGTGTGGTATTTAGTTCTGCTTGGCCGATAAACACACATGCTAAGAAGTGTTCAGGACCAGTGGTTTCTTATCTTTCTAATGATTTCTTAAGCAACAAGGAAGCGTTTTGTGATGTACAATGTGTACATTCCTGTTCTTACGAGAATTTATGCAGGTGAAAGCACGCCATTTCCTCTCCCGAATGAACGGTTTAGATTTGGAATTATTCCTTCCGGATCAACTGATGCAATAGTGATGTGGTACATTTCTCATACTCGTTTTTTCTTCTCTGTTTAAGTTCAGTATTTTCCTGCATCCCTTAGTCATACTTAATTTACTTACAATCATATCATTCCAGAACTGTTTTTCGTAGATGGGTAGTCTTCAACTCCTATTGTCAGTTGTACATTTCATGGTAGTTCTTAGATTTTATTATGCTTCGTCAAGGTAGACATAACTTGTTATGGATAAATGTGATGTCTAAAGAATTTATATGTACTCTTGATGCTTAACTACTGTCAATGGCTGTAGGAAAACTAGAAAAAACATATATATGCACGAAAGATCAGAAAAGCCCAAAATAGAAAATGAGTGTCAAGGTCCTAAAATCCAATTCAGTGCACGATGCTTAAAATGATTACTTCTACTTTGTTATCAAAGGTGGTGAAAATTAAGGGAAAACTACTAACTATGCAAGTATCTTTTATTTCTTTTACTTTTGTAAATTTACTTCTAGAGGGAACTTCAACTTATCCTTTTGCAGTACAACTGGAGCTCGAGATCCTATAACATCTGCTCTGCAAATTATTTTGGGTAAAAGTGTACGTCTTGATATAGCACAAGTTGTCAGATGGAAAACAATAGCATCCTCAACAGATGCACCTTCTGTACGATACGCGGCTTCTTTTGCTGGGTAGGCCTTCGCCGCTATTCATTTTTCTTTCAACTTATATTATACTTCTTTTTTTTCGATTTTCTTAGATTATCTGACTCTACCACCAGGTATGGCTTTTATGGAGATGTCATAAAGGAGAGTGAAAAATATCGCTGGATGGGTCCCAAACGCTATGATTATGCTGGAACAAAGGTGTTTTTAAAACATAAGTATGTTCTGAGTAGATTGCTCAAATGTTTTTTGATTGGAACCCTCTTACTAGTGTAATCAATATTTTGTTTTCAGGAAAAATACGGTACATTTATCAGTTCTCTTCGAACTCTGGATCCCAGTTTCTTGGCTATTCTGTTCAAGAAGTTTTTGCAAAGCTAGGGCATGTTGCATCTTATTTCGTTATTTGCTACTAATAGAAAGTTTCTGAGAACATATGTGTTAGGAAAATATCTGGTTTCAGTGTGGACCTTATTTAATTTTGGCCATCTTGGTTGATTGACTTAGGTTTGGCTTAATTTTCTTCCAAATTTGCAGGCCAGAACACGCTGCACCTCAGCTTTGCTGATTTGTCACCAGCAGATAAACTTTCATGATTTTGTTTCGTACTTAGTCGTGATATTTCATGTCTCAGGTCATATGAAGCAGAAATAGCTTATCTAGACGTCCAAAGAGAAACGGTAGACTCAACATCTAAGAAAGATCTCTTGGATACTGGCATTCAACAACTGTGGCGTTCATGGATTCCATCAAAGAAAACAAAAAGAGAGATTTGTCGTATGAACTGCCAAATATGTAATGAGTCCCCAGAAACCAATCATATGCCTGCTCGCAATCCAACTGCAACACTAGAAATGAACCATGGACACTCTGGATGGTTGAGGTGTAAGGGACGTTTTCTTAGTATTGGTGGTGCAGTTATTTCCTGTCGCAATGAAAGAGCTCCTGATGGTTTAGTGGCTAATGCACACCTTGCCGATGGGTTTTTGGATCTCATACTAATTAAAGATTGTCCTCATGCTTTCTATTTATGGTAATAGCTTTTGCACTAATGCAATTTCCATTATATTTATCTGCATTTTCTGTAAAACAAAGATAGGAACATTCAGGTCTTGCAAAACACTTACATGTACTGAAGTTTCCACCATGGATTAGGAGACTCCGTAGGGATCTTATGTGTAGGAAATCTTGTTGTTTGTACATGAGAATCACAGTACATAAACTTTAACTTTAAAATGTTCGATGTAAAGCGTCATAAACCATCCACTTTTCTAGTTACTTGAGAACCTACTTCTTAAAAGTTATAGCAAGATGATGATGATGATATATGGTTTGGAATTATCCCTCACGAAAATCATCTCTTGAGTGAACTTTAATGTGTTTTCTATTTGCTACTATAAATGAGGCTGAAAAATAGTTAGGCTGTTAAAAACAAAGTGTGGTTGAAAGTTTAGTGTTCCACCACCACATGATCAGCCTCCATTTTAATCTAACTTCAATCATTTATTTTAGGTATGTCAGAGTTTCAGTAAGCTGCATTTGGCTTGGTGTGGTTCTTATCACTTTATTAATATGATATTTGCAGGCACCTTACGCAATTAGCGAGGAAAGGTGGAAAACCCTTAAACTTTGAGTTTGTGGAACACTTCAAAGTATGTTTAATATTCTCTCGTCTTCTTAGTTTTGATCTCCAATCAATAAAGTCATAAAACTTCTTCTGACCATCTCTATTTTGGTTAATGTACAGACGCCAGCTTTCGTATTTACTTCCATTGGGGAAGAAAGCATCTGGAATTTGGATGGAGAGCTATTACAAGCACACCAACTTTCAGCTCAAATATTCAGAGGCCTTATTACTATATTTGCAACAGGACCTGATATCTGAAGTTCTTCTATATTGACTTGGATGTAAGTACTTGGTTTATTATACTCCAAAATAGATTGATTAGATGATGTTGAGCTTTTCGTGATCCCATCAGCCACATCATGTTAATTAGTTTGTTTGAGGTCATACCACACAACTCCTATATGTTTGCATTAGCTACTTGCCATTAAGATATGTAATGTTATTTTTCTGATAAGCACCCGTCAAAACATTCATCCAAAACGGAACAAAATACTCACTCTAAAACTATTTCTTGATGTTTGTCAACAGTCGAGGTCTATGTTCTGCAGAGGGATAGTTTCGAAGTGGATACAGGTCAGCTATTTCAAGCAGACTAACTTTCAGCCTAGTAATTGAAAGGCCTCTCTTACTTCATTAGCCCGTTTGCGTCAGTTACCGAAGGTTGAAAGGTCTCTACCGATATATCTATACTAAACTTGGTTCATTGTCGCCTTTTCTGACTACCACTAACTTTGAACATTATGTAAATATTGTAACATAATTAAGGTTGTGTAGAAATAGCAGTGTATTGGCATATTGTTTGACTAACTCCTCAGCTCTTTTATTTATTTTTTAGCTAAAAACAGAATATAGTTAATCGTCAGAAACTACATCATTTAAGTCTGCATCGAAACGCAGTAAGTTCGGACGGTGTTTCCTTCACAAAACCATCTTCTCTATGAAACCTTATATATCAACAACAAAAGACAGTTAGAAATCAAAGATATCTGTTATGATGAGAGAGAAGCTCTGTGGATCGGGCAACTGAGTTAACTTCCAAGTCTCTTGTCTCCTTCGTCTTCTTTCTCCATTGATCTCATTGTCTTTTAGATAAAATAAATCTAAATCACTGTTTTTCATTTTCATTGTTTTTCCTCTCCTTGTTTATTTCAGTTTTCCCTTGTTTTTTTTGGTGTTCCACCTGTAATGCTAGTTTTCCCTGTGCCGGCTCCTTGCTACTCGAGTTTTCTACTCGTGCCTTAAGAAGCTAGCTTTTCTCTGAGAGTAAGGGACACGGCGCATATAGTCATTACTGCGTGGGAGACAATAACAAGGAGCCGGCCCAGCCAGTGCATTCAAGATTGAATTAGGAGTATAGTTCACGACGGGTGATCGAGACATGCATGACTGAGAATACAAAGTGAATTTATTTTTTCAAAACAATTGGATGATATTTCCGCCATAATGTTAATGGAATTGACCCAAAATATCCATCAATGTAGTTGAGCTGAAATATCAACATCTCGTTATTAAGTTTGGAATAAGGCCATATTGATTATAGTAGTGGAACTAAGTCTTAAGTCTTCCCATTGGACTAGTAAGTCATCACAGAAGCACCATTGACTTGGGAAATTCTCGTTGAAAGTTAAAACCAACCTTTAGATTTTAGGGAAAAATATCGTTTGGTCCTTTTTTAGGTGGGTCCATGTCTGTTTGAAAACGCCTTTACTGTTTGGTCCATAATTATTTAAAAATATTAAACTGGCAAAAGTACCCTTCCGTGTTAATTTTTACTTATTTTCTTGTAGCAGTTCATTCCAGAAATGAAGTCCATATAAAAACCTAAAAAAACAGAAATGAAGTCCATATAAAAACCTAAAAAAAACAGAATTCATTCCAGAAAATGAAGTCCATATAAAAACCTAAAAAAACAGACTTCATTCCAGAAATGAAGTCCATAAAAAACCCTAAAAAACAGACTTCATTCCAGAAATGAAGTCCATATAAAAACCTAAAAAAAACAGACTTCATTCCAGAAATGAAGTCCATATAAAAACCTAAAAAGACAAACCTAAAAAAACAGACTTCATTCCAGAAATGAACTCCATATAAAAACAAACTTCATTTCTGGAATGAACTCCATATAAAAACATCATCATCTTCTTCGACGTCTTCAACAGCAGCAGCAGCAAACATCATCGTCTTCAAAACAGCAGCAGCATCGTATTCATCATGTTCATCGTCTTTATCATCTTCAACAACAACATCAAACAACAAATACGAAAAAAGAACACAAAAACTACATCTAAAAAACATCATCATCATCATCAACGGCATCATCAACATCATCTTCATCATCTTCATCGTATTTATCATCTTCAACAGCAGCAGTAAATCAACAAAAAACGAAAAAGAAAAGCAAAAACTTCATCATCATCATCTTCTTTATCGCCTTCATCATCATCATCAACAACAACAACATTAGCTGAGAAAAAAGAACCCAAAAACACCGTCATTCATCATCATCTTCATCTTCTTCATCATGAGCAGAGAAAAAATATTGGGGAAAGAAAAAAACTAGATCTAGAAAAAAAGAAGAGAGAGAAAGTAAATCTCAAAATAAAGAAGAGAGAGAAAGAGAATCTCAAAATAATATCTCCTCTCTTGATAATTGACTATATATATCCTAGGGTGACGTCATGGATGATGTAATGGTCCCAAAAGGGTATTTCTGCCACTACAAGATGACAATTACATCATCCATGACATCACCCTAGGACCAAACTATAATATTTAGGACCAAACTATAATTTATAATTCCAAAAAGGACCAAACAGACAATTGACTAGGTCAATTGGACTAGACTCTATCTAATATATTATTCCTAGGACCTATTGGTATTTCCTACTAGATTTTATTCAGTGAAATTTTCGCATTAACTTTGAAAAGGACGGGTGGAGGAGCTTTTAAAACCTACAAAAGCTTTGGTCTCACATAAATTTAATACTTGATTTATCTTTTTTATCCTTATTTTATTTTATAAATGACAAAAATTACCCTTAAATTTATATATAATCAATTTTTTTATTTCTTGTATTATTCTTTAAGTAGTATTAATTTTTATTTTCACACTATTTTATATACTATTTCATTTAATTTGTCAATAATAAAAGTAAAAATATTTGCTATTATAAAAATAAAAATAAAAATAAAAATAAAAAATTACTTAATTTTAGTTTGATTTTTGTTTAAAAATGATGTGTATATATATATATATATATATGTTAAAAAGTGGTTAAGTAAAATAGTTTTTTCTTTTTAACAATCATAATAATAATGACAATTAGTAAATTTAATATTATATATATATGTATTTAATAGTATAAAAATTAATTATTTTGAAACCCAATAAAATTGAATAAAACTATTTTCAGGGATATGTCTGTTTTTGTCATTTGCTACAACAACAATGGGTGCATATGATATTTTACCAAACACACTTTGATTTTTTTCTAATCAGCTTTAACTTTAATTAATATTTTACCAAACGTCTAACTGCTTTTTTTGGAACGCGTAATTGGGGGATATGAAAACTAATTGGGGGATATGACTAAATGACAAAATAGGGATCCAAATATCCTAGCTGGGTTACCCCTTATCTAATTAAATTTTTAATTCCTAATTTAACCCTCACTAATCAGGATTAGTTACTAATGATGATTAGTAAAATATTAATGATTTGGGGGATATAATTTGTGTATTTATGTTTATTTGAATTTGTGTGTGTTAGTTTAGAGGGAAAAAAATTTTTGAGTAGAATTTTTTTTTTTTTGAAAATGGAAGATGATTGTGATGAGAGACTTGCAAAATTCTTTGAATCTTTAGCTCAATTACAACAACAATCATATCTTCAATCTTCGATTAATGATAATAACTCACAATTGTTGTATGATGAACCAACACCTTTGAATCATTATTTTCGTGACCATGAAATGTTTTGTGAAGAACCAACTCAAGAAAGTAAACATGTTCAGCATACAAGCAACCCCAACACACAGGTAATGCTTCAAAGAGGTCGAAAATTTGATTTTTTCTTTTGAAACCGCCATTTCGTCTCGAAAAAACCTTTGTACCGGCATGCTCGTTGTATGAATACTACGCCGGTATCATGTAACCGGCATAGTATTCATAGATATATGTATGCCGGCACTAAATATCCCCAAAGATTCAAGAACATACCCTACGTGGTATTCAAGCCAAGATTGAATGCCGGTACACATTTATTCTTTTTACCTACCAGCGAATATTCTGAGGAATATTCAAACCGGCAGTGTGAGTACATGACATTCTATGCCGGTTTATGATACCGCCATAGAAACTTAAATGTCGAGGATGCCGGTTTTACATGAATAACATACAGAAGCTAATGATATTTTGAACTTAAATACCGGCATTTGTTTCTTTCAACTTTGTATGCCGGAACCTAATACCGGCAGTTTACTTTACTTATCGACAATGCCGGTTTTGAACTAATCCAAGTTTCTTTTCATTCATTCCTTAGATTGTTACCTACAACGATCAACCAAACTCCAAACCGCTCCATCGGGATACGTCGGAGTACTATAAAATGCCGCGGGTATGTTACCAAACAATACTTTCACCTAGTGCTTACAATTTTATGTTGGGATTTGCTTGTAATCTCCATAATGTTGTCCTTATGTAGGGAATAAAATATGAAAAGGAAGCAATTGCTTGGGCAAAAGCGACGGCTCTTAATAACATGTGTGTCTTAGTGAGGAATTCCCAACGTTCATCGATTCGTTTTGAGATGGTTTGCGAGAGAAGTGGAAAATACAATGAGAAAAATAGTCATAAGAGAAAGGGTTATGTATATGAAAAGAAGACTAACAAGGTATACAAGACAGTTACGCGGAAGGATGACTGCCCCTTTAAGCTTGTATTCTATCTAAGAGGTTCAAAAGTAGAAGAAAAAGAATGGGAATGTAAGGTGTGGTTTGGCCGTCACAACCACCCCGATCCGAATGATTTTGAAGGTCACTCCCTAGTTGCGAAGCTAAAACCTGATCAATTCGAGGATGTAAAGATGATGACCAAAGCATGTATCAAACCAAGAGTGATTCTCAGAACCTTCAAGGAAAAGGATAAGACCAACGTTTCTTCACTCAGTACAATTTATAGCGCACAAGCAACCATTAGAAGGTTGGAATGGGAAGGGAGGAGTGTTATGCAAGAATTTGAGAAGATAGCTTGGGATCACAATTACACGCGTATCATTAAAAGAGGTCCGGACAACAAGCCGCTTCAAATATTCATTTCGCATCCTTTGCTTTCACAATTGGCTCATACGTGTTGTGATGTTCTTATGATGGACTGCACATACAAGACAAACAAATACAACATGCCGTTGTTCAACATCGTGGGGCAAACATCGGACAAGGTAACATTCACATTGGCTTGGTGTTTAATGGATAACGAGAGGGATTACAATTATCATTGGGCATTGCGGCAATTGAAATTATTGTTCCCGGAAAATCGTTCTCCGAAGGTCATCATAACCGATCAATTTGACGCACTAATGAATGCCATATCCGACGTATATCCGGATGCACAAAATTTCCTTTGTACATATCATATAGGTGAAAATTTGAAAAAACATTGTCATGCTTTGTTTGAACCCTCTAAGGCTGATATTAAGAAGAGAATGATTGCTCAACTAGAGGAAGATGTTCGCAAAGAGAAACTATCACCCGAAGAAGAAGAAAATGAAAGAGGAAAGATTAAAGAGCGAGTCGACAAAGAACACTATGAAAATCATAAAAGGTGGTTGGAATTTCTAAAGGATTGGGAGAAAGTTTATTGGTCTCTTACCGAGGACATGTATGAAAAGAGATTGAACAACTTTATTGCCAAATATAACGAAGTGTATCCAAGTGCCGTCTCATATTGTCGGGATAATTGGTTGGATAAGTTCAAGGAAAAATTTGTGCATGCGTGGACAAATCGTTATAGACATTACGGGAATGAAGCAACTAGTATAGCGGAGTCCTCTCATGGGAGATTTAAAGATCTCATCCAGTCCGGCCAGGGAAATGTGGTTACGGTCACCGAGGCAATGGAGCAACACTTTAAGGCCGATATCGATAGGATCAAGAAGGCTTTTGAGAAAAGCTCAATGGAAAGGATGACTCAATTTCTTGAACATACTAAGTTGCTCCAAGGAATAGAGTTTAACGTCTCCCGTTGGGCAATAAAACATATGATGAGACAAATGCAATATGAGAAAATTTACGGAAATCCGGGTGATGTGTGTATTTGTCCCGACATGTCTTCATTGGGGCTTCCGTGTCGTCATATGCTTGTGAAGTATGAAGTAGTGATACCTATTGATGTTATTGATCCTTTTTGGAAGCAATTATCTTTCGACCTTCCCCCTACCGAAGCTCCCGGACAATCACCATGGGATACAAAGGAGGCTTTAGAATTTTATGAAGCTTACTCACGTGGCAACTCGGCTAGCCGACAAGTATTTTTGAGCCAACTAAGACTAATTACACGGCCATGGATAGCAGAAAGTGAAGAGCCAACAAAGGGAGATCCGGCGGGTAGACCACAAACTAAAATTGCAAGGAAGAAACAAAGAAAAGAATTAAAACAAATGACTCGACGTGAAGAGGAACTCGCGGCAACTAAAAAACGAGATCTATGTTCAAGTGAGATTTCAGAAGCAAGATTCGCTGAAACGACCGTTCCAAACAAAAGGGGTAGGCCGAGGAAGGAACCGATATCAAGTCAACAACAATCGACGAGTTCCGAACCTACACCCATAGTCGATGTATCGGAGGTTAAAAGGAAAAGGGGAAGGCCGCCAAATGTACCAACATTAAGCAACCAAGGACAACAAGGTGAGCATTCCGAACCTACACCAATAGTTGATGTATCCGAGGTTCAAAAAAAAAGGGGAAGGCCGCCGAAGGTACCAACATTAAGCTACAAAGGACAAAAAGGTGAGCATTCCGAACCAACACCAATCGTCGATGTATCCGCGGTTCAAAGGAAAAGGGGAAGGCCCCCTAAGGTACCCACATTAAGCAACCAAGGACAACAAGTTGAGCATTCCGAACCTACACCAATAGTCGATGTATCCGCGGTTCAAAGGAAAAGGGGAAGGCCGCCGAATTTACCAACATTAAGCAACCAAGGGCAACAAGGTGAGCATTCCGAACCTACACCAATAGTCGATGTATCCGCGGTTCAAATGAAAAGGCGTAGGGGTAGGCCAAGGAAGTATAATCTCCCGTCACATACCGAAGACATTTGTAGGGTAGAGATTGCAGAGGATGGTTTGGATATAATTAAGCTAAAAGTTGGTAATATGACGATGTATAAGGATTCGCAAACGGGTAGGACTTATAGACACTACCATACGAAGATAGAGTCTTACATAGATCAACTTCCTGAGGTTATTCGCGAGTTTGTTGTGTACACGGATGATGTCGATGGACATGGAAATTGTGGCTATCATGCCGTCACTGAACAATTAGGAATCTTCGAGACGGCTGTTAGTAAAGGAATGACACCATGCCGATATGCTATAATGAGGATGGCCGATCAACTTGTGAAGAAGAGGAGCTTTTATGAGCAATTGGTTGGTCACGACGAGGTGTTTGATGATATGTGTGCTCAAGTGTTAGGACCCGCGCAGGAGATGGCATTTCTTCCTTCTCAATATTGGATGAGGATGCCGCTTTGTGGGCATCTAGTAGCGGATACATTTAATTGTGTTGTTCATTATTTTACCCCCACCGCAGTCACTACATTTACACCAAAATGGCAAAAATGCGAGGGATCCCTTAATACGAGAAGAGTTGTTTTGGCGTACGTGAACGACAATCATTTCGTCATTCTTAAACTCAAGGACAATTGTCCATTGCCACCTGTTTGTGGGATGGTTAAAAACAAGGAACTAGATCCAAATATATGGAAGGGATGGATGGCGTTGAACGAGGAGAATCACCAATTATGGGATGCTTTGGCCTTATCAAAGAAACCTCTTGAAGAGGAGGAGTTGCAACTTCATACGTGTGGAAGCGATGATGAGTAATTTGGATTAATGTTGAGTAATTTGGATTAATGTGGTTTACTAATACGCCACCTTTTGTTTTTTTGGAAGTTTGAATTGTAATCATTGAACCATATGCCATGTACGTGCCATTGTGATTTAATTCAAACTTTACTACGGCAGTGCTCGTACCGGCGTTGCAAAATATGTTCTCGTTTGTGATGGAATAACAACTTAAGTACATGGATAAGCAAAGACCTAATACCATAAAATAACATACGCAAAGTGTAAACAAACCAAATGTAAAGTTAAGATGTTCCAAACCGAAAACAAATGAAGCAAAGATGTTCAAAGTTTACCAATCCACACAAACAAACATAAACCAAACTAACACTATCAAAGAATCACAAGATCACTCGGTTCTTGGCCTCTTGTATACCCTCTTATTCTTTTCGCCCCACAAGTCTTTTGCCTCAGTATCTTCTATTTGGTCTATCTTTTTGACGACGTTCTCCATTTCTTTTCGGGTCAAGAACTCTCCTTTCTTGGTTTTCTTCTTAAAGAACCTTGCCAAGTTTCCAATTCCATTGACGCTGTTAACGGATTTTTCAAAGATGTATTTAGTACGTACAAATTTATAAGTTGATAGATATAGATTAAGAGAATAGTAATGAACGCACCAACAACGTAACGAGTCGTAGAAGTCCGGGTACGAGTATCCGGAGTTGTGGAGGGACGTGCTGGTGGTGGAGGGACCTCTACCGTATCCGGCGTACAACATAAGGATGTGAGTACTCGGAGATGCCCCTTTAGGAATGTTGGTTCACTATCAAAACCGTTCTCAGCCAATTCCCAATCACCCTTATCCAAAGACAAGTTCTTCTTCTTCCCTTTCGATCCAATGTGCAAGAATTGGTTCTGGGTCGTAGCATACCGAGTATGGTTCTCATTTGATTGGCATTTAGTAAAGTCGTGAGAATATTTATGATAAGATGTATCCGTGAGATCTTTCTCGCTTGTAACCGAGTTGGCGCATCACGCGGAGAGGGTTATGCATAACAAATCCTTTTGGATGAAAGAACGGTCCGTTGTAAAATGAAACATTTTCATGTCTCTCGAAGGTGAACTCCTCGACATTCCTATAAGGGTCAAACACAACATGTTCCACAAAAACGAGTCCAAAGCCAATCTCATTTGTAAAAACCGTTTCTTGTTAGGCGAAGGGGTATTTTTGAAGTAGTATTTCTGAGCTAGAGCCATATTCGGTTGATAATCATGCCAAATTTCCAATCCTTTATACCCTATGAACAAATCTCGGAAGTGTTCATAAGCCCACACCTGTGCCCATAAATTTTATAAGAAAATAAATAGTTGGAAACTAACAAATGTAACGATAACAATCACAAAATATGTAGTTCACCTTACCTGAATCACAGTGAAATTCCCATTAAATTGACGGCCTTTCGCCTTAGAAGCTCGACGCATTTCTGCCAAAAAATGAGCCAAGAAAGCAGTGCCCCATGAATACTTATGAACGTCTTCCAACGGATCCAAGTACTGTAGGTTGTTCATATGCACCCTGTTACCATTAGAGTCAGGGAATATAGCGGTTCCCAAAATGAACAACATATATGCGGCAGCAGTTTGTTGAGCTTGTGCGGGAGTCAATTCCCTGTTCTTCGTATTCCCAAACAGTTGAATGAGTTTGACGAATGTTATAGTCTTTGTCCGAGCAGTTCGTTTCTTGTACAAATTTGCCAACGTGGTTTCCTTGTTCCATCCAAATAACTTTTCTGTGAGTTCATAGATCTTTTCCCACCCTAGGTCCTTCGACTTGTCTCCAACCTTAACCGGTTTCCCAAGAACCTCTAGTCCTATTATCCTTTGGACATCTTCAGGGATAATGGTCATCTCGCCAAAATTAAAATGCATGGTGTCAGTTTCACCATAAAACCTCTCCAAAAAGCAGTTTGCAGTGACGGTATCGGTGGCCACATAATTTTCTATCGCATGATACAACCCAGATGCTCTGACTATTTGTTGAACAACCGGACACTCATCCTCCAAAGGCCACACATCCGATTGTTGATGGCGGCTAACACGCCAGGCTTTCCCGTGGTCCTATAAAAACACAACAAACTTAATTAAATTGATCACAGGTAAATAATATAATAATAAGATACAAACGTCTTACATAAGTTTGATAGACCCAACGAGCCCAAGAGTCTTTATACGAAAATAAAAGTTGCGGGTTTATCGGTTGACCCCAATGTTTGCCATCATTGCGGACAGGAATCAATTCTAACTTATCGGGGAAGTGAAGAGGGGGTGCCTTTTCATCATCGGTTGTCCTAAACCACCTGCTTGTGAGGATGAGCCACCTGCTATTACCGGTTCTGTGGGAGTTTCCCACTCATCATCATCATCGGTGCTTGTTGAGTCGCTTATAGGATGATCCCGAATTGTGACCTTAGCAAGAGCCGGATTTTGACGTTTACGTCGAGAAGACTTACGTTTTGATTCTTCAACAAACTTTTCCTTTTCCTTTGTCCTTTCTTGGTGCGTGAGACCTATGTTCCAACACGTTAAATTGAGTTACATACTACATGTCGGCATACAAAAGGAACATACTTAAAACCGGCATAATAAATAGACATATACGAAATGCCGGAATCAGATTTACAAATTTTAGGCATATTAAAGAATAAAACGTAGAACTACTATGCCGGTTTTGGTTGAATCGTATCAAACCGGGATTTACAAATTTTAGGGATATTAAAGAATAAAACGTAAACCGGCATATCAAAATAAAATACGATAGTGCCGGTATAGGTTCCGGCATTCCTTCAATAAATACTACTATGCCGGTTATATTGAATTATATGTAGAAAATTCTAAGCCGTATGAAAAACAAACCGGTATAATTTGTTACCATACATTGACTGCCGGAACAGATACCGGCATATTAAAGAATAAAACGTAGAACGCCGGTTTTGGTTGAATCGTATCAGGGATTTACAAATTTTAGGGAGCGAAAACCGGCATATCAAAATAAAATACGATAGTGCCGGTATAGGTTCCGACATTCCTTCAATAAATACTACTATGCCGGTTATATTGAATTATATGTAGAAAATTCTAAGCCGTATGAAAAACAAACCGGTATAATTTGTTACCATACATTGAGTGCCGGAACATATACCGGCATATACAATATTAATACGTTGAATGCCGGTTTTGGTTGAATTGTATCCAGGGATTCACAAATTTTAGGGACCGAAAACCAGCATGGCAAAATAAAATACGATAGTGCCGGTGTGATTTCCGGCATTCTTAAATGGCAATACATCTATGCCGGTTTTCTGTAAATTTTTACACAGTTCTTAGTGATTTTTGGTTTTTGATTTTCAAACTCAATTCAATTGACTAGAATTTCATCTTACTAGAATTCAATTTCAAAACCCTAAGCAGAATTTTCAATCCGTCATGAACCCCAGCATGTTTGACTTTGTGTTATATATTATTGGGTAAACCCTAAAAGTACTTCAATTCAAAAGGAGACTTTGTGTTATACATCACTTACCGAATCAAATCTGTTACGTCCGCTTCACCAGGAGACTCTTGAGGACTTTTTTGCGCATCAGGTATTTCTGGATTGGGTTTGCGACGAGCCATTGCTTTGGTATAGAAGATGAAAAAAAAATAGGGAGAGATTGAATAGATTGAATATTTTTCTTTCCAAAACCGTCACTTATATAGCATGAGTAGTTTGAAACCGACGAGTTGATTGAAATTGTAACCGTCAAACAAGTTGAATGAAATTGTAACCGTCAAACAAGTTGAATGAAATTGTAACTCACAAACTAGTAGAGTGAAATCGTAACCGTCATAAATCCGGCATAGATAAATACATACCAACTATGCCGGTATTACAAGTTAATTATTTTTTGTATTATGCTAACAAAATAAAATAAGCCGGAACTCTAATTTATTTCAAATGTAATCCTTGTCGCAGGAAGCACGAATGCACTTAGCACGTGCATCAAGCCTTTAAACCACTTGGTGACCCAATAGGACGAGTTATAGTCTCGTGAGGGTTTACATAGAGATGTACCCACAAAACCTTACGAAAAACCTTAGCAAATACCACTAAACTATCAATCTTCTTAAGAAGAATCCGTTTCCGATTCACCCAGCTGGTGGTACTCAGTGACTTTGGTTACAATATGGTTCACGTTGGCTTCAAACATGAATGGTTCTCCCTTTTCTTGTAAGTAACGCGTTTTCACGGCTTCATGCTACAAAAACAACACACAAACTTTGTTGGTTACATAAAAATTGAAAAATAGTAGATTGTGCCGAATTATTCATAAAGATACTTACGAGTTGTTGAGGGGACAATCTATTGTGATTAGCGTTATCGATCCGGTGCTTCATTTTTAGATACTCAACCACAAAGATTTAGGATGATGTCGCGTCGTTGCTCGATTTGTTGAGCAGTTCTTCCTTTCTGGTTACCGTAATCGTGAATAAACTTCCTAAAAATCTTCAACCACATGGAATCCCGCGTCTTTGCTATCTATAGTTGAAGGACGAGTTTCGCGTACCATGCTTGGGTGATTGCTAAATCTTCCTCGGAGTCAAACGATGCCATTTGTTGTATGTGGGATTAGGTTCTATAATAAGCTATTTATAGATGACTATTCTAGGGTTTAGGGTTTCATAAGTTAAGATTCTCAAGGAGATATATAAGAACACACGAATTTTGGGCATTTGGGTTCAAGTATTAGCTCTCTTTATATAGAGGAAAACCTCAACGGCTAGTTTTTTTGAAATTACATAACTTCCGGCATTGAAGTTAATGTGTCATAGGACGCCGGTACAAGTAAATTTCTTATCAGAGATTATCCCAAATATGTAACTGAGACCGGCATGGTATAACAACATGGTGCCACGCCGGCACATAATACCGGCGTTACATGTATAATTGCGAACATGCCGGTACTTGTTAATTTCAAATAAAACGGCTAGTTTTTTGAAAAATATGACCGTTGGTGCTTCAATTATATATAATACCACCAAATCCGGCATAGTTAATTACATACCAATGATGCCGGTATTACAAGTTCATGATTTATTGGAACGATCTTGAACAAGTAAAGCTGCTTCGAAATGCCTAAAAGTCTCTTTTCTCCACTTCGTATATGCATCCTGATCTTCATACCTATCACCATTGTATCTTGCAAGAAATTCGTTGTATTTGAGACATGATTTGATGAGTGCAGTTGTTCGAATGCGTACTATTTGATGTGCGTATTCAATTATGCGTTTCTTACGGTCAAACTTGTTATGCTTGTAAGAACCACGTCATTACAAGGCCCCAAAAACATCCGAAGGGCGTTGATCCTCCCAAAATCCGATACTATGTAGTAATTTCTAATCCACTCTGTTTCCTCTTGAACATCTGCTTCTATCTTAGCTTCTTTTTGACGTTTAACCTCTTCCTCAGCTTCCGCTTTTATCTTATCTAATTTTTGACAATAACGTTCAAGCTTTGCTTCTTCTTCTTCTTCTCTTTTTCTCTTAATTATCTCTTCTTCCATTGCGGCAATTGACTTGGTGGTTTCTTCTTTCCTTCTTAGTTTTTCTAGTATTGTGGCAACGGAGTTGGTCGTGGTTGATGATTGATTTCCTGTTGGGGTTGACAATATTTTCCTCATGTGTTTTTCTTTCTCGAGGGAATTGATGAACTTGTCAGCTGGTGATTGATAATCCATTGGAGATATATCTGTGCGGTATCAACTGCAATGGGTGTATCCATTCCTTTAAATAGATGTGGATATAACGGATCTTTTCCACTTTAGTGACGGCACTCTAAGTAACTTAGATCCCACGCCGGAACTAATGTTTTCAAGTGTATTGTTTAAAAAACTAGCCGTTAGGCATTCAATTTCCGAAACCGGCATACGTAGGTGGAACTAAACCTATGCCGGTATTATGATCCGGCACTACATGGTATAACACGATGATGCCGGTAATGCGTAAAATCTTTACAGGAAACTACCAAAATATGCATATAATACCGGCATTCTTTGTTTAGTAACATCTATGCCGGAATGTACAAAATTTGAAAAAAAAAACGGCTACTTTTTTGAAAAATATGACCGTTGGAGCATCATTTCTATATAACATCACCCATTCCTTTGGCAAAAACCACACAAATCAAGCACCAAATAAAAAAAGAACTAAAAAAAATCATTCTCTCAAGTAAGCAAGCACGGCTCAAAGAATGGGGGATTCATCATCTACCTCTATTTGCAAAGTAAGTATATTTCCTAACAACATGCTCTTCAATACTATGACGGAAAACTAATACAATTTTTTATTACAGAATCATCATTGCAAGTGTCAAATTTGCAAGTCACCTTCTCACCTAGCCATGGACTGTCCATTTATTTATTCAAAGTGTAGAAGCTGTGATGGGACACGCCGGTTTTGGATTGCAAAACCGATGATGCTGAAAATGGAAGAATGTTTCGAGGTGTTTGAATCACCCAAAGTGCGATGAGTTTCAATGGTTTGACAAAGCGGTTGAACTAGCGAGTCACAGAGAAAACCACAAGGTCCATTGTAAGCCTATCGATGGGTGTGATGGGTGTTATATGAAGGGAAAGGAATACTTTGAAAAAGAAGAAGAGCCAATGAGGATGATCCTTGACACCCCCATTCCGGACGATGTCTTTGAAATGTATTAGGGAATTGCTCAAAGGCTCTGTAATTGTTGAAAAGGGATGGAAATAGATTATCTTTTACTCAGTGCAATCCATTCACTGTTTTTTAATTTAAAGTTTCTAATCCAATGTAGTCGATTACTTCAGAACGAAATAAAAGAGAATTTGAAATGAATTAATCAAGGTGCCGGCATTGTGGAAATCAGAAAAATGATGCCGGTTTTATGTCAACTCTAAAAGATAATTTGGAAATTTTACATACCGGCATTGTCAAAATGAATCTTACAATGCCGGTTTTCTATCACATTTTCAAGAGTATTTGGATATTTGCAATCTTTTGGCATTCTCCTTAGCAAACGTAACAATACCGGTACATGTCAGTTTCTATACAGGAACCAAATAATTTAACCTGATTATTCCGGCATCAAAATTGCTATGCCGGGAATAGGTTCCGCCAGTGTTTTGAGCATTCTGTATATGCCAGTATGTGTACATATATTTCTAAAACTGACCTCTACTACGCCGGAACATTTTAACTTGCAAACTACAAATCTTAACATGTTCAACATAAACCAAAGAACTAAACAGTTAACCCACAAAGTACAAACCAAAACAAGTTTGAAATTGTTTTTGACGTAACCAAACTCCTAAAAAGTTAACCATCAAACATTGGCATCAATTCTCTCAAACTAAATTAGTCTTTTGTTTCTTTTGGGTCGGCGCCTTCCTTGTTTCCCCGTACATAGCTCTCACAGTAGGGTGGGTTTCTTCAATTCTATGAAGCTTTTCCTCTAGTTCCTTGATTTCTTGAAGAGATAGCACCACCCCGTCATTATGCTTGCAACCTAACATCTTCGTAACCTTTCCAAGCCGACGTCGCTATATTAATACATCAAACACATATTCAGTATATATGTTAATATATGATTATGTTTACATTTAATGAATATAAGCAATTAAGAAAACTTACCACCATTCCTAAAGTCCTAAGAAGGTTGGCCATCGTAGGTTGTGGAGGTGGAGTAATTTCAACAGGAGGGTTTTCTTGGTGTGGAGCTTCGACGGAGGGAGGACGCACGACATAAGGATGTGACCATTCCAGGTAATCCCTCATGTAGCTGTCATCAACTTCATAACCATTTTCCGCACTCTCCCACTTACTAATATCAACCAAACGATGTGGCTCTCTATCCCTCCAATGTGTTGGTTCCGGTTCTGGATCATACACTACATGCAACTTGTTGGGAGTTGAATTGCACCGAGAAAAGTAAAGATGATAATTATCATCAGAGTTCGACCAATGACGGGATAATTGCTTAAATCCATGTTGGCGCATCACACGGCATGGATCGGCCATGATGTATCCTTTTGGGTGGTACAACGGCCCATGGTAAAATGCAACATCTCTTGGAATTGGACGGTACCCTCTAATCTCCTTATAAGTGTCGAACACAACGTCTTCCTTCCTCATAGCATCCAGAGCCAATCTCATATTGATGACTCGACCTTTGTTACCGGGCTTCGGATTCTCGTTAAACTCAAACCTCGAGCTCTAGGGGTATCGGGTTCGATGGGTCTTTGATCTTCAAGAATTGGCAGTCCTTGAATAAGGTTGGGAAGTGTTCATAACACCACACCTAATCCAATTTGAACAATATACATGTGAACATAAGTAAAAAAATACATCTCAACAATAGATTAAAGAAATTTGTACCTGGAGTAGAGTGAAATTCCCGACAAATTGGTTTGTTTTAGCCAATGAAGCCCTTCTCATCTCCGCCATCAAATGTGCCATGACCGCGGTGCCCCAAGAATAGCCATGGACACCTTCCAACGGGTCAAGGTACTTGGAGAAAGTTTGCACTTACCCTGTTGCCGTTAGTGTCGGGAATGCCCTAGTGCCCAAAATGTATAACAGGTACGCGGCGGCTGTATACCGAATCTGTGCAGGGTCCCATCCATCCTTCGAGCTTCTAGCCTTTGTATTTTCAAACATCTTCTTAAGCATCGTCAACTTGAATGTCTTCGTCTTACTTCCGTTCGATGCTACATAAAAGCTATCCGAAGAAGTTTTGAAGTCCCAACCAAACAGCTTTTTGGTCAAATCGTGCAACTTCGACCATTCTAGGTCCCGAGACTCAACTCCTTCGAAATTGATTTGCCGATAACATTCAAGCCTAGAATGTTATGAGCGTCTTCGAGAATCAAGGTCATCTCACCAAACGGGAAGTGCATTGTATCGCTTTCACCATGGTACCTCTCAACGAAGCAATTGACGGTCACAAAGAACTCTGGATTCACGTAATTTTCAACCAAAGAATACATACCAGAGTTCTTTACTAATGTTTGGACATCTTCAAGCTCCAACGACAAATCCCAATGAGCCGCGGCTTGGTTTCGGCAAACACGCACAGCCTTAGTATGATCCTACAAATACGAGATAATACGATTAAGAGATGATGTAAAAGATAAAACAACGCACATGCACAAAATAAAAAATGCTTACATAAGTTTGAAAGATAGTACGAGCCCAAGAGTGCTTGTATCCAAAGAGTACTTTCGGTTCCTGAGCTTGACCCCAAATTTTACCATCATCGCGGTCGGGTAACATGTCATCAAGGTGAGGAAGGTGACAACCTTTAACTTTCTTTTTCGGCTGCCCTTGTCCTTGCCTTGTGTTGGTTGTTGACTAGTCCCACCAACTTCGCTTTGGCTTGCTAATTGACTTGGGGGAACCTCATCATCTTCCTCCTCACTTTCCACTCCATCATGCTCATCGCCCTCATGTGTTCCAGTACCTTCACGGATTGCAAGTGCACTACGTTCACCACCACTCTCCCAAATTGACCCTCTTGTTTCAAACCCCAAACGTTTCTTGCGACCCGCGTCTTTCCCCCGTGGAGGCAGGGACTGAGGAGTATCAAGGCCGTCCTTCCTCCTTCTCTTAGTGAGGATAGGACCTTTATCTTTCTTCGCTTCTTTGGCTCTTGACCTATAACATAAGCAAACAAAACAAACATTAGAAAAGGCATGGCAGTTTAGGAACCGGCATACCAATTCCTAAACAAACCAATACCGGTAACATGAACCGGCATCATACCATAAATATCGAGCATGCCGGTATCGTTATACCGGCATTGTCTAGAAACTAAATTATGTGCCGGTATTGAGCACCATTTCAGTGAGGTTCCTGTATGTTTTAAGTGTTATACCGGCATTTACGAATTGAACTAAAGAATGCCGGTTTTAAAATACCGGCATTCACGAAACCTAGATATAATGCCGGTACACAAAATTAAGTTCATGTGTGTTTTTAATTGCAAACCGGTATGGTATTCGACCCGAAATCAATGCCGGTTTAAAAAATTCGATTTCAGGAATGCAAACCGGTATGGTATTCGACCCAAATTCTATGCCGGTAACTAAACCGGCTTGGTATTCAAACCAAGATCCAATGCCGGTTTTCTCTGTAACTCGATAGTTTCAGCTATTGTTGGCGATTCTAACCTAAACCCATGGCTACAAATCGAGTAAAACAATCATAAATGAGTTCAAAAATCACTTACCTTCTCAGAGAAGCCATGAGTGTTTGGTCATCCGGGTACGCTGCTGCGTCCTCTTCTAGTTGTTGAGCAATGTTCTCGATTCTTTGTTCATGTGTTTGTTGAGCAGCCGTTTTGGTTCTCGGTTTTGCTTTCGATTTGGTTCTTGGAGGCATGGTTATGTTATGTTAATCGACGAAGAAATTTTTGATTCAACGATTAATCGTCGATGAAGAATGAACGATGAGGAAGAAGATGAAGAAATTTTTTTTTTTTCAAAAACAGTTTGCAACTATGCCGGTTCGGATTTGAGAATGGGGGATATATGAATTTGGTTATTTGATTTTATGTTTTAGTTGAAAGGGTATAACAGTCTTTTCATAATGTTTTTAATTAATCTAAGGGTGTTTTAGTATTTTCGCCTCCAAAAAACACCCCTTAACAGCCACCTTTGGTTGGGGGAAGTAATTCATATCCCCCAATTAGATTATATATCCCCAATTGCGCGTTCCTTTTTTGCTCACAAGACAAAGACAGACAACGCACTAAAGAATTAAAAAAAAAATGGTTTTACAAAAGTTAAAATGTTACACAGCAATACCAAACTAAGCACAAATTTAATTTTTTCGAAGTGCTTTGGATAAAAACACTTTAATTATTTTTTACCAAACACTAGTTTCAAAATTTATTGATATATATAGGTTTTGAAAGTGCTTTTGGAAAAATAAAAGCATTACCAAACCCAGCCATCTAAGTTCATACTTAGCATTTATCTCTGCTTTCAGTTCATTTCAACACCATTGCCAATGTCTACACCAGGAGAGTAAGTTCTGTCTTTATATCTCTGCTCATATGATACCGAATGAATCATGAACATGTTAATTTACTAGTGTTGTTGACTTGAGTACTTTTGGTTCCATTGTGAACTACTCATGCTTTCTAGTTCATGGTCATTTTTGTAGTTTATTCATCATTGTATTCTATTTCTTGGAACTACTTAATTATAGATATGCTAAATTGCTAATTATAGAAAAGTACCATGAATTTATTCTAAAAACTTTGAGATATTCAGATTCTTAATATCAAGATTTTTTTTTATTGATCTTGTTTCAGATATTATAGATCCCTGCCACCAGTGTGCAAAGTTTATGGAGTATTCTGCTTCATGACTGCTGCAGCTTATCATCTCCAACTATATGATCCTCGGGACATATTATCGTTAGACTACGGGCTCGTTTTAAAACGTTTTCAGGTACTTCATGGATGCCTCTTAGCTTACATGCATTTACCTGTTTCATTCGTGTTTTTATCACTTCAAAGTTTCGAGATATATGAGATCCAGTTATAATACCAACCCAAGTAGAGAAAAAGACTCTCAACATTGGATTCAATTTTTTTCAAGAAAGAATTTGGTTTGAAACTATGACATGTCAATCAAGAGACTCCACAATACTTTTTATGCCCTGACTACAAGTTTTACGTACTTGTTTCAACAATCCAGATATGGAGGCTAGTTTCCAATTTCTTCTTCCTTGGTCCATTCTCCGTCAGGTTTGCGGTTCGTCTTATAATGCTGTAAGAACGCCCACTCTTTTCAACTAGTACTTGTTTCATTCTCATTCTTTAAAGAGATAGCTTGAGCTTGCAACTAATACTTTATCATTGGACTTCATAGAGCAAGATATGGAGTTCAATTAGAGAAAGGACCGTTTGACAAGAGAACGGCTGATTTTATGTGGATGATGCTCTTTGGAGCTTTTTCACTTCTGGTAAATACTATCAAGGCAGTTTAGATTTCTAATTCTATGGATCCAGTAAGTTTCTTTGCTGAAATTTAACAACAATCTGACATGGCGCAATGCTTTCTCTTGCCTTGATCTGCATTTACTAGATAATTGCTGCAGTTCCGATGTTATGGTCTCCCTTCATGGCGGTTTCTTTGGTTTTCATGCTTCTCTACGTCTGGAGTCGTGAGTTTCCAAATGCGCAAATCAACATATATGGCGTTGTGAGACTGAAGGTACTTGTTATTTTGAGACTATGCAAATGCAAATGCAAATGCAAATGCTTGCGGAAGTGAAGTTTTGTTGTGTGCATATAGGGATTCTATCTTCCTTGGGCGATGCTTGCTTTGGATTTGATCTTTGGAGCTCCTCTGATACCAGATATCCTCGGAATTATTGCCGGCCATTTATATTACTTCTTGACAGTGCTTTATCCTCTCTCTACAGGAAGAAACATTTTGAAGACTCCACTTTGGGTGTATCCTTTCTGTTATATATGTTACTCTAGTTAACTAGATTCTTAAAGTTTATCTTTCCCGATAGCGCAAACCATATGAAAACGACTAATCGTTCTTTCACAAGTTCGTTAAAGATATGAACGTAGAAAAGTCTAGATGACCGAAGGTTTCAATCACGTTTCCTGATGTAATAATAGAACTGTCAGTACATATTTTGAAATGTTTGTTATCACATAGATGTAAGTAGCGTAGATACTGATGCAGTGAAGTTGTTTTTGCCTTAACATCTTAATTTGCAGACAAAAGGTGGTGGTATTCTGGGGCAAGGGAACTCAAATAAACAGTCCTGTTCAACCTAACCCATCCGCTGGGATTGCTTTTCGCGGAAGAGGTCGAAGACTTGGAGGAAATTAAGCTGCACATCATGAATTGCATAAGCTTTTTGTGTATTTTCCATTTATCCTTCTCTTCAGGTGTTGTTGTTTTCTAAGAAATGTGCGCACTGAAAGACAATGAAGATACAAGAGGATATTCTAATTCTATTTAAATTGTGTTATACTTAAGTATTGATCGAAACTCAATTTACTAATTTGTTTCCAGGGTAAAAAAGTAGGGTTATGTTAGAATAGGTAATCAATTAAGCTACTGCATGAGAATCTGAGATGTTTCTAAACAGAATTTACAAAATTGCATACATACTCTTCAGTGTTTCAAAAGGTGAAATGGAGGAGCTTGGAGTTATTAAAAAAAGTAACTGGAGAATGAATTCTAGACAGGCAGTTTAGAAATATTAGAAATGACCTTCCAGGCAAAGTACAACGGGCAGAATGAAAGGCTAAACTCCAAAGCCATAACCTTCAGGAGGGACAAGGGTAGTAGAAAACTAACTGAAGCACAAGGCCACAGGGGTCAAATCATGGAAAGGCCACACGCGTCGAACGGCTATTGAGGCACTAGGCCAGGCGGTGAAGATAAAAGGGGAAAAAATGCTCCACAAAGAACCAAGCCAAACAGACCTAGGGAGAGTAAGTAGAATATCCGAAGATTGTCGAGAATACTTGAAATGCAATTGCACAAGGAGCAACAGGAAAAACACACTTGTGACCACTAGAAAAGAGGATTCGGAAAACCATTGAAAGTTGCCATGAAAATCTATAAATAGAGAAACTCTTGCGATAGGATTTTTCAATCCCTGACACTCTTTTGTCGTAGTTCCAAAGCTAGATACGTCCTTTATAACCTAGGTTTCTTTACGCAATTGTATTAGGTTACAACTTTGAAAACTTCACTTAGAAAATCGAGAAACCCAGTCAGACTATCTTTTTACCTGATAATTCATGTATCCGGATCTTGTTCTTATTGATCTTTGAGGGTTTAGTAATCTCAAATCAGGAACGAAATAGATAGAAATCACAAAGTTCTTTCAGAATTTGTGATTCCTCAAGATACATATCCAAACTCTTGTATAATTTATTTGGATTGTTCTCGAGAGGTGGTTAGTGATCTAGCCTTCTCTTCGATAAGAGTGTAAGTGTTCCGGATCCGTGAGGTTTGCTAGGTTTATCTATTGCAAACAAATTTCCAAACCTTGATTGAAAGATATCAAAAGGAAAATCAAATAGGCTTGTCTGTTAGAGGCAGATTCACTGAGGCTGAAGAACTCTTAGGCTGTAAAGGACATCAACTAAGGGAATCAAGTGCATAGAACTATGTTGGGTTCGGAAACGTATAGGAGCACCACTGCCACTGAATTGCTTGGGGTGTTGATTCTGTCTCAACTACAATTCAGTCTGAAGTATGATAGTAGGCTAATATCTATAGCGGTTTTATACAATGTGGTATTCAAAACTGGACGAGGTCCCGGGGTTTTTCTGCCAGTGCAACTTCCTCATTAACAAAATTCTAGTGTCTTGTTTTATTTCCTTTCCGCATTATATTGTTTATTGTTTATCTTTATAAAGGGAATAGCACAAGTACTACGTAATCAATCTAGATAGTTTAAGTCCTTATTTTTTAAGATCAAACCAAGACTTGTTCTTGTTGAATTCATATCTTGAAAGGCAGATTACAAGTTTCGTACTTCATAGAATTCAGATCTCGATTATTCAAATACAACTAGATTGATCTTGGATATTAATTTTTGAGATCATCTAAGAACTCTACACAATCAGGTACACAGACCTTATCTTAGCTTGAATTCTAAGCAACCCCCGGTCTTTGAAAATCTATAAATAGAGATTTTCTTTTATATGGGAAAATAAATCCCTGACACTATGTGTCCTAGTTGATTCTAGAGTCGTCCTCTATAGACCTTGGTTTCATCTGAGAAACATAATCAGGTCTACGACTAGATAGTTCGTGTATCCTGATCTTGTTTTTCTGTTATCAAGGTTTCCATAATATCTTTCAGGGAAGATAAACAATAATCGCAAAGTTCTCTTCGTCTCAGACTTTGTGATTCCTCAAGATAGATATCTGAAAACTAATCTTACTTGATCTTTTGAAGATTGTTCTTGAGAGGTGGTTAAGAATCTAGGCTGCACTTTGGGAGTCGTAAGTTCCGGATTTGTGAGGTTTGCTAGATTTCTTCATTGCAAACAGATTTACTCACCTTGATCTTTGATCTAAACTGAAATCAAATAGGCTTATCTGTTAGAGGCAGATTGGTATATAAGTCTTCACTTCGGCTGAAGCAACTCTTAGTATGTAAAGGACGTCAGCTAAGGGAATCAACTGAGTTGAGCTTTGCGAGGTTCAAGAGATATAAGGAGCACAACAATTATTGAATCGCCTGGAGGGTGGATTCGGTCTCAACTACATTCCAGTCTGAAGTCTAATAGTAGGCTAGTGTCTGTAGCAGCTTAATATAATTTTGGTGTTCAAATCTGGACGAGGTCCCGGGGTTTTCTGCTATTGCGGTTTCCTCGTTAACAGAACTTCTTGTGTCTTGTGTTTTTCCTTTTCCGCATTATATTGTTTATCTTGATAATTAGATTTACGCAAGTTGTACGTATTCAATCTTAGTAGATATGTCAATCTAATTGTGATCGATTACGAGACTCATTCTTATAGAATTCGTATCTTGAAAGATAAATAACAAGTTTAGTTACTTGGAAGAATTCCGATTGGATTATTTGGATACGACTAGATCGATCTTGGATATTGATTTTTGAGATCGTCCAAGTACTCTTATTAACAATCATGTTCACATGCTCTTGTCCATATACATACTGATTGAGAAGAAGTTTAGTGATATAAACTTTATATATTAGGTTTTGTACATACATGTTGCCGAACGAAAAAGTTAGTGGTGTACTTGGTACCCTACATTTTCAATATGCTATCTAATATTTAGTTGTAATCCAAAAGAGATTACGGTGTATTAGTTGGATTACATTACAAAATCGAAAATAATCCTTTATCACATGTCTTAGTATTTTCGGATTCGGAATTCCTTGTTGTTCGAACTACGTTAGTCATTATAAATAGTGACGTTTATAATTCTTACAAACTTATCCCTTGGACACACTGAGATAAATGATTGTGTGGGAAGCCTACTGGAGTATTCTTGTAATACTCGTTTGAGAAGCTAATATCCCAATTAGGTCAAATCTCTTATGTGTGCTTCGTTTAAAGACTTATGTGGGATCAAAAAATCACTAGTAGTACCATTGGCGGGAAACTAGATCGTACTGTTATTTAGTTTTCAATTATTGATTTTATTTACTAACAGTGTGTTGAACCTTGATAAATCTAGTGTGTTTATTATTCAATCATTTTCTTATGATATATATATATATATATACGGTCACTTGAACTAGTTCAAGTGTCAACAATTTTAGATCTGCTTTATTGCATCTAGATATGAAGATATGACTTTTGATATATAATCTATTTCTAACAGACTTCGACCTTTTCGTGATCGATCATTAGTGGAATCAAGTTGTTTGTGCAGGTACTTTGAAGACTAAAATGACGAGGGTACCAAGTACACCACAATATTTTCGATATCAACATATAAATCCTATACCTTGCGTGATTTCTAATATATATAGACAGAGACTGTCAAGAAGATAACAACCAAAAGGTATATAATTTCTAGTTCAAAACTGAACCTTAAACTATAGGGATCAACCAAAGTGTTTGGGATTAACGTACAAGTGCAATTACTTTAATTATAACTTAAATAAATTATAGTACGAAAAGTAAAGTATAAGCACACAACAAGATTTTGTTTAACGAGGAAACCGAAAATGCAGCTAAACCCCGAGACCTAGTCCAGTTTTGAATGCTCTCATAATTAAACTGCTATATAAAGACACTACCAACTTTGTATAGTTGAGACCAAGTAAACTACCCCTAGTTACCTAGTTTCCTCAGTATCCCTGCGCCTACAACCAATCTGGTCAATACACGTAAATCCTAAGATAGAGTCCACTATCTTAAGTTGCTTCAGCCTCTTTGAAGACTTTAAGCACTCAACCCTTTCGATCGTCTTCCAAACATTAAAGGACTAGTCTGTTTGGTAACCACTCTCTTATCTCAGGAAGTTAATCATAAATATATTATTGAGCGTGACAAAGGATTTTCTGTTTAAATCAATAAACTCCTTTGTCGAGTTTAGATCTTCCAAGATCTGGATTAAAAAATTAACCAGATCAAGTCAAACAGGACTACCAGTTTCGGATACTGAAAAATACCACCAAATGATAGCTTGTTGTTTTAAATACAACTAGAAATAACAAGTCTATCAAAAGACAAACTAGATCTAGTCGGATCCCAGCCGATCAAGTTTGTGCACGAAGCAAATCACAAAGATACAAAACCAATAAGAAAAATCTTCTTGTCTTCAAATCTTCAATAGTCTTTTGTATCTGAAAACGCGGGGGTACAATAACCACACCCAACTATTTCATTTGGCAATCTGTATGGACTAAACTCCAATATAATTCCGAGAGCACCAAACTTAATGAGTCTCAATCAAGAAAGATATTAAAGAGTTTTAACTCTTTCTCAACACAATCAGTAAATCAAACAGATAGGAATCCGTGAACGTGATTGTTATGAGAATAACTCGAATGGTACCAAAGACCAATGTCCGAGTGTCAATCAAGTTTTATCCAACAAACAAGGTCGGATTTATCAATTATGATTGAACAACACACAACCTATGACATTTCAATTATATAAAGAAAATATAATGCGGAAAAGAAATAACATAGACACCAGAAATTTTGTTAACGAGGAAACCAAAAATGCAAAAAAACCCCGGGACCTAGTCCAGACTTGAACACCACATTGTATTAAGCCGCTACAAACTCTAGCCTACTACAAGTTAACTTCGGACTGGAATGTAGTTGAGCCCTAACCAAGTCTCACACCGATTAAGGTACAATCGCGTTCCTTACACCTCTTGAATCTCGCAAGACTCCGCGCACTTGATTCCCCTAGCTGACGTACTTTACAGCCTAGAAGTTGCTACGACCAAAAGTCAAAGACTTATAAACAAATCTATCTCTCACAGATAAGTTTATTCTATTTTTGGTTTCCGTCTTAAGATAAAGATCAAGGTGAACATGAAACAAAAATAATAATACGGTCTTATACTCCCGAAGAGCAGCCTAGAAATATTAGTCACCTCACAATAACCCAATTGATATACAGAAAAAGTTATTGCGGAATCACAAGAGTATGAGACGAAGAAACTGTTGTGATTACTTTTTATATCTTACCTATCATAAATCTCGAGAAAACCTTATGAAGATTAAACTCAATACGATAGAAAAAGTAAGATCAGGATACGCAACTACAGAGAAAATAGTTGGACCTAGCTTCACGAATCCCAAGCGAAGTCTTTAAGTCGTTAAACCTAGTAATGGTTTTCAGAAGAGCTGGAAACCTAGGTTAATGGAGAATCGACTCTAGTTTGCAACTAGGACACACAAAAGTGTCGGGATTAGGTTTGCCAGATGCTAGAGTTCCTCCTTATATAGTCTTTCAAATCAGGGTTGCTTACAATCAAAGCTAAGATAGCTTAGTAACAAATCATTTAATATCCACCGTTAGATGAACTCCTGATTTAAGATTCAAGCTAAGTTTGCTTAGAAAATAAGCAATCAATCTCCGTCGTTAGATGGTTTAGCTTGATACACACAAATGAAATATACCTATATTTAGATATGGATGAACCGTACCTAAACGTGTATAACAAGTTGACTCAATAATTGTTGATACATGAAAAATAATACCCCTTAACGAGTTGGAGATGCCCCTAAGAATAGAGGTGAACTTGGGTTAAGATGTAGGACTTGGGGACTAAACCCAAGCCCAAATAGAAGATACCCATGAAAGATGGGAGGATAAAGGAGGAATTAATGAAGAAGGATGGGGTTATGTTAAAGAATGGCATTAAGGATAATTAAGAGGTATTAGGACATGTGTCATGAAGTAGTAAAAAGATGGGCTTTTAGGAAAGGGCAAGGCATTGCATCTGATAAGTTAGGTAAAACTATTGGATAGATTGTATTAAGACCGTTCTTCCTGCTTGAGAAAGAAGGTTCGACTTCCAACCTTGTAGAGATGAATAATATTTCTGAAGTAAATTTTCGAATTCTCCTTTTTATTCATATCAAAGAAGAGCGGTGTTCCTAAATATGTCTCTTTCTTTGTCAATAACCATACTTTTAAAAAATTACTATTATTTTAGAATTGCTTTGGGTGTCTACACGGACTAAAATAAATCCCAGATTTTTGGAGATTGACCATTTTTCCTGTTATATCTCCGAACTTGGACAAAATATCGAGGAGGTTTTTGGCTTCACCTAAATCTGCCCTAGTGAAAAGGAAGCAATCTTCCGCACAAAAGAGATGGGATATTGTGGGAGAAACTTTATCGATTTTAAAACCTGATATCTTCTTTTCAGAAATTGGTGTGCATAAAAACCCGGAGAGGATTTCCATACAAATAAGGAAAAGGTATGGTGATGGAAGGTCACCTTGTCTAATTCCCCCAGATGTAGTGAAATTTGGCCCATGGGAGCCGTTGATCGCGGTCGTAAGCGTCAAAAATAAATTACACTTTCTTACTACTCAAAATATATAATGAAGCAAGGGCAAGAAAGGATCGTTCCCACAGAGAGGTCTTGGTTGTCAATATGTTATTGTCTCCTATATAAAACACCGAGGATTTTCAGATTTTTATAAACGGAAATAAATAAAAGCAAAACAAATAAAAGTAAACACGCAAATCAAGGATGTGAAATATTGGATAAAGGTTTCATCTTCAATTGTAAACAAGTTTATGAATATATGAATAGAATTCGTATTTAATCTCGCTATCATCAAAAGCCATAGAATACCTTATTGCAAGAATACTCCGTAATTTCCTAAGTCATCAACACACACATTAGAGCTGCGTATGTGAATTCTACCTAAAGAATAACCTAACGCCTTGCGCTAATTAAGTTCAATTCCTAGGAGCATTAAGTTTCGGAAATAGGCTAATCAATGCAATTGTAATACATTGCGCAAACAATTCGGACAAAGGTCAATTTCTACATATGATTACAAGGATGTATCACTACAACCTAGAATCATATCATGCTACTCGTATTCAAGGTTATCGCTCGATGAAAACCCTAAAATAGCTATAGATATGGATGTGAGTTCAATCAATTCTAGACTTGACTAAACAAACATTCAATCATATTGCAATACATCAATCATGCAATTACTATAACCCGTAGAAATCATACGATAATATTGAGAGAAAACTAATTCATAAAAATCATAACTTGGTTGCAAAATCCAACTACATCTTCAACCAATAATAAAAACTTAGTTACTCATGGCATAGGAGTTCATAGCGAGAAGAAAGAGAAAACCTATCATGTTTCCAAACCCTAGAACCAAAAGTATGAGTTCTCCCTCCCAAGATTAGGTCAAGCCTTCAAAGTCCAATAGATAAAAATCCACCAAGCCCATGAGAGAGAGACCCGTGTAGAAAATACGTCCAAAAAGTCGTCGCCGGAAAGCTGGTATTGTGGCCGGAAATCGGCCGGAGAAGTGGTCGGAAATCGGCTCCGGTGACCGGCAAAATCCGCCCGGTCACCGGTCAACGGGTCAACTCGGGTCCAGTTAATGAGTCAACCTCGGTCGAGCCGAGTCAAACCGAGTCGAATAAGAGTCACCGGATCGGTGGTCTAGTCGGACTGAGTTAGATGCTACTCAGCCGACTTGGTTCACCTCTAGGCCGGTGCACGAGCCGATTTTGCTGCACAATCCTTGTGCCTCCAAGATCACTCATCCAAACCCTAATGGCTGCTTGCTGCACAACAAGCCATCACAGGCTATCTCACCAAATTCTCGTAGCTTCATTCTTCACAGAGTCACCTCAACATATAACACCATTACACCTGCAGCCCCAACCTCCATCTCGCACTCTAATCATTGCCGAAACCGCAACCGCAACCCTCTCGTGCCATACTCCCGCCAAACCGCACCTCATAGTCTCAATTCTACACACCGCACAACCCCCGCATCGACTTGCAAACCCGCATAACCCTTAACAACACAATCTCAAGCAACACTCATTGAGCTCAACAACAACCAAACTCCATCATTGAAGCCCATCCATTCTATGCACCACCGAAACTCCTTGTTCATTCAATACTCTCACCGCTCCATTCTTGCATTTCATTTCCAATGCACCTAATACAATTTTATTCTAATCTCAGCTCTCTTTCTCTCTCCCGTCTTGCCTCGAACCCGCAACCCCGCAACATCACCAAAACTGCAGAATCACAAGTTTAAACCACGGCTCCAACCCGAACAGCCATTAGAGCAACAACGCTACCTCCCCGCAACATCTGTTGTCACAAAGAAGACTAAACTCTCTAGTTCAAGCCAGCTCAAACCATTCACAACCACATCTCCATATCTCGCTTGCTTCAAGCCATTCCAGCCCCTCATTCTCCATTACATCTCGCTCCACCAAGTTTCACTGCCAACACCATCTGGATTTAGACCATTGCCCGAAGTTGCATCTCAAAGACAACACAAAGACCATTGCTTGCTCCAGCCTTCTTGCTCGAGCCATCAACAAGTTCCAATCGAGCCATTTCACTTATCAACACCAGGACCCCCGCAAATAACAGACTCAACACAGTACTTCCACCAAGCCAATGCTCCTCCAACTTCAGTTGGCCTTACCACTTGAAACTGCAGAGCACCACCAACTCTCAAGCCACTTCAACTAAGAACCCTAACTCATCCTCAACAAAACAGATCTCCTCATCTCCATAACATTCATCACAGATCAAAACCAAAATCAATTTAGACCTGAATTCAATCATAAACCCATCCAAAAGCACCATTGCATCCTAACAGCAACAAGTTCTCTTTCTCTGCTCAATTCCAGTTCAATCCATCTCTGAATTCATTTGGCAGCTTCTTCATAAACTCTCAGTCCAACACATACCCACGACCATTCACCTCTTAATCAACTCAAATCTATCTCCTGATTCTCACGATTCAGCAGCAACACCATTTTTCTCTCTTCTCTGTGTAGAATCACACAAACTCTTCAACCCTAATAACCAAATCGATCAAGCATCTGTTAAAACCGTCACCTTCTCAATCTCTCCCTGAATTTCTCTCACACATCGATCCATGGCCGCTTCTCTCTTTCTCGATCTCTCCTGAGTTCATTCTCAACACAGCAGCCTCCATTTCTCTCTCGTTTATGAATTTCAGGTGAAAATGATAATACTCCTCTGAAATTTTGGTTTTGTTGTAAGAGATGTAGGAGGATTTAGCCACTCAGGTGAAGTGGATAAGGGGTATCCAGCTGGTAGCCCCTTAACATTTGCTGGCTGTCATTTAATACCTTTCCAAAAGAAAGTTGTCCCTTAACCTTGGGTCAGCTCCATATATCACTTGCCTGTGAGATGACAATTTCACCCTTTTTGCTCAAATAGAGTAATTTCCGCTTCTTTTCCTCCGTGCGACTCCAAAGTATCTAATAACTCAAAAGCAAACATAAAATACATAATTCACACGAAAAATAGCAAAGAAAGCATAAACTCTATATAGTAAATACGGTGTATTCTACACCTATCAGCCGTTAAGGAGAATAGAGAAATATGTTGTAGAAATACATTGCATTATCAGGTTAACCTAAACCATATTAAATCCAAGAGATAGAAGTGCTTGTTCTATGAAAGGCCATTCCACCCAACCCATAGTTTTGGAAAGATCTAGTTTTAGAGCTAGGTAGCCTTTTTTTTTTTTTTTGCTTTTGAAACCTTAATAGAGTGCATGATTTCATAGGAAATAATAATATTGTCGGTAATTTGCCTTACAGGTATAAAGGCGGACTGATTTGGGAAGATAATTTTGGAAAGCAATGGTTTTAGTCTATTAGCCATGATTTGGAAATTATTTTGTAAATTGAGTTGTTGAGGATGATTGGTCTGGAATCTAAGGGAGTTTGAGGAGTGAAATTTTTTGGTATCAGCGTTATAAAATTTGTATTAAATCCAAGAGGTATATTGCTAGATTTAAAGAAATCCTGGACCGTAGAAGTAATATCATACCCATAGAGTTTGCCAATTATCTTTAAGAAATCCAGGTTGAAAACCGTCGGGGCCTTGAGCACCCAAGGGATTCATTTTTTTTTAAAGAAAGCCAAATTTCCTCCCTAGAGGGTATTTCTATTAAAGATATATTTTCCATTTCCGAAATACACGGGACAATAAGATCAGATAATGTGTGATTATAGGCAGAAATTTGTGAGGTACATAACTGCGAGAAATGATTTACAATAAGCGAGTTAATTTGGTCTCTATCAGAAAGCCAAATTCTAGAGGGTTCTCGAAGGGAATGGATTTCGTTTATCCTTTTCCTATTTGAGGCTGAAGCATGGCAATATTTCGTGTTTTGATCGAATTATTTGAAAAATTTGTCACGGGATAATTGGTGGTAATAGGTGTTTCTGATTTCATACCACTTCACTAGCTCTTGTTGTAAAGCCTTGAGTCTATCTATTTGCTTATGAAAATTTCCTGACATATGTGAATTTTCTATTTTATTGTTCAGATATTTTATCTTTTTGTGAATATTCCCAAAAATATCCTTATTCCATTGGACTAGGTCTGCGGATAGAAGACTAAGTATCAAAGCTAAATTTTGTTCTGAAGAGCTATCAGAATGTGATTTCCACGATGCTTCAATGACGAAGTTTAAATATGGGTGAGTAAGCCATGATCTAAGGCACCAGAATGGTTTCTGTAGTTTTTTCAGTTTCAGATGAATCAAAAAGAAGCAGAGTATGATCTGAACCAACCCTAAATAAATGACGTACCTCTGCATCTGCATAGTGTTGAAACTATTGATAAGTCACCAAAGCTCTATCAATTATCTCATATATATATATATATGTATATGTGAGATATATATATATCTCACATAGCAAAGCTCACCAAAGCTCTATGAAGGAGCTTCATTGACATGGTCTAACAATCCCCAAGGAGAGCAAACATATATATGTTTGCTCTCCTTGGGGATTGTTAGACCATGTAAATGAAGCTCCTTCATAGCCTGCATCTTGCAATCCCAACGAGTCTATCAAATGTGTGATGAAAGCTTTGCTACTTGAGTTAGGTTTGTTTCCTCCTTGCTTCTCTGCTGGATCCATAATAAAATTGAAGTCTTCGATTATTACCCAGGGATCAGTATATTGTTGACCAATCTGAGATATATACGACCATTGGTTAACTTTTTCTTCAGCCTCTATTGCTCCATAAACATAAACACAAGTCAAAAATATTTTTTTATCGTATATATTTAAACTGAAGTGGCACATGTTCATGTAAGATGACTAAATCTATGTTGTTGTGCCAAGCAATTGCTAAACCCTTCGCTTTACCCACTGATGGAATAATAAACTAGTCATGAAAACATGATTTTTTAAATAAAATCTCAATTTTAGGAGCTTGGGATTTTTGGTTTCCGATAAGAAAACAATGTCTGGATTGTAAGAATGAACTAGAAAATCCAGATGTTCCCTATTCAGAGGTGGACCAATTCCTTAAACATTCCACGACAAGATTTTCATGGATAAAGTAAACAGAGACCCCGGAAAACAGACAAATTGCGAAGCTAAAAGACACCACAAAATAGAAGACCGAAAGAAAAATGATAAAAGGCTATAGGAAAACAAACATCACTAAGATCGAGAAAAAACCACCGTGGAGAAACAATTGAAAAATGAGATAATCTGCATACGGTAAGACACAATAATGTTTAAACACGAAAATGCTAGATGTCCCCCACTATTAATCCCCAAAAGGATCCAAGACTTTTCAAATCTAGGGTTTAGATGGAGCCACATCACGGGGGAAGACAATAGGGTAAGATAGTGGGGAAACATAGTACTTCTGGTTTAAACACTGCTAAAAATAAGTGACACTATAATGAACTGGAATATTTTTTTTTTTTGGATCAATGAACTGGAATATAAGTATGCACATCATAATATATGCAAGGAGCAAGGTGCTGTTGCTTGGCTTCCCAGTGCGCCAACTACATCTCCCCAATATCGAGCAATATCGAACATTCTTCATGATATATGTTTCTAGTTACTACCCATAGGCATAATATAATATTGTGATCCTTTTGACATTTTTATATCCTTGTTGTTTTAATTTTAGATTTTGAAATTAGCTAAACTGCACGTCTATCTCGACGTGCTTGATCCCGTTGACACTGAATACTCAAACAAAAACAGAAGCATACCGGTTGTCGACCATTTAAATGACTGACCAGTAGCATACATTTTTTTATTGGTCTACAGTAGCATATACTTGAGCATATCTGCAGAATCCCAATAGCAATTGTGACAATAAATAAATAGTTCAGTGTTATTTTACCTTGCTAAATTGGGGCCTATAAGGATTAATTTGGGACTATCACTACGTGACAAAAAAGAGATATTTTGAAGTAAAATGAAATGCCCCTTAACCAACTATTTTTTAATGGCTAATTTATTCCTGATTAATTAGTGTTAATTCGGGTGATTAGTGGTAAAATATCGTGTTAGATGTGAAATTAACTTGTGTTAATGAATCATCTGAACATGAAAAAATTTGACAATTTGAAATTTTTTGAAGAACACCAACTCAGAATCGGTATATGTTGCCATTGGTATCAACCGATTATAACCTCAAAAACATACAGAGATTTTCTGAAACTTGCTTCTACCCAGAATCGGTTTATATGGACATGAAAATCAACCGATTATCCAGAATCGGTTTATATGAGCATGAACATAAACCGATTCTGGGTAAATTTTTTCTTTTTTATCTGCAAATTATGTGTTTTTAAACATCAAATAAAATTAAAATTCATTTTATACCCGAGTTAAGAATGAGTATGACTTCATACTCAGTTTCAAATCGTTTAAGAAGTTGTACTCGTTTTCAATTCGAATATAAAGTTATACTCATTTTCAAATTGGGTAAAAGCATATATAACTATTTTCATTTTCATTTTTAATCGAAATGAAATCGAGTATGATTTCATACTCATTTTATGATCGAGTATTAACTAAAAAAAATTTTGGTTTACCAGAATCGGTTTACACGATACATATATAAAAACCGATTCCTAACATTGCATAACAGGAATCGGTTTTTATATATGTATCGTGTAAACCGATTCTAACAAAAAAAAAAAACACAGGAAAACAATTATCTCTTCCATACCAGAATCGGGCTATGTGGGCAGTAACGTAGACCGATTCTGGTTCAATTTCCTCCGACCAGAATGCCATCCATAACAATCGGTCTTTGTGGGCATAAACAACAACTGTTTCTAAATGAAATCGGTTTACAAGTGCATTGACGTAGACTGATTGTTATAAACCCAAAAAACTTTGATTTAAAAAAATTGGATTGTTTGAGTAATTACATGTTATTGAAACCTACTCTAGGGGATTGGGTTAATAGAAAAGTACCTGATTCGAGCTAAAACAAAAAATTACCTATTTTAGTGAATTTGGTGATTATCAACAATGTTTTCGTTTGATTTTGAATTCTTAATTTTGATGGAAATGGAAGTGATTTTTTTTTTTAATTAGGATTAAATGAGGATAAATTAGTAGTATTAAAATTTCATAGAGAGTAAAATGGTAGTTTCATCAAACTTAGACACCCCTTATCATTCTGTGTGGGGTGGATGAAAAATCCATGTGCCCCAATTTAGCAGGTTATTTTACATAATGAAAATTTCGTAAACCAATATTGTAAGAAATACTTGTGCCCTAGGATCCCCAACTACTAACTCTATACATGTACAGTATACTATAGTTTCCCGATAGAATAATAAGAGTTTGGAATTTTCAAGTCTAAATTGCAGGCTTCATCGATCATTTCTTTTTTATTTTCAGCAAACGGTATTCATCATTTAAATAGGACAAATACCACCAGCATTTCTCAAATCCTATTAGGAAAATGGTGTAATGTAATGTCAGATGCATTCTGTAGATCAAAAAGATGTCAGATGCATGCTTCCATAATTGCTAAGTTCTACTACTTGTGGGAATATACAATGATTATCTGTTAAATCAGAAAGATGTCCTAGGAATGAATGTACGTCATGTCTTCGGTGTTGTAGAAACTGTCTTCGGGTGTTGCAAGTAAGATTGGGTTTTATTCCTCCCTTGTCCTGCCTGCTTGAAAAATAAAACGAAATACTCCTACTATATATTGTAACTATAGAAAGGCACTCGAAGTTTGTATGTGAATTGAAAGAAAATCGTCAGGTGTTTGGATCATAAATTAAAATCTTAATTCACTTAAGGACATTTTTAATGATAAATTGAATTGATACTGTATGTAACTTATAATCTGGAATAGAGCTAGCTCCCAAGTGATTCATCGCGGCCCCCTTGAAATTGAAGAACTCTCTTAATTTTTTTGAAATGGAGGGAGTAGTAATCCAAAAAGGTTCATGCCCCAAATAATTGTTGACTGTATAAAATAATTCAACAACGATTTATTCAGATAAGCTGGATTACTACTGGTCGGTGCCATCCATATAACGGTTGTCATAGAATTTCAGCACTCCGAATACTAGAGGATTTGGAGAGGATTTGCAAATCATTGGGAAGTCACCCAATTATTAGTCACTGGGGGTCCGACAAAGACAAAGTTGGTCAAAGCATATATACAGGGTGAGTTTGAAAAATATTTACTGCCTGTGATAAATATTCTGGGCTGATAGTAAGAGTCAAGGCTGACTCGCTCGCTCTCTCGGAGTCCTAGTATGAGTGCTGTGAGTACTGTTCTGTTATCTTCTTGAAGACAACTAGGTTACTTGGATACAGAAAGAGCCAAGGCAACCCAAATCTATGGTAAGAAGAAAACTGTCTTTGACTTGTACTGTCAATTTATACAGATAAACAAACTAATCAGAATAAAATTGATTATTCTCGTGATTAATATTATCTTATTCATCCAAACTTTTGGTCTTCAAATATGACTACAGTTTCTTCTTTTCCTATTCATTCATCTCTACTTCTATTACTACCTTCAAGAAACAAAATGATTGTTGATTTCTTTGTATATTCTAGTTAGGCTGTTTTCTCTGCAATTACAGAAGGATTTTCTGACTTTCTCTTCAACTAACTGTAAGTTCACATTTCCTTCTTCTTCTTTTACTTTTGTTTTCATTTTCGTGTTGTCTTGGACTAATTCCGTTAGGGTTCTACGAATTCAAACTGAAAAAACAAAAGGAACTTGTGTGTACTGTTTGTTTTTTACCTGTTTATCATTTATTTATGTTTAATTATGATCTAATTTCGGGTTTCAGTTGTGAATAGAATTGCTCAAATTAGTCAACTGGGAATGTATTGTATTGAACTCTGAAATGTGAATTGTTTAGGCTCTCAGGATTCGTCTTTCATTTGATCTTATGCATTCAACTCGATATGTTTTCTGGGAAAATCGCAATTATTCTCGGTAGGTTCTGTAAACAGACCTTATGCTTTTTTTTTTTTTCCTGCTTTCTAGGTTATTGTGATTTGACATAAGGGTGGAAGGAATGGAAATACTTGAAACTGGTGATGAACATCCAATTATAAATCCTACATCAAGTGCAGTCGTTGTGGCTGTTACTGTAAGTAGAAGAAGCGTATACGCAATTGGTTGGGCATTGCAGAAGTTTGGTCCAGAGGGTAGAAAGAAATTCAAAATGCTACATGTTCGTCCATGCGTCACTTCAATCCCGACGCCAAGTAAGTCATTTCTCCATCTACTTGGCTACGAAAAGAATAACGAAAAATTGACGTTGTTGTTCATCTCCTTGTGTTAAGAAAGAAATGTGAAGCCTGTCAGGGTCTTATATTTAGATTGAACAAATATCTCTGAATTATCTATGGAACGCCTTTTTTTTTTGGCGGTTCACCTCATCTGTTTCTGAGTTCTGTTTGGTTTGTCTTCTTATCTGATGGAAGCCGTTTTGGTTGGGTTGGTAATTCAGTCACATTTCCATAGGTGTAATCCAGCTGGTACTTAATAGTCCATAATACTTACCTTGGAGAAAGAGGTGTACAAATTTAAAAATGACACTGCTTGCTTATTTCTTCTCTGTCTCTTGTATGTAAGTACTATTGTCACATTGTGGGCATTAACATGGTTGTGTATTCCAGTGGGAAATTATATTTCACTTTCACAAGTGCGAGCTGAAGTAGCCGATGCATATAAGATAGAAGTAGAGGCGAAAGCACGAAGAATGCTTGCTCCGTTTGAACAAATTTTTATAGAAAGAAAGGTAAAATCATCTTCTTTGCGGTGAAATGAGAACCATTTTCTAAGGGAATCAAAGAAAAGTACATAAATGTTTATGCATCTATCACATATATGTAAAACGAGAACCTCAAATGCATGACTGTGGATGCAGGTGGCGGTGGAGGTTGTGGTAATCGAAGCTGATGAAATCGCGGAAGCAATATCAGCAGAGATTGCTAAACACTCAAATACTGAGTTAGTCATTGGTGCCTCAGCCTCTGGCATGTTTTCAAGGTAATAGCATCTAATCCTGCTCTCAACTGGTGACTCATCTTTTTTTTCTCATAGCAAAGAGAAACCATATCTATTAGCAATCTTGGTATCTCAGTTATTATTCTTATTAGTCGTCAAATGTATTACACAGGTTTTCAAAATTATTGCAATTGACATTTACTTTATGATATGCTCTTTGTATGTGAATCTTCTCCCAAATGTAATTTGATTTTCTTTCATCTTTAATATCTGTAGGAAAAGTAAGAACCTGGCGTCAAGAATCTCAGAATGCGCGCCAAGTTTCTGTACAGTTTATGTCATTTCAAAAGGAAAATTGACAACTGTTCGTCCTTCAGGGACAGACAAGCTCATCAAATACAACCATTCTGACGTTAAATCTAGTTCAAGTGGAAGTAATAAAGATGAAAATAGTGATACTTTGTCTACTTCAGATAATAATGTTGGAACTATCTTTTATGAAAGAACTGATACTAGTAGCTCTAGTGGTAGTGACCTAAATTACAGTCTGCAAACAGGTATTTTGGTTGCTATTCTCTGTTTCTTTCATTTTACGTGTGACCTAAGAAATCGGCATTGCTATTTCAAAGATACGAAAATTATGACTGCTTAACAACAGTCTCGTTTTGTACACTGAACATTTCCCCAGGGGGTTCACATTTTAGTATCCTTTTAAGAAAAACATCTCATTCTTCTGTAACAGACCAAGAAGCCTCTATGGATTCATACTCACCCATCAAGTATCCTACGATCGATGTTCAGCGGTTTCAAGCACTTTCAACTATTAACCAGACCCTTCATAACACAAAACCATCGCTTCATCACTCTGGAGATCCATCTGTCAATGAAAGAAGAGATGGTAGGGGTTCTTACGCCTCGGATAGGTATAGAAGCTTTCAAACTGATTTTCCATCGTGGTACTCCGACCAGCCAGCGTCATCAGATGAGCAACAAAAATTATCTTCATCAGATGACCAGGTAACCCATTAACCCTTGATTTTGCAACTTGGTATAATTTGTCTCAAAGGATTGCTACTATTTGGAGCTTCTTCTGACACAACATTCACACTGCATAGTATATCGACTTTTTTTCCTTGCGTCATATGTGCAGCAGGTAGATATCAATTTTGAACTAGAAAGGCTGAGGGTTGAGATAAGACATGTCCGAGGAATGTTTGCAGTAGCTCAGAGTGAAACAATTAATGCTTCTCGTCAAGTAAGTTGTACACAATTAGGATCCAGATGAAAATCTCTGTTAGTAAATTCTAAATCCTACATTCTTACTCACATTTCTCTTTTTATTTCCCTCCATCAGCTAAAAACTCTAACAAAACGCCGAACAGATGAATCAGCTAAGCTGAAAGAAATAAACTTACGGGAGGAGAAGGCGAGAGAGTTGGCCAATGACGAGAAGGAGAAACATGAAGCTGCAAAAAAGGAACTTGAACTTGTGATGGAACGTACAAAAAATGAGTCTTTGCGAAGGAAAGACGCTGAAAGTAAAGCTGCCCGTGATACGAATGAGAAACAAAAGTTTGAAAAGGCATTGGGTGATCCTGGTGATAAATACATGAAGTATAAATGGGAAGATATCGTCTCAGCTACATCATCTTTTTCCGAGAACCTTAAACTTGGAGCTGGAGCTTTTGGTACTGTTTACAAGTGTAATTTGCAGAATATCACAGCTGCTGTGAAAGTACTCCACTCAAATGATGGTCAAAGGAACAAGGAATTTCAACAGGAGGTAAAATGGTTTGGAGAGTGTATTGAAGTTTTATTTTGATAGAATATTTATTCTTCCTTTAATTAACTAAACCTTTTGTCCACAATTTTGCAGCTTGAAATCTTGAGCAAAATACGGCATCCGCATTTGCTACTTCTTCTTGGTGCATGTCCTGAAAAAGGTTGCCTTGTTTACGAATACATGGAGAATGGTAATCTAGAAGATAGGTTATTTCAGAAGAATAATACACCTCCGATGCCATGGTTCGATCGCTACCGCGTAGCTTGGGAAGTAGCATCTGCCTTACTTTTTTTACATACTTCGAAGCCAACACCAATCATTCATCGTGATCTGAAGCCTGCAAACATCTTACTTAATCATAACTTTGTTAGTAAAATTGGTGATGTCGGACTTTCTACTTGGCTTCCCTCAGTCAATTCCTCAGTATCTGCCACTTACACGGAAACAGACCTTGTTGGAACCCTATGTTACATAGACCCCGAGTACCAAAGGAGTGGTTCAATTTCACCCAAGTCTGATGTTTATGCATTTGGGATGGTGATCCTGCAACTATTAACCGCGAAACCTGCTTTAGCCTTGGCCTATAACGTCGAAACTGCATTAGAAGATGGGAACTTGGCGGAACTTTTGGACCCCAAGGCTGGGAATTGGCCAATTGAGGAGACACGAGAACTAGCACTTTTAGGAATGAACTGTGTGGAACTGAGTTCATGCGATAGACCTGATTTGGAATCTACAGTTCTGCCATTTCTTGAGAAACTCAAAGGAATTGCCGACAAGGCTAACCGAAAGTTTTCTCACTCTGTCCAATCTGCCCCAGCAAACCACTTTATATGCCCTATACTTCAGGTAAGTCTCTTACAACCTCTAGGTGTGTTAGTTTAACATCCATAAAACTGATATGCATGAAGGCATAATGCTTCAGAATGCTTCATAGTTTTATTCCTTTGCGTATAATCTTTCTCTGTTCCCATTTCTTCTTTCCTTTTTTTTGTTCTTCATTTGGCATAAAATATCTATACTTTCATTTTCAGGATGTAATGGAAAACCCCTGTGTTGCTTCAGATGGATATACATATGATCGCAAGGCAATAGAAAACTGGCTTGCGGAGAATGACAAATCACCTATGACCAATATGGCACTACCTGATATGAATCTTACACCTAATTACTCTCTTCTTGCAGCAATTATGGAGTGGAAATCCAAATTACAATAACATCTGCAACTTAAAATCTGTTGATTTTCTTTTATATAAAAGACTATCGACTGGGATTCTCTGGCATGTGCATGCATCCTTACTTAGTTACCCAGTAAAAAAGAAAAATAGATGATTGTGTTTTGGTCGTCTCATTTTGTCCTTGATCAGATTTGAGTGTATAGATTGTAACAGGATTTCATCACTGCTGATGATAAATATAAAGTTGTTAAGAAACTAAATATACGTACCTCTATATGCGACGACTTGTCTCTACGTCGCTTGGAACTTGGTTGATTTGAGGTTTTGAAGTAGGTTTGTGTTAGTTTGTTTTGGCTTAGCATTTAGTGTATCATAATCGTGATGCCAAACAATCTGTATAGTGAAATTGTAATAACCTTGTTTCCTTTCGAAAAACTGTTAACAAAAAATAAGAAATTAAATTTGTTATAATTTAGTTTCTACTCCCTCCGTTCTTTTTTAATAGGCTGGTTTTGTTTTTTGAGAAAATTAAGAAAATTAAGAGAACTAATCATTGCAAGTGGTCCTCATGATACTTGTCAATAAAAGAAGTGAAGTGAAATGGTCCCCATGACACTTGTCAGCAAAAGAAGTAAAGTTAAATGGTCCCATGACACTTGTCATCAAAAGAAGTTAAGAGAAAAGTGGTCCTACAAAACTAAAGTAACATTTGACTTTCCCAATTAGGAAACCAGCCTATTTTTTTGAAATATTTATTTATAGAAACCAGCCTATTATTTAAGAACGGAGGGAGTATCATTTTGTTTTTGTATTTTTAACTTTCTGCTCATAGTTGTTTTAGCTTGATTCTAATATACGGTGGAACTTCATATGGGCCTTCCGCTAGTCAAAAGCACCTAAACTGTGTCGTCTTAAGAAAATTCACATCTCTCTCTCTTGGACTGGTTGATGAATTATTCATCATGATGTAGCTATTTTTCAAGAGAAGCTCCAGCGACCGAGTAAAAGGAATAAAGAGCTTTGGAAGGTGAGGCTTGTTGCGCCAAAGCCTGCAGAAGCGTTAGGTTTGCACTACTACGAGGTATCTCAATATCGCCAAGAACACAATCACACACACAAGAAGAACAAGTATTTAACGAGGTTGAATCCTCGGGAAGGAATAAGCAATTTTATATATCACCGTATAGGTTGGAATATACAAAGCCTATACAAAGAAGAAGAGAACTCTTACTAGTTCTGGTGTGTTTTCTCTAGTTCTCTCTATGGCTATTTATACACATCAATAGGACTGGACACATTCCTTAACAAGGATTACTTTCCTACAAGTATAGGGTTTCCTAACTTAGCTCTAAGAGACAAACCTCTTAAGTCGCTATACTTAGGACACAAGTACTTGGTTTCCTTAACCAACTAGATTTCCTAATCTAGACCTTGACCGACCTACCAACAATTCTCCACCTCGGATCATGCATTCATGCATGAGACGATCAATAGATAAAATCACCTCCATCTTCCAACGTCGATTGAACCATCACTTTGGCCGCCTACGTATCCTCAATAGGAATCAAACCCGACCGTAGTTCTCTCAAATGGCCTTGCTAGAAGACCTCCACCAGGTTCCTAAGAACCTCTACCCCAAAAGGGCCTTTCACCAAACCGGAAGGATGTGGATCAATTTCGAACAATGTCGAAACTTGATCCCGTATACTACTTTAGTCAACATATCACCGGATTGTCTTTGGTATCGATCTTCACAAGTAGAATGTCTTCTTCTTCAAGAATTTCTCTCACAAAGTGAAACCGTACGTCTATATGTTTGGTTCTAGCATGATGCACTTGATTCTTAGCCAAATAAATTGCACTTAGAATATCACAATGCACAGGCAGTTGGTCTTGCACAACTCCTAAGTCATCTAGCAAACCTTGTAACCATATAGCCTCCTTAAATGCCTCTCACACGCCATATACTCGCCTCCGTAGTTGAAAGCGCCACAATAGACTCGCAATATTGATCTCCAACTAACTGGTGCTCTGCTATGGTAAATACATACCCCGTAGTTGAACGTCTCTTGTCCAAATCACCAAAGATAGTCGAATCCACATACCCAACACACAACCGATTGTTTCTTCTATCCTTCACAAACTCCAAGCCAACATCAATTGTACCATAAAGATACCTCAAAATCCATTTCACAAAGATGCCAATGTCCCTTACTGTGTTAATGCATATAACGGCCGACCATACTAACCGCATGTGAAATGTCCTACCTTGTACATACCATCGTATACATCAAGCTACCAACAGCCTCGGCATATGGGACTTGGGCCATATACTTTCGTTCTTCTTTAGTAGTGGGAGACATACGAGCATTCAACTTAAAATGAGCAAAGAAGGGGAGTACTTACGGATATAGTTCCTTCGTAGTCACCAAACTTCTGTAACACTTTCTTCAAATATGCCTTCGAGACAAACAAACCTTCCCCTTCTCTCTCTCATCACGTTGAATCTCCATACCAAGAATCTTCTTAGCCTCTCCCCAGGATCTTTCATCTCAAACTCGATGACAACTTGCACTTCAAATTATCAATCTCTTTCTTGTTATTCGATGCAATCAAGATATCATCGACATACAAGAGCAAATATATGAAAGACCCATCACGTAGCTTCTTGAAGTATACACAATGGTCATAGTGACTTCTTGTGTATGTTTGGCCTATCATAAACCGGGTCAAATCGCTTGTACCATTGTCTTGGAGACTGCTTCACTGTACAACGATCTCTTTAGTTTACATACACAATCTTCTTTTCCAGCAACCTTGAACCCACTCGGCTGAGTCATATAGATCTCCTCTTCTAGATCACCATGTAAGAACGCCGTCTTAACATCTAGCTGAACTAGGTCTAAATCATATTGTGCTACCAAGGCCAACAAAATACGGATTGATGAGTGTTTTACCACTGGAGAGAACAACTCATTGTAGTCAATCATATTGTGCTACCAAGGCCAACAAAATACAGATTGATGAGTGTTTTACCACCGGAGAGAACACCTCATTGTAGTCAATCCCTTCTCTTTGGGCATAACCTTTTGCAACTAACCTTGCCTTGTAGCGTAATTGATTCACCGAAGATCCTTCTTTCTTAGCATATACCCACTTGCACCCTATGGCCTTCTTACCGTTCGGAAGCTTCATAAGAATCCATGTGCCATTCTTGTAAAGAGACTCCATCTCGTCCTTCATTGCTCCTTCCCATTCTTTACACTATGCACTGCGTACAACTTCTAAATAGGAAGTAGGAGTACCATCTTCAACAACTGGTAATGCATAAGCAATGTAATCATTCATCCAACTAGGCTTCCTGGTTGATCTTCTCAGTTTGCTGGTTGCTATGGTCTCCGTGACCGTAGCTTCTGTATCTTCTACTGACTCTTGTTCCTCTTCCTCAATAGTGTTACTATCATTTGGAACTTCAGTAGTTACCTCTCTTGTAGACCCAATGTCTTCAGAGGTATTCTCGAATGAATCTGAGACTTAATCGGATTTGGTGGAGTTGCATCAATCTCCACCTGCTGAAAAGGCTCATTAGTATTGGTGCTTCTGTTCTCCACCAGTCGAGAACCCCAAGACTTTACCATAGACATCTCATCAAATGTTACATCTCTACTCATGACTATCTTCTTCTCAACTGGATTCCAAATTTTGAACCCTTTCACTCCACTTTTCATACCCATAAAGATTCCTTGCACGGCACGGCTATCAAGCTTGTTTTCAATAACATGATACCATGCAGGACAACCAAAGATATGAATTGAGTCATAATCATAAGCTATTTTACCAAACCACTTCTCCATAGGAGTTTTACCTTCTAATGCAGCTGATGGCAACCTATTAATGAGGAAGCACGCATATGTAATCGCCTCGGCCCAAAACGCTTTACCTAATCCAAAGATTAGATAACATATATCGTACCTTCTCCAATGAAAGTACGATTCATGCGTTCAACTACCCCATTCTCTGCGGTGTCTTCTTAACTGTGAAGTGCCTCTTTATCCCCTCATCCTGACATACTTACAAGAATGGATCACTCTTGTACTCTCTACCATTGTCCGAACGTAGTACTTTGATCTTTCTGCCAGTTTGAGTCTCAGTTGCCTTTTTCCACCTCACAAAGATTTCTAGGACTTCATCCTTATTCCTCATGGTGTACACCCAGACGCGCCTAGAATAATCATCAATGAACGACACAAACCAATGTTTCCCTCCCAATGATGCATTCTTGGAAGGACCCTAAACATCTAAGTGAACATAGTCAAGAACTCCACTAGTATTGTGGATAGCTGTGCCAAAGCTTGTTCTTGTTTTCTTGCCCTTAACACAATGTTCACAAAATGCTAACTTACAGGCAATAGCACCTTTCAAAAAGTCTTTTTGAATCAACCTATGCAATGACTTCTCACCTGGATGTGCAAGTCTCATGTGCCATAGCTTTGTCTTCTCGGTAGTGCACTCTCGATGTGTTCAGAAATAGACACATCTCCTGTTGTTGTACTCCCAATCAAGTAGTACAAGTTATGATGACGTGTGCCCTTCATGATTACCATAGATCCAGAGATTACCTTTAGAACACCATTTTCAAACTATCTTATAGCCCTTAGCTTCTAAAGTTCCGAGTGAAATCGATTCTTCTTTATGGCGGTACAAATCTTACCTCCTTCACTCTCTAACCATACCATCATGCATCTTGATACGAACACTACTAATCCCACTCACCCCGCAGTATGATTGTTTCCCATACGTACTTCTCCATCAAGCTCTTCAAAACTTGAGAACCGAGTCACGATATGGACATATATGATATGTTGCTCCAAAGATCTAATACCCATGTACCATCTGTAATAGCACAAGATGATGGTGTCACAGTTAGCGAGAAATCAGAAGCATCATCTGATTCTTCATTACCTTTTGCAATGTTCACCTCGGTATTACTATTATCTCCTTCTCTTGCCTTACGCTTGGTACAATCCTTAGCCCAATTACCGAAGTCATGGCACCAAGCACACTCATCTTTCTGCAGTCGCGTCCTACTCTTAGAACATCCTCTACCTTTACCATAACCACCACTCTTATTTCTCCTGTCTGTTGAACGACCTCTTGCAAGAAGCAAGTCATTGTTAGCTTCACTTGCAAGGTCTTCACGATCCATCTTCCTGAACTCCTCACTACGCAATCTTTGTAGTGACCTCTGCGTATGTCATCTTGTCCTTGCCGTGCATTAATGCTTTTATCACGGGTTCATACTTTTCAGGAAGAGAGTTTATCAGACACAAAGCTTGTTCCTCGTCGTTGATATTCTCATCGTAGTTAACCAACTCAGCAAGAAGTTTATTATATGAATCTAGGTGCTCGGTTAAGGTTGCACCTCTCTTCATGTTATAGCGATACAAATTCCTTTTAAGATGTATCCTATTGGCCATGTTCTTCACAAGGTATTCCTTCTCAAGCTTTTCCCAGAGATCCTTAGCTGAAGTTTCGTGCTGATAATTAACTCTTACTGCAGTTGCTAAACATCCTCGTATCGAAGAAAGACATAATTTATTCATCTTGTTCCTTCTAGAGCTTCTTCTAGGTCAAGATGGACAAGAGCATCAATTACGTCCGTTCTCCATAAACCGAAGTTATTGGTTCCTGTAAACTTTTCTACCTTGAGTTGTGATCTATGTGAATGAAGTATTTCTTCTTTTGTTTCTTTATCTTTATTTGTGGGATCCGAATGTTCTCCTAAAGGATTTTTCGGATCTTCGTCCCCGTCAACCATTGTTCACAAATAACCAAATATAGATAAAAACAGAACCTTTGAGATTAGTATTACCTCAAGCAATCTTCAGAAGAAAAAAATACCTTCACTTCAACTGCAATCTGAGTACCCGTATCCAAGAGCGTCTCCTTGCTCTGATACCAATTGTTGCGCCAAAGCCTGCGGAAGCGTTAGGTTTGCACTACTACGAGGTATCTCAATATCGCCAAGAACACAATCACACACACAATAAGAACAAGTGTTTAACGAGGTTGAATCCTCGGGAAGGAATAAGCAATTTTATATATCACCGTATAGGTTGGAATATACAAAGCCTAAGCAGAGAAGAAGAGAACTCTTACTAGTTCTGGTATGTTTTCTCTAGTTCTCTCTATGGCTATTTATACACATCAATAGGACTGGACACATTCCTTAACAAGGATTACTTTCCTACAAGTATAGGGTTTCCTAACTTAGCTCTAAGAGACAAACCTCTTAAGCTGTTACACTTAAGACACAAGTACTTGGTTTCCTTAACCAACTAGATTTCCTAATCTAGACCTTGATCGACCTACCAACAAGGCTATCGCTGGGTGCAGTTCTCCTATTTTTTGGGTCACAGCTGGAGTTCTTGCATTCCATGAGATGTCAAGGAGGTTGTAGTTTTTCTCTTGGGTGTTTCACGGGGACTTGTAAGGAACATACTCCCCGGCCAAACCAGAATGAATACTACTTGATGAGCATTCCGCCATGCTTAACTTTTCCTTCTCTGCTTTTATAACATTGGCCATTTGGCCTGATCCATGAGACCACCTACAACAAACAGTGTGCTAAAACCGACTGTCAACTTATGAAAAAATTGAAGTCTTGAACTAGATAAGAAATATCCAATGAGAAACCATCATACCGTGATAACCACTCATTTTAGAATCCTAGTTTCTGATTAATGTGGTCTTAAACACGTTAAAGATAGAAGTTGACAACCAATTATCAAGATAGGTAAAAGAAATTAAAGATAACAAAGCAAAAGGAGGATTATGTTTCCAATTTTTGATATTGTTCATTAAACATGGTATCCAGAACTCATACATTTTGACTCTCTACTACTAATCCTATCAAATCACAAAAATTGAAAAAAATAAAGTTATCAACCGGTTTGACTTTAAAGGGTTAATACCTTCCAAATTACTCCCTGTAATCACCATATCGTCAACATAAAGAAGAAGAATCACAATTCCTCTGTTTGATGTCTTAAAGAACATGGCTGAGTCATAAGGGCTTTGTTTGAATCCATATTGAAGAATAGCAGTGCTGAACTTTTCAAACCAAGCATGAGGTGCTTGTTTGAGACCATACAGGGCTTTACGCAGCTTGCAGACTTGGTTTGGAGAGTGAGACAATCCTGGAGGTGGCTTCATGTACACTTCTTCTTGAAGTTCTCCATGAAGAAAGGCATTTGTAACGTCCATTTGATGAAGATCCCATGCACGAGCTGCAGCAACAGCCAAGAGAGTGCGAACTGTTGTCATACGAGCAATAGGTGCAAAAGTTTCCTCGTAATCAATTCCATATTCCTGTGTATTTCCCTGGGCAACAAGACGAGACTTGTGTCGTTCTATAGTGCCATCAGCCTTTGTTTTTATCTTGTAAACCCATCTGCATCCAATCACAGATTTCCCAGGTGGCATATCAACCATGTCAAAAGTTCCAACTTTATCTAGTGCACCCAATTCTCTCTTCATTGAGTGTTGCCATACCGGAATGACAGAAGCTTCTCTGTAAGATTTAGGTTCATACAATGGCAAAATAGTTGACAAATAACAATGGTAGTCAGATAACTTAGCTGGTAGACGTCTTTCACGAGGAGGCAAAGATATCTCTTGAGGCATAGGATCCTGTTCAGGAGAAGCAGTGTCAGGATGATGCATAGAGTGATTTGACAATAATTCAGGTACATCTTGAGCATCAGGAGTGGAAAATTCTGGCGCTTCTTGTTCAGGAGGAATAAAGAATTCAGGCATTTCTTGAGTATCAAGAATGGAGGATTGAGAATTTTCTGGTGATATACTTGTCTCACAATTAGGTTCTAATGGAAGAGTACCTATATTAAAAGGATCTTGAAATGTGAAATTCTCGGAAAGCTTACTTCTAGGAAGAGAAAAATATGGTATTTTCTCCCAAAAGGTGATATGTCGAGACACACGAAGTTTTTGACTTGTGGGATCATAGCAACGATACCCTTTCTGTTCTATCCCATACCCTAAAAAAATAAATATTGAATTCTTTTTACTGAGTTTGTTACGCTCTCTTTCTGGGAGAAGAACAAAACAAGTTGATCCAAAAACACGTAGTTCAGAATAATTGGGTATTTCTCCATAGAGACGTTCATATGGAGATATACCACATATTATAGCTGTTGGAATACGATTTATTGTGTAAACCGCAGTAAGAACAGATTCTCCCCAAAAATTTGATGGAACTGAAGCAGAAAGTAACTGAGTTCTAGTTGTTTCTACTATATGACGATGTTTGCGTTCTGCAACACCGTTTTGTTCAGGAGTTTCAGTGCAAGACAATTGGAGAAGAGTACCCTCAGATTTAAGATGATTTCGAAAAGGAGTTGATATATATTCCCCCCCTTGATCAGCACGGAAGGTTTTGATGGTTTTTGCAAATTGGGTTTTGATCATGGTAGAAAACTCAGTATAAATCTTTAAGAAATCTGACCTTGAACTAAAAATATATATCCAAGTATATCTGGTGTAATCATCTATAAAAATCACATAGTATAAAGCCCCTTCCTTTGAAACAATAGGTGATTTACCCTAAACATCGGAATGAATAAGATCAAATGGAGCATTAGAAAAAGTTGCATTGTTATTAAAAAGTAAAGCTGGTTGTTTTGCCATCTTACAAGTAATGCAGCAAGGTTCTTTTTCTAGTTGAGCTGAACCTAACAAACCTTTATTAATCATATATCTAAGACGAGGAAAAGAAACATGACCTAACCTAGAGTGCCAAGACATGAATGGAGATATGGAAGACAGTGTAGAAGTTGAAACAGCAGCAACTTGATCTTTGGATTGTATAGGGACAATGAGCATATCCAGAAGGTATAGTCGACCCACTCTACGGCCTATCCCAGCTAGCTTCTCCGTCTTTGGATCCTGTATAACACAACAAGAAGGAAAGAAGTGAATTTTAAATCCTTGATCACACAGTTGTCCAATAGAGATAAGATTCATGGTAATCTTTGGGACAAGAAGTACATCAGGTATACACAACTTGTTAGACATTTTAACCAGTCCAATATGACTTGCAGTCAATTGAGATCCATCAGCAGTATGAATCTTATGAGTTATTATTGGATTCATACTCTCAAACAAGTGTCGATTAAAGGTCATATGGTTGGAAGCACCTGAGTCGAGAAACCACTCAGTTGAGAATATACCTGTAGGAATTGCCAGTGCAGAAGCCAATGAAGAATTATTACCAATTGACATGATTTGTTTGATCATCTCTTGAATATCAGGTAGAGATGGTTCATGCTTGTTTTCTAGTTCAGCTGAAACTGGTGTTGCAATGAATCTTGTTGATGTACTTGAATTCAAATTCCTCTTTTTCTCTCGCATATTTCTTGATGTTGGTGATGTGCAGTTGTTCACCGTATGTCCAATTTCCTTGCAGTAATTGCATTGGTATGGAGATATAGCTTGAGATGTTGTTGATGATGGCTGAGTACAGTTTCTGGCTAGATGTCCAAGTTGTTTGCAGTTGTTGCATTGAACTTGAGATATATCACGGCTTGATGGATTCTTTTGAGTATTATAGTTTGCCCTTAAAGATGCAGCAAAAAACAGCTGAGATTTCTGGTTTAATTCTCTTCCTTGTTTCTTCAGTGATGAGTTCGATACAATGCGACTTCCACTTTTGGTAGAGGTGTTCTGTGTAGAATTGATGCTCTGACAGATTCAAACTTGTCTCTTAATGCCATAAGAAGTTGAACTAACCTTGTTTCTTCTCGATATTTTTCCCACAGTTCTGCATCAGCTATCCGTATGGGTTCCATTAATGATAATTGATTCCATATTACAGATATCTCTGAGTGAAAATCTGATGTTGTCTGACCATTCTGTTGCTTTAAGGATCGAATATCTTGTTCAAGTTTATAACGTTGAGCAAAATTGATTTGAGTATACCTTTTGGAGAGAAAGTCCCATGCTTCTTTGGCGACTTCAAAGTTGGTAAGCTGCATACCGATGGATGTAATAACAGTGTTTCCGATCCATGTAAGAATTCTGTGATTGTTGATCTCCCATAGATTATCACTGGCTGACGGTTCCGACTTGTCTGTTTTGTCTGTTTTCTCTTGAACAATTGTTATAGGACATTTTTCTGTACCATCTATGTATTTCCATAGTCCTTTTCCTTTGAGAAAACTTCTCATGAGAAAGGACCAATGGTTATACTTAGTTCCATCGAACTTGACTGTTATTGGTGAATAGTCTTCTAGAGACATGATAGGATTCTAGATATTAAGATAGAGAAGTAAACGAGTAAACAAGATTTCAGAGTTTAAAACGAATCTGATTATTGAGGGTTTGCAGCGGAAGATTGGATCTCTAGTGGCTCTGATGCCATGACAAGAGATGTCATGGAATCAAGATTATTGTATTAACTGGTGTACAATTACAATGAAGCATAGCTTCTCTTATGATATGGAAGCTCGCGGAAGAACAAAACATTTGATTACTGCAGCTATTTTCTTAACTCCTGACATAACTTCATTTGATGGCGCGCCCAGGATGTATCCGGGGGCCATACAGGGCTACTTAAGACTTTATCAACATAATGAACGATCATTGGAGCTTGAGATATGATTCACACCAGCCAACCAAGAGAGATCCACTAGCCAAAGAGTTTGGAGATGGAAATAAGTTGTGCCAACACAGAAATTGGTAATGGGACTGAAAGATCTGCATGAGCTAAATGAGTTGTAAAGAAGAACAAGTTATAGGTGTGAGATTTTTAAATGAATTATTACGGGAAAGGTCGCAAGAGCAACCAGGTAGTTGATTATTTGGTTAGTAAATTTAACTCTTAATTACATTCAAGGACAAAGGATAATATGGATATTTAAGCACTTTTTCAACCGGTCAATCCCTCCTCTCAAATTTTAATTCCCTCCTCAAATTCATTCTTTCCCTCCTAATAACAAGACTCCTGGATTTGTATGACCTATACAAGTCAAAATCAACATTGTTCAGTTTTATTGAATAGCAGATAGCTCTTTGCTCTTTTTTTCTGTCCCCTACTCGTCCTCCACCACCATTCATAGATCGATGTCATGTTGCCAAAAGCCTGCTCAAAAAAAAAAAAAAAAAAAAAAAAAAGTCATTTTGCCAGATTTTACGAGTAACAGTCATCTGCACCACGACGACTTCAACAAAAAATCAAGAGTATTTTTAGGGCCATGAAGTAAATTAGTTGGTTGAAATAGGAGAGTCCAAAGAGCTATTCGGGTGGGAATTCCCTTTTTTCCCTGACATTGCTCCTGCTCGTCAATAATTCAAGAATAAGTGACACTACATGTCATTGCATTTTGTCCTGGGCGATAGACATAACTCCAAAACTCTACTCCGATGATTTGAGAACTGTAAAAACAGCATCAATACCCATGCCCAAGAAGTGAATCTAGATCTGATCAGCGGCTCCTATCTCCTATTCGCTTTTGACTAAAACGCTTAAACACTGCACCAGAGGTCTGAGGAAACCCAGTCCTATTCACAACTTTGAATTAGTTATTAACATACTTTTTTTTTTCCTTTTCATTGGATTAGAAACTAATTCAAACTTCGGAATTTCAGTTTGATAGAAACTTTACATCCCAAACCTATTCTGCATGTGACAAAAAAGAGTTGGGTTTTTTTCATCTATATTTCCTTTCACTAGTAAACTTTGGAGTTCCTCCATAAAGTAGATGGAAAACCGAAAGGAGTCACAAGCTTAAATAAAGAGCCGATAAAACCAAAAAGGACATAGAACTAAAATTAAGACTAATCTCCTAGATCCTAACAACAACTAACTAAACTATTCATCTTCTATTGACAACAGGAGCTTGGGCCCAAGGATTGGTGTGCAAGGCTCTTTGTTGTGCACTCATTTGCTGCTGGTGGTGTCGATGGTGAGCAGCTTCAGCAGCAACTGACGGTGCTGGAACAGCTGGGGTAGATCCTGCAGCTGATGCATTTGTTGAAGCTGAGACTGCAACACGTTCACAAGATGGACACATAGTGAGAGTTGTTGGCGGTGTCATTTGCATATAAAACTGTGGGGACAATTTTAATGCCCTAAGTTCTTGAACCTCTTTCTGTAATCTTCTATTCTCTTCTGTCAAATTTTCACAACATCTCTTCAGGAATTCGCAATCAACTTCAGTTTGTTTCAACTTAGTCCTGCAGAAGACAGAAACACAAAAACAAAATCGTAAATAAACTACAAACACAAGGGTAAACCCGGTACCAACACAGAATACACATCGAGAAAAAAAAAAAAAAAAAATCAGTAAGGAAGCTTCTTACCTTGCCCTTCTGTTCTGAAACCAAACTTCCACTTGTCTAGGTCTAAGATTCAATTGCTTTGCTAATGCCAGTTTTTGTTTCTGTAAAGATAAAAACAAATCAAACCCCAAATTAGTAAGATATTCCAAAATTACCCTTAACTGATTCCATAGATTTACAAAAAAAAAAAAAAAAAAAAAAGTCACTTACTGGATTGAGAGTGTTGTGCTCTTTGAATGTTTCTTCAAGAATGGCAGATTGATCTTTAGAGAGTCTAAGTTTTTTCCTTGAATTCTCACCGTCTTCATCATCACTATTCATTCCTCCTCCATTACCACCGCTTCGAGAAGAAGCTCTTTCGATTTCATTATCTTCACCATCACCACCAGAACAATTTATGGTATCTCTTTCGATACTTCTTCTTTTATTCCCACTTATACTCGAAACTGTACTATTTGGTGATGAAACTCCTACCTCTTCTTCACAATCTATTGTTGCTGTTGTTGATGGCATTCTGTTCACATCAATTCCTCTTAAGAATGATCTTGTTTCTCCTCTGTACATCTCTGCTGTAATCCGATCTGCAATAAATTTACAAAAATGAAGATATTAGGAGACAAATTAAGGTTTAAAGAGATATCAATAGCTTCAAATCACAGATCTGTTATTGCATGCGAAATCTGATTGTTGTAGCTTTAAGAAATTCCCAAGAAAATAAAAATCCTAAAAGATAGAACAAAATCCCTACACAAAAAAATCAAAAAAGAAAAAGTACCAGATGATCCGAAAGCTTCATTCCAATTAGTAACACTATTAGTCTTCTGATGATGAATCAAAAATGGTGAAGGATTATTAGAGACTGAAGCAGCAGAAGGAGGCATTAGATTTAGTTGTAATGGATATCTATTCTCTGCTGTTGTTGTTGGTGATGTTGATGAACATAAACTCAAACTTAATCCTAAATCTTCCTTTTCCACAAACATCTTTACCTCCAATTCAATCAAACTTTTTTTTCTTCTTTCTTTTCAATTTGTTTGCAACAATTTCAACTTTGTGTTCTCCTCTTAAATAAAGAGATTGATTTTTTTTCTTCTTCTCTGGTAGGGTTTGGGGGTATCGTTAATTTCTAGGGTTTGTGAGACATAAATGAGGGAAAGATTTTATGAATCCTTTTCTCACAGCTTTCTCAGTACACAGTGTTGTTGGTAATGTTAAGGAGTAACTGCTTTATATAGACTTTTATTTTATTTTTATTTTATTTTCCCTTGGCGTTCAATCATGACTTGTGTCAGGGACACCAATTATCATCATGCGTGCCCAACTCAACTTAACCAGGAACCTTAACCTGGGTTACTTACTGACCATGGTTGCTAATCAGTATAGTGTATGGTGCATTCAAGGAGAGTTAATACTTAGGATTCTCTCTCGTATTGACTATTGACTAATGATCTCTTTAAAAAGTAAGCTGAGATTTTATTTATGGCAATATACCCTTTCATTAAGAAGGTCATAAATATGATCTTATCGGTTTCACCTCTATTTTTCTACCGAGTTAGGACTCATGATCTAACTCCAAACCGTTTCGGCAGCCGCTAATTAATGCCAAGAGGGTAGTATTCATGTTTTATACTCATTATTTTTCAAACCGAGTTAGTACCATCCACTAATTTTTCAAGATACCAATTATTATTTGCTCATTATTTATGAAAATGATTTTCAATAATCTTTTATTTATGTGAATAATAGTAATTATTGAAATAAATGTCTTTCCTTAATTACGTGAAACATTCTATGGGCCTCTCTCTAATCTCTATACTCTATACTATATCTGGAACGGACGTGTAATTAATTCTAATTCTGATTTAGTCATGTGTATCAACTATCAAACTATCAAGTGGCTGCTCACCAAAACTAAAATTTCCAAACCATATATACCGTCAATCCTCCTGCCAAATAATGCATCCCCGTGAATCTGTGATCCACTTGGTTATTGGAACCAACATTAGTCGAGTGGCAGAACCAATTATTTCAGCCAACAATAAGAAGTCTACAATGGCAGTGATGTAGTCGTATGCAACAGCCAAACATAATTGTACGGTTAGTGAGGTAACTTTAGTGGGACCCACAGAAGGAACAAAGTCGAGTGGGGTTCACGTGGGAATGGGGAAGGGGTGAGTGATTAGGAATTAAGAGGTTATGATGAGAGAGAGAAAGCGAAAACAACCAGAAGTCACGTGGATTAACATGTACTTTATGGAGTGTAAGTTGAACACGTGGCAACCATATTTAAAAAAGTTGGACTATTTAGGAGATGACATGTGGGTCCACAAACACAGGCGTGGTCATGTTTGTCCCCGTAATACTCCGACACGCACTCATCGCAATCATTGGCTTCAGCAAGATAAACACTACACCATGATTTCATATTATCTTTGTTTCTGTAATGACCAAATTACCCAATGTGGTGCTTGTCATGATTTCATTCTCATTGCTCTGCTACCTTCATGCCTTCAAATACTCAGTTGGCTCAGTGTACAATATATTATCATCATGGACCTAAGACTAAGTCTTATGGGGTGCTAGTCTAGCACCTAGATTAGCAGTCAGGACTACCTCCTAAGTCTTATGGGAGTGCTAATCTAGCAACTAGATTAGCAGTCCACGTCGACAATATTTGAATGGTTCAAGACTTTAAATCTCAAATCAGATCAAAAATAAATCTCTCATTACTGAATCATTCCGCGAAAAGGTAGTTTTTCAAGCGCCGAATCATTCAACAGAACTATCTAGCATGCTTGGTTCACATGCTAGAGAGAACTAGTGTTAACTTTTTTTGCCACACTTTTTTTTTTTTGATTGCAACACTTAAGTGCTAATCTAACACCTCCAATCTAGCCCATAAGACTTAGTCTAAATGCGTCTGTTTCATTAATTCTAAATTATTTTATTATTCTCATTAAGAAAAAAAATCTAATTATGACAGGTATTTTCTTTTTACTTTACTTTTAATGGACAGTATTTCTTGCCAATGGTGTTGGATGGAAGCCAGTAATTCTTTTACTAATCCAATAGATGGAAGATAGTTACATAGAAATGGATGGAACAGTAATTATAAAACTAAACTCTAGTTACGTTTATAGAAGCGGGATACTAATCTCTTTTTACTTTATTAAAAAGGAACCACGAATTTCTAGCACGCTGTTATGAAAAAAATTTACTACTAAACTCAGAATCATTTGCGGGTCTAAAGGCTCCAAACGCAGGGCATCTTTTTAAAGGCTCCAAACGCAGGGTCACTGGTATCATTACCCAATAACTTTATAACTGTACTACACTAATGTCGGGACATCTTTACTTTTCCAAACGGGGGCATAATGAGTGTGTTGAAGATAAAAGGGTCCAAGAAAACATTGTCAAATGATTATTATGGATTAAGAGAAAAGTTGGAAAACTAGACTTGATTTCTTTATCAAATGTCAAAATTCTCTTTGAATTTGAAAGAATTTAAATAAACAAACAAAACATCATCATTCATCATATCGCCTCAAATTCAAGTTCCTTTCGGCAACGGATTATCTTTTTTTCCATAGCAAACCCACTTTGTTATCATTTACTAATATTAATTTCTCAATTTCAATTATACACATACTAGGAGACCGTGACGTAGGGGGAGAGGGTATCATCATTTTGATTTGTCACAGCCGGTGAAATCAAAAAACAGTACATACTAATTGTTATTTGGACGCCAAAAGAAAAAATTGTCAACAAACTGATTGTCTATCTACGACTAGAGGTATAAATTGGGATCGGCCAAAGACGTTTATGGCACAAAGACAAAGACGTTAAAATTCGAAAGACAAAGACGCGACCGGCCAAAGACGGGACCACATCACGTTTGTTTAATGTGTTGTGTTGTGCTGCAAAAATAGGCACACGGCCCAAGATAAAGACGCGCACACGTGTTAGCACACTACCAAACCCAAAGACAAAGACGCGAAGAAAGCACGCCACGTCATGCGTAAAATACTACACAATACATCACATTTGATGCATATTTCACAAAAAAATCATTGTTTTAGCCAATTTCTGACATTTTATCTTCGGTATGCTAATTTATTTCTATAATAATACATGTACTAACTAAAATATCTCAAAAATATTTATTTTGGAGAACATAAAATAAATGTGCTAGCACAGCACAACACAGCACGGCGCAACATGTTTATTTTTCTGGCACATCACGGCACGCCATTAGCACAAAGACAAAGACAACACGTCAATCTCAAGATGACCCGAAGACGCGAAAGACGCTAAGCACGTGACTTCGTGGGCTTTGGCCGTGTCGTGTGCTTGGCCAAGACGTTTACACCTCTATCTACGACTGTAACGCGTTATTTGGCACATTTTTTTGTTGCAAAATTCAAAATTCTTTTCAATCCTATAATATTTCTTGGCTAGCTGAGTCTAGTACACCAGCACTGTAGCTGGGCTGCACAAAAGATGGTACGGTACAGTTTCTTAAGGACAGAGGACTGGTACCTCCTACTGGCGGGTTCCATATTTCAGTATTTGTACTCGTAACTGTATTTATGAGAAAGTTCCGGTTCAAGTCCGGCACTTGATTTTTATCCTTGATAGTTATGTAAATAAAAGTTCGGTTCTGGTTATATCTGTACCGAATTTCTTTTTACCTGCAGCTTTGATACACAAGTAAGATAACCAACAAAAGTTCAAAACTAATTGTTCTTATTATTTAACTACTTATGTTTTTAAGATAACAGGTACATTACCAACAAAGGTTTAAAACAAGTTTAGTTTAAAGTTTAAATTCAAATGTTCAACATCTTAAAAAAAAAAAAAAAAATCATAGTTCCTAATTCCACACTTCCACTTCTGTTCCATAAGTTTGCGAGGCTGTGACAAAAAATAAACTTCAAACATCAAGGATGATAGACGTCTGACATTTGCAAAACACCCAATATGTCTATAATAGCCAACAAGATGCAGGTTGATTGGAGGACGATCCAACTTGACTTGAATTTGTTGAGTTGTAGTTGGTGTACCTTGACTTGAATTTGATGTATCCATGTAACAACAATCAGCAAACATTGAATTACCACAAACTATCATAACTTAATGAACAAGGAATATTCTGCAAATTAGAGCACCATCATTGAAATACCACAAACAAACAGAACTTAATGATCTTAATGAACGGGATTATATGATTCATGTTAACCAAGTTTACTTAACATGCTTACAGTCTCACATATCATCAAATTCAATTGACCACCATTAGAATATTCAATTTGCAATAAACAAAGTAACAAACATCAACAACTAAACTTAAGAACATCATAAAATACAATATTTGGAATTTCAGTAACAAACAAATTATTCAAACTAAATAATCAGCATTAGCCATTAAGCCGTTCAGTCGAAGGAGGATTTTGCGAGATAATATGAGTTAAAAAAAATATAAAAGTAATTTTTTGCGAGATAACATGTGGTGGGAAAAAACATAAAGGTAAATTTAATATATGAAATTTAACAAGATTTTTCTTATTTTTCACCTTAGATCTTCCTATTTTTTCTCTCACAAGTAGATAATAACAACTACTTTCAGTTCTTGTTTTTTCCTACCACCTTCAAAAGTCAAATCAATTGGATTAGGATTCTTATTTACTTCTCTCATTCTTTTTTTTTTTCCATTTTTTTCATTAAATAATATTAAGAACCACTAAAAGTGTTGGTGTTACCTCTGTCTCTGGAAAACAGGTCTTTTCATTTTAAAAAAAATCCCCGTATTAAATGATACCTTCCATTATAAATTTTATAGGTGAAAATAGATTTTTCCATTTTAAATGAAGGATATTATTGGGGCGTCACACTCCAATAGAGGGGCTTCATTTGGATTCTTAATGACCAAAAAATTGGTTATGGGGTATTCTTGACTCAATACCAAATATCTAAAATACCCTTCAAATAAAATAAAACCTAAAAACTAAAATCAAAACCTAATTCTAACTAAAAAATCTGCTCCTCTTCTTCTTCTTCTTCTTCTTCTAAACTTACTCTCCTTCATCAATCGTAATCCTCTTCTTCTTTTTCAAATTAAATTATCCATCGTCTTATATTAATCAGCGATTCGAAAAATTTAAAATCGTCAATTAAAAACTCTACAAACATAACCAACTAACTAGACATTAGAATCATGAAATATTATGGTTAAATTGGTTGAAATTAGGGGAAAAATTAGGGTTGCGGGTTCACTTACGGTTAGGTATTATTAATTTCCTAACCGTAAACTTGTTCTCTAGAGCTATTACGGTTAAGAATCTAAGAACTCCTAACCGTAAGTAAAAAAATAAAAAATAAAAATCTAGTTACGATTGGTTTCGACTCTCATAAAAACTAACCGTAAGAAATCCTAAATCACATATTTTTTCCATAAGTTTTTAATTGGATTTACGGATGGATTTGAGTTTAAATAAATCAACCGTAATATTGATAAGGTCGAGTTTTCTTTAAGTTTAACTAACCGTAATAGGTCATACGCATCAATAATTCTATGTGTAGATTTTTTTAGGAATTTTAGGAAAGATAAGTTAATGCAGAGATATTTTAGTTCCATGGAGATAAAAATGGAAAGGAACTAGTCTCATTCTCGTTGGAAACTCAGGGACAAACGGATACAGTGAGATATTTTAGGAAGAATAACCACACAAAGATTTACTAAAATCTGATTTCCCTAAATAAACTAGATATGCTCATTATGGTTACCAAATCAAACACGTTTTAATTACCAAACGATACTAAGTGGTTTATTTTACGGTTGATAATTAACAAACCTAATCTAATCGTAAGCAAATCTACGGTTGGGTTGTTTTTCAGCCAGCCGTAACTGGTTTTTTCAGTTTGGGTTTTCCCAATTTTCCTCAATTTACGGTTAGGAGTTTATTGTTACCTAACCGTAAATTTATCTTTCCTCAACAAGGATTATTTAGTCATTGTGAAAATATTTTGGATAAGGGGTTTTTGAATTTATTTATGGGTGACCCGTTTTTGTCCTATTAGGTGACGCCCCTCTATTGGAATGTGACGCCCCAATAATAGCCTTCTTCTAAATTTTGGCCTCTATTTTGAGTGATATGTCATTTCAAAGTTTTCTTAGATTGTTGGATTAGGGAATAAATGAAAATTTCCTACAATCGTTACCATTTCAAAGTTTTCTTAGATTGTTGGATTAGGGAATAAATGAAAATTTCCTACAATCGTTACCTTTACTTGCTTCTTTTTAATAATTGTACGAATATTAAAAAAGACTCATTTTCCAAGGAAAGAGGGAGTATTAAGTCGGAAACCCTAATTTGAATTTATGTTTAATATGAATATTAAAACTTGGTGTTCGTTTTGTTGTTTACCATTTAGTTTGTCGAGACATAAACAAACTAATGAACTATTTTTATTCAATTTTTGAAAATATAGAGAAAAATATCCAGCGATCTAAAACTAAACGTCTGACAATTATCATATTGATCAGTCCATCCTAAAAAAAACATTAAAAAATCAATTATTCAAGATCAAATGATGAATTCTAAAACTAGATATTGTTTTAAATATTAGTTTTTTTTTTTTAATATTCCTTTGTTTGGAGGTATTTCTACAATCCGAAGAGATATTAAAAAGAAATTATCAGATTGAACGACAATATTCTACAATCAATGGTTTTGGTTTTGTTTTACTATCCATTTGCATCACTTTCCTCCACATGCGAAAACATCATCTCCATTTCCTTATTCAAAGTTGTTCATATTCGGAGGATTTTCAATTTGAGATGAAATATTAAGATTGTATTAGAAACTAAGAATTAAAATAGTTAAAAACGTTAAGAATTATAATAGTTGTAAAAGACAAATCCTTTTTGATAATTTTTGTAGAAGTTGTTCAAGGTGCTATTATAAACCCCTGGTACCCAACTATAATCAAGGTTCACGATATATGTAAAGAGGAATTTATTTTTTCTTATATGTATATTATGAAAAACGGAAAAGCAAATAACTGAAATCGCTATCAGCTAATTGATCGATGAAGGATATAAGGATTGAAAAAGTCCACCATGTATAAGACCCATGGCGTAGCGAGATTGTAAACTATCGAGTTAGCATCTCGTTCAATATAGGAGTATATTATTGATCCAAACTGATTGGAGAGATCATTAATGTTTTTGTCCGAACGTCATTTTTCTTAAGAGTAGCCAACGTTTTATACTTCAAAATTATTATCATCTAGAGACATTCACCTTATGTAATATTGTGTTCAAATTGCATTCTTCAAGCTAGTTTTAGCGCTAATATCACCCCTTGAGTTTCAGCAATAAGGGGATTGTTAGAGCATTGCTCGGTTGAACCCGCCAAGCGTTGGTATGTTAAGATTGGTTGTCATATTTTAGTATTAAAACTCAAAGGTCGCTTGATTAGATTACTAAAGTCAATTTCGTCAGGTTAGACTAGAAAGTCTAGAAATGTTAAGACATACAAGTATTAAATTCTGAAGATTACTGAAGATTCTGAAGACGTATCGACATCAGAGAAGATATCATTCTTCTACTTGAGGTTAGTAATAAAGGAATTGACTTGTTTCCATTTCTGTTACGTTACTTTCAAGTTGTTGATATTGAAAACAAAACATGAAACTCTAGTATTAGAGACTTGATCATCTTATTATGATCAAATTGTCAAGGAAGAATATACGAGTTGTTTTACAACCTTGGTATATTGAATTACGAAACTTTAAACTCTGTAATTGTGACATAGACATAATATTTATAACTTGTTACTATATTATTGTTTAATGAACTTAGGATTGATTCCATGCCTAGAAAATTATGTTTAATACTTTAATTACATAAGTTTGAGGAAGTAGACTTACGAACTTGTTTCATAGTTGAAAAAAATCAAATGGATTGGTGGTCCGGTTTTCATTGAAGATCTAAAGCAGGATCGATTCCTACTTGTGTTGGAAATTATGGTAGTATCGTTCCCTACTTATGTTGGGAACCAGGGTAGAACCGATCCCTACCTACTTTGAGAGTCAAGGTAGAACTGATCCCCATAAGCAAAACTGATTTCTCTTGTCACGTACACTTTAGGGTTTGTGTGATTTTGGAAATTGGGTTTACAAAATAAGAAAGATCAAGATGTCGACATAGTGAGTAATTTGAACATGTGCACAAATTTTATATTTTATTGTTCAAAGATATTCCTTGATACTCAAGGTGAGATCTTAAACCGAAATGTTTGAGAATCTTTTTATTAATATTTTTGAATATATATGTTTTGTTTTTCCAGCAAGAAAAACATATCTCTGGTAGATATATTAGTTAAGTATCTTGTATACTATCTAATATTGAGTTATAGTCCAAGAGGGATTTTGGTATGACAGTTAGCAATTGGTTGGAATTAGACAAAACCGAATTTAGGTGCTTATTGCATATCTTGAGAATATTTTCGGTTATGGAAATTCCTTGGTATCCAAACTACCTTGTTCTATAAATAGTGAAGTTTTTTCTTCTTACAAACTTATCCCGAGGTAGGCACTTCATTTTGTAGTCATTGTTGTAGCCGACTAATAATATTACTTGTAATACTATCTTGGAGATGAGAGTAACATAATTAGGCAAAATCTCTTACATCCACTAGTTTAATTACTTCTTTGGGATCAAGAAGCGTCTAGATAGTACCGTTGGTGGGAAACTAGAATTGCATCGTTATTTTATTTTCTAATTATTGATTTGGTTGAGTAACAGTTGTTAAACCTTAATTACACCTAGTTTGATTATTCTTGAGAGCCTTCTATTTTGACATTTGGTCACTCAAACAAAATCAAGAGATTAGTGGTAGTTCATATGTGTTTTTAGATCTACCGTTGACTTGTGATCATCCATTATTAACATACTCTGTTCTATGTGTGATCGATCATAAGTTGGAACTTTGGTTGTGCAGGTACAGAAGAAAACATTGAAGATTTGAAGACATGAAGATTTCTTATTGGTTTCGTACCTTTGTGATTTAACTTTGTGCACAAACCTGATCGGCTGGGATCCTGCTAAATGTTGTTTATCTTTGATAGAAAATTGATTTACTAATCGTAGTAGATCGGCAAGCTATCCTTTGGTGGTATTCTTCGGTATCCGAATTTGATAGTTTGTAAATCTAGATCTCATTATTCTCGTAATTCATATATTGATTGATCTTACCCATCAAAGGAGTTTATTTGATTAAACGGAAGAGCCTTTGTTGAACTCAACACAAATCTCTGTTTTACTTCTTGAGATTGGAAGAGAGGTTACCGAAAAGATTAGTCTTTTACTTTTTTGGAAGACGATCCAAAGGAGTTGAGTGCTTGAAATCTTCACAGCGGCTGAAACAACTTAAGATAGTGGACTTTATCTTGGGATTCGTGTGCATTAGCCAGATTTGTTGTAGGCGCAAGGATACTTAGGAAACTAGGTAACTAGGGGTACGTAGTTTGCTTGGTCTCAACTATACGAAATTGGTAGTAGTCTTTATAAAGCAGTTTAATTCTGAGAGTATTCAAAACTGGACTATGTCTTGGGGTTTTTCTACTTTTGCGGTTTCCTCGTTAACAAAATCTTGTTGTGTGCTTTTACTTTACTTTCCATATTATAATTATCATTTTAGTTATAATAAGGTAGTTGTAATTGTACGTTAATCCAAATACTTGGGTTGATCCCTATAGTTTAAGGTTCGGTTTCGGACTTATACAAGGTATACCAAGTGTATACCTTATTGTTGTCATTTTCTTGACAGTCTCTGTCTATATTATATCACACAAGGTATCGTACTTATAGGTGAATATTGAAAAGTTTGTGGTGTACTTGGTACCCTTGTCATTTCAGGGATCATTTTCGTTGAAAATATAAGAAGCTGCAGCTTGAAACGTAGTCGTTGAATCCCTACCAACAACTGATGAACGGACCTATAATTGAGAATATCGCCATTGAAGTTGAGCTCACCTGCATGGTTATAATACTGACTGAGAAAATTATTATACCCAAGTATAATTCTATGAACAGAAAGCTCTCTATTCTCCAAGATTATAAGATTTCAATAAGAAAATCTAAAGGCAGAGCCTCGAAAGGTACTTACATAACATCTGGTGGCGCTTATCCCCGGTACCGGAGAGCCATCACTGTTTTGTCTCATAGGGTGAGCATAATTTTTACATGCCATAGATAATTATAAGAATCATATTATTGGGGCTTCAACCCAATAGGATTTTGGGGGCTTAAAATGCTATGTGTAGCCAAAAGATGGATAGGGGGACCTCAAGGTATATGAAAAAGTCAAAAGTACCCTTACCTAAATTTCACTATTTATCAAAAAATAAAAAATCCTAAATCTATAATCTTCTCTTCTCTTCTCCTGCTTCTTCTTTTTCTCTTCTCATTGACAAATCAAGATGAAGACGATGATCACGATTTCATCATGAAAAAGATGAAGATCATAAAAAAACAAACAAAATATATTATCTTTTCCTCATCCTTCTCTTCTCATTCATAAATCATGATGAAGATGATGATCATAATTTCATCATGATGAGGATGATGATCATAAAGAAAACCCAAAACTATTATCTTCTCATTCTCCTTCTCATTCATAGATCATGATAAAGATGATGATCATAATTTCATCATGATGAAAATGATCATCAAAAAAAGAAAAAACTAAGAAAACCCATCATTTATTCTTGCTTTTGAATGGTTAAAAATCCAGTTCGATGAATTTCGGGTAAAAAAAACAACAACTTCTAAAGGTGTTTACTGCCGGGAGTTCTTAGATTCCCAGCCGAAAGTACATGTTTCGGCTTGGTTTTCCAAACCGAAATTATTTTTCTAATTTTTATCGAGAAAACCCAGCCTTTTCTGGTTCCGGAAACCAGAAAAAATCAGAAAAACAATTTCGGCTGGGAGTTCTTTATTTTTCCCGCCGTAAATAACAAATACGGCTTGGAACACCAACAATTCCCAACCGTTTTTGCGTTCTACGGTTGGGTTGACAAATTATCCCAGCCGTAAACAATATTTTCGGTTGGAAGTTCATCATTGCCCAACCGAAAAAGTGTCTGTTGTGGCTGGGATCTCATGTTTTTCCAGCCGAAATTACAAAAAACCCAGATTTTTAATGGATGTTTTCCGATTTGAATCAACAAAATCCTCCAAATATAAGGTTATCCTGAGTAATTTAAAGATATGCTCCACCATATTAGGTGGTTGATTTTCAAAAAAGTTAAAAAAAAATCCTCGGAGTCCTCTTACTTAATTAAAAAAAAAAAAAGAGAAAAAAAAATTGATGAAAAAAAGTTTTTGATTTTCATAAAATTAGTGCAATGATTAATCCTAATTCATACACTAATCATAATTAGTTTACTTAATCACCCTAATTAACACTAATGCAATTGAGGGTATATTATGCATTAATAAAATAATAGGATAAGGGGCTATTGGACTTGCTATTTCATGACCCAAAAAAGCCCCCAAAACTATTTGGATTTCAAGCCTCAATAATAGGAATCAATTGTAAACATGAAAAATTTAAATTCTAGGAATGGCCCTAGAGTTTGAAAGCACAAAACTCCAAGTTATGTTGCCACTTGCCACTATATATCGTAAGTTTTGTTTTATTTTAAAATTTTGCTCACTCTTACATAAAAAGATTTTAATAAGTAACTGGAGCCGATACCATTCCCATAAAGCAGGGTCGTATTTTAAGAAGAATCATGATAAAGATGATGATCATAATTTCATCATGATGAAAATGATCATCATATTAAGAAAAAACTAAGAAAACTCATCATTTATTTTTTGCTTTTGAATGATTATTTGGTTTCCATGTTTTCATGAATGTTAGTTTCGGTCAATCATCTGACATAAAAGCCAAACTCCGTATTCTTTTATTCGCTAAATTAAGCAAATGAAAGGATCAGCAGCAGAAAGCCTAACTGATTTGGAAGTTTGTCATATAACACATTATCTTATTAAGATTATTACTTAGAGCTTATCCAATGAAATACATGTGAAGATAAATATCCAAATTCACATAGGATAGACATTCATTTCCTGAATATCTTCTCCAAATCTCAAATCAATGTGAAGATGACATCGCTTAATTTTTGTTAGATATCCTCAAGGTAGGGCTGTCAACGCAACCCATTGAGACGGTAACTGCATCCACCGGTACCATTACCGATATTTTCTATCGGAATTCCGATACCGATAATTTTTGACGGAAATCTCAAAATCTATATGTTACCGTTTCGTTAAGGTTACCGGATATGGGTAAAATTGTCGATAAATACCGTTGTCTAACAAAGTTTTACATAACCTGTTTTTAAGATCCAAATTAAGTTCAAAATAGGAAGTTTATAGTTCAAAATCCATGTCAAACACAAAATAAACACATACAAATGTTCCAAATTTGCTTAGTTACATGTTCTTGCAACAAAACAAAAAAAAAAAAAACAAAGAAATTCAAAAAAAGTTTCATCCTTGGACTCAAATGTGAGTTTTACCGATAATCACCGATATCGGTAATTAACCAACCGGTAGGTGCCTCATCCGATATCGTTTCGCTAAGATAATAATTACCGATAAATTTCCGTTACCGACTTCCGATAACCGTTATGTCGGAAAATTACCTATAGGAATAGGTTACATAATTCGGTATCTCATTGACAACCCTACCTCAAGGTAAATGTCTAGGTTTAGACATTCACCTTGAGGATGTCAAGCTATCCTAGTAAGCTTTTGCTTAAGTAAAATTAATTCTAATATAGTATTAAATAACCATTTTTAGCTCTAATAAAATCCTAAAATTACTAAAAATAAAATTTACAATTAATCAAAAAAATATCGCAAACAACACCATTGGAGATGAATTATTTTTTACCCCTAAAATTAATGAGAATTGAAATGTGGATATCTTGTTTGTGTTGCCACCTAAAAAACACACACAACAACCATTGGAGAATCTCTTAGATTTTTCTTTTATGCATTTTCTAGTTTGAATTGAATTTTTACTTACTACGCTTATAAATTTTGTTAATTTGTACTTTATTTTATTTCGATGAAAAAATTTATTTCGATGAAAGGGTGTACATTTTTATTTTTAATGAATTGAAGTAAACGCGTCAAAGAATTACCATCTAAAGAAAAATAATTTTTTGGATTTATATTTACAATGGTCATAAATTTGTTTGTACGTATTATTAGCCTAAGTTTTTAACATATTTTCACCCTTTGACGGGGAAGATCTGCTGACGTAATTATTCTTGTACTATTTCACATTTTTTGATACTAATTTTTTTATAAAACCTAAACGATTATGATTCTAAAGCTAATTTTTAGTGGTATGTTATTCTTTGTAAGCTTTATATTTTTGCAAAAAGTTAGCACATCCCGAAATACGAAATCTCACCACTTACCACCAATTTTAATTTGATCGTTAATTTTGAAAGTGGTGGATGAGTGGAATACGCATCTGGAGTGTACTCAATTTTGATAGGAGCATACAACACGGTAATAAGATAATGGGTTAATTGGTTTTTGGTACTTACATTTTGTCCAAAGTTAGTGTTTGGTCTAACATTTGTTCAACTTAGGGCTTGGTACCTAGAAATAACGTTGACTGTTTTTGACTATGTTAAGTCTAAATTTAATTAAATTAATCATTTAAAATAATTTGTCATTTACTATTGTATCCCTTACTTGTTAAACATTTACATGGTATTTAGTATTTACACCCAAACTCTTCATTTGTTATCTTATGCCTTCACAAGAATACATCGCCGCCGCCACTACCAGTACTTCAAAATCAAATGGAGAAAAATATCTGCTGATGCCTTAACCACAAAAAGATTTTGGATGGGATTTTTTAAATCCATTTGAAGAGCGAAACCAGAAGATAGTGAACCATTCGTTGGTGGGTTTATTAAGTTTCCTTATGAGGATTTAAAGAAAAGGTAGGGATGAGTTAAAATTAGGGTTATGGTTGTGGATAATAATAATGGCGATGATGAAATTGAATACGTAGATGAAGACAATGGAATTGAAGTTATGAAGATAGTGAGAGTGGGTGGTACTCGTATGAGTAAGAGAGGAAAACAAAGGGGATCGAAATTTTAGTTTGTAGCTCTTGGTTGATCTATTTACAGAGGCGACCCTTTGAAATTCATGTTTGCAGCTCTTGATTTCTTTGTGTAAAGAGGTGATCTTGGGTTTGATTCTTTGTTTACAGAGGTGATCTTGAGTTTTTGTTAACCGGGTCAGGTCCGTCTGGATCGAACAAATGAAATCGAAATTTTAGTTTCAGTTTTTGCTCCAAATTTAAGGCGGGAGAAGAATAAGAATTAGGGTGAAATGCTTATTGAATACTTGATCACCTACCATTGGTTAAATGGTTTCACCAGAACCGTAGGATTTTAGGTCTCCTTTAGGGATATATTTGTAAATTTCGTATTCTTTCAAATACATTAATTTAAATCTGGTAAAAAACGGTCAACCACGGTCAACGTCATTTCCAAGTACCAAGACCTAAGTTGGACAAATGTTAGACCAAACACTAACTTCGGACAAAATGTAAGTACTAAAAACTAAATAACCCTAAGAATATATTACTAAAACACTAGCTTCAGCTTCATTATCTTTTGTGTTTTATAAAAAAAAATGGTGTCGAAATTGTGAGATAATGTGAAAATAACCACATCATTACATCTATTCAACCTTATTAAAAAATTGGGTCAATGTTTTACGTGGGAAATAATTATTAAAATTCAGGCATCAAAAGTGTACTAGTTAAGGCTAATTTAGATTTTCCTTTGTCCATTTAGATATGCATAATTCGATCTTCAACGAGGTCAATTTGTTGTTCGTCCTTATTCGATTCTAATTACGTTACATTAGTATCAACAGTTGTGCTATGGAAATTAACATTTTGTCAAAAGAAAACTCAGAAAAACCTAACTTCGCATGTATAAATTGGACATATATTTTTTACCTTTTTTTTGTTGGTGGACCAGTGTTTTGAACAACCTGAAAATGCTTCTTAACATTTAAATTTTTCGTTACGGTGAGTCACATTCATGTAGGACCTACCAATTTTCAGAAGAATTTTATTTTCCCAAGTTTAGAATATAAGGTTTTGGAATACCAATCCGTAAAAAGTACTCCGTTTTGAATACAATCCAAAACATAACACTCAAGACAAATTGTATTATACATCTTTAATAATGTAAGTATCTTAATAACAAGTTAAATTTTGTACAAATAAATTAAAAATGTTGATACTCTAGAAGCATGATGTAATTATTGGGCTATCGCCACTCCTTATGGTGGTCCAACAGTCAGTGCGTGCCCCTTATCAAATAGGGGGAGGTAAGTAGCAGTAGCCCAGTTAGGTTATATGTTTTGTTTTCAAAACATCCGGTAGAATGAGATCGTGAAACTGAAACATAGAGAGTGTGTTGACGGCAACAAAGAAGGAGAAAATAGGGAGAAATCCTTGGGATTTGCTTGAGGGAATAAAGGGGTTTTGCTAAGAGAGTGTTTGGCAAGGTCTTGGTGAGTTCAATCCATCAAGTTTGTGCACATCTTCTGCATTCCAAGCTTGCAGACTTTTAGGGTATATTCAAATCCTAGTAGTGAGTATTTCTACTCTTGTTCTTGTTGATTCATTGTGAATCTTACCTATTAGGTAAAAGAATTGTTGATACACCCTAGTGGTGAGCGTAATTTAGGCAAATAGTTACCCGAGTGTTATATGCACCTTGAAGTAGTTGTTATCCCCAATTTATGATAAATTGTGTAACCCCAATATCATTCATAGTGGAAGATTTGCCTGTGATTTTTTACCCTTCACATCGGAGGAGTTTTTCAACGTAATCCTTGGTGTTGTGTAATTGTTTCTTATATCGTCATAGTTGTATTATTTCCGCATCTTGGTTATTGCTTGTGTAGGTTTCATACTGCACATAACGGCTCGGATTTGTAAGTTTCCCCCAACAAGTGTGATCATAGATTTCGGGTTGAGCTGATACTGTGCAATGACGGAAGCTAGTACTAGTAATAGAATGGTCAGTTTGATCGGTGATAACTATGTGATGTTGAGAAACGGAAGATTGAGGAGATTTCTTATTATGCGTCTGCAGTTGGTAGTTTGATGTATGCCATGGAGTGTACAAGGCTACATATAACTTATGCAGTTGGAGTGGTGAGCAGATTTCTAGCCAATCCTGGTATAGAGCATTGGGAAGTAGTGAAATGGATACTATGGTTTCTAAGGGGTACATCTAACATGTGTTTGTGCTATGGTGATGATAAGACAGAATTAGTGGGTTACAAGGCTAGATATAGCTTATGCAGTTGGAGTGGTGAACAGATTTCTAGCCAATCCTGGTATAGAGCATTGGGAAGTAGTGAAATGGATACTATGGTATCTAAGGGGTACTTCTAACATGTGTTTGTGCTATGGCGATGATAAGCCAGAATTAGTGGGTTACACAGATTTAGATTTTGCAGGTGCTCAAGACGGTCCCAAGTCGACATCGGGTTATTTATTTGCTCATGTAGGGGAAGTTGTGTCTTGGAAATCCAAGTTAGAAAGATGTGTGACATTGTCTATTACAGAGCAAAATACATTGTAGCTACGAAGAGCTTCAAGGAGATGGTATAGATGAAGATGATTGTTAGAGAACTCGGCGTGAAGCAATAAAAGTTCATCGTTTACTATGATATACAAAGTACCATTCATCTCAGCAAGAATTCGAGTTTTCGCTCAAGATCCATGCATATCACTATTATATACCATACAGAGAAGGTTTTGATGAGAAGGTCTTGCAGATTGAAAAGAACCATATAGATGACAATGGTTCTGATATGATGAAAAAGTCACTACTGAAAATACATGCATGTGCATTTCTGCAACAAGGAAGGTTTGGTGGTGACAGGTACCTCGTCATAAGTGGTGAGGGGGGGAATATTGGGCTACGATCACTGCTTATGGTGGTCCCACAATCAGTGTGTTCCCCTTATCAAATGGGGGGAGCTAACTAGCAGTAGCTCAGTCAGGTTATATAGTTTGTTTCCAAAACATCCGGAAAATGAGGTCGTGAAACTAAAACGGTGGGAGTGTTCTGACGGCAGCAAATAAGAAGAAATACGTAGGATTTGCTTGAGGGAATAAAGGGGTTTTGCTAAGGAAGTGTTTGGCAAGGTCCTGGTGAATTCAATTCATCAAGTTTGTACACATCTTCTTCAATCCATGGTTGGAGATTTCTAGGGTCTGTTCATATCCTAGTAGTGAGTATTTCTACTCTTGTTCTTTTTGATTCATTGTGAATCTTACCTATTAGGTAAAAGAATTGTTGATCTACCCTAGTGGTGATTGTAATTTAGAAAAATAGTTATCGAAGTGTCATATGCACATCGAAGTAGTTGTTTTCCCCAATTTGGGAGAAATTGTGTAACCCCATTATCATTCATAGTGGAAGATTTTTCCGTGGTTTTTTACCCTTCACATCAGAAGGGTTTTAATCCTTGGTGTAGTTTGATTATTTTTTATATTGTCATAGTTGTATTGTTTTCTTATCTTGGTTATTGCTTGTGTAGGTTTCGTGTTGCGTATAGCGGCTCGGATTTTGTATGTTTCCCTCAACAGTAATTAGTTAAAAAATGTTAATAATCTGGACAATCGAAAGAGGGTTGTTTGATTTTTCAAGGGAAAAACAGCTCCAACTCATGTAGAATTTATCACCTCATTGATGAAATCAGTGTCAACACTAGAAACATGAACTCCGTTGATCTCTACTTTATTTCGTAAAGAGTCAATATTACGGCTCGTAATTTTGCAGTTTATGCTAAGTATTATAATGGCATAACTTGATGGATATATTCTCTTTTTGCGCATAGGAAAGGGCGTCTAACCAGATCGATGCCGACAACTAATAATTGTGAAACTGTAGTTTGAGCTTAGCTCGAAGTCAGTAGCCTCCATCCTTTAGTAGAATGATGGGCTCTTAAGAATAGTAGTGCGCATGAATGGAGCTTAGCTTCTAGGACAAGATGACTTTGTAGCTAGTTAGTCGGACTTCTCTCAGTAGTTTTTACTTTCTCGTTTTTTTTTTTTTTTTTTTTGTTCCGTTAGGCCAAGCATTATGGTAGTGCATTTTGCTTGGCTTTAGCCATATTATAGCGAATGCTGACCACTATGAACCATCCCTTAGTTATCATATGGTCATATCTCTTAGCTTACCTCAAGAGAGGAACACATTTGTTCCGCCTTATAGCTAAAAAATTCCTAACGGAAACTAAACCGTACATATATATATATATATATATATATATATTACGGATACTCAGTTTTTGTATGGTTTTTGATAGAAGTTGAGTATCCATATTCAATTTTGAGTCTTTAATCTATTTTGTTTCTCTTTTACCCTTTTCCATGTTATATCTCTAATTCTTTCTTTTTAATATTCTCTAACCCATAACAAATATTTATTTAAATCCATCTGATAGAATTTGGATTAGTGTTTCTTTTTTAGCAGAAACTGTGTTTCCATATTTTATTGATCCGACGAAAACTAAGTTTCCGTCCCAGTCAGCTAAGAAATGCATTCTCCAGTCAACTAATATAGCCAAGCAAAATGGCTAATTATAGTGCTTGACCTTATATCCATTATTCAGACAAATATGTTATAGTGCAGTGATATTTCGCACGACTTCGCTGGATAGATTTCCGCTCAAGCGTCTTCAAAAACGTTAAATCGGGTATATCCCACATTTAAAACCCAAATCTGGAACCCTTGAACCATTTAGGGCCGGTGATGAGTCTTGCACTGAGTGCGAATTATCAGTGGAAAAGCGACATATCGTGAAGAGAGTATATCATCAAAAGCTAGAAGTTTTTTTTAGAAAAGATATCAAAAATTTAATCAAACCATTTATTTGATGATCCAACGTCTTAAAAACCGTTTAAACAGAAAACCATCCCGTTTATTTGATGATGCGGCGTCTTAGAAGCCGTTTAAAGTTTAAACGGAAACCATCCGGTAAAGTCGTGGGGATAACATTTTGCCTATGCTGTATTCGATAAAAAACAACAAAACCATACTTCAGTAGTAGGATAACATTTGTGAGATAAAAACAAAGTATGGCTGAGGTTTACCAAGCCACAGTTCCAGTAGTTGTACTTGTACTGTATATATTTTCGTCTTATTAATTAGATAAATCATTGATTGAGAACCGAACCTCATGTGGAGTAATGGGATGGGGTTGAGTACTACAGAAGAGGAAGATAATCACACTCTGTCTCTCTCTCTCTGTAGTTATTATTATGATTAAAACCCGGCAAAATGTCGGGTTGATGATTAGGGGTGTCCCCACGAGTGCGTGATAGCTGTCCCACGTGTTCCCTCCTTTCTCACTTCCTCCCACTCTCAAATTATTCCACTATCCGACAAATAATCCATCATTGCTCTGATTACAAATCTTCCTCTCTACCTCGTCCGTACCACCCCCTAACCCTCCCTCATCCTGCCCATGTGTTGTACACGTGAAATCGGGTCCCATTTATTCCTTCTATCATATTTATCCAAATTCTCATTTTACCCTTATTACATCCTCTCATTCTTTTGGTCCCCACTGACTGTTACAATTTCAATAATAACAGGTTATGGGTATGTGATTTTGGTTACGAGATTATTGGTATGCGAATGGGATAGTGGTTTCATGACAGTGACTCGTAATCCACTTGAGAGGTTAAGGTTTGATAAGTTGGTATCAATGGAGATCTGCATTGGATTCGTCTTCACATATTACATTGAGGTAGGGTCTTTTTTTTTTTTTTTTAATAGATAAACAGGATGTTAACCCCGATAGAAAATCCCTGAGTTTTGGTCGAAATCCAAGTCAAAGATGGGATTCATAACATGACAAAAAGAATCCCTACTCCATGACTCAAAGAGTTTCCTCTCCATACATACTGCCGCTAGATTACGACTTACAATATTACTAGAAACAGGAATCAGACTTAGAGTTTGGATTCCTTTTAAACATAAACTGAAATTTAGATTATCATCGCTGCCTGCATACAACTTTTTCTTGTCTTGTTTTGTTGTGTTGATTTCCCTCCTAACAGCTTCAAGGACTTTCACGTTGTCGCACTCCATCTGGACCTTCTGTAGATTCAGTTGGCGAGTCCAATTGATTGCCAGTGAAGCTGCTTTTCCTATCAGTTCTTCTGCATTTTCTCCTCTCGCATAGAGACACCTTGCTCCTGTGTAATCACCTGCAAAGTTAGAACTAATTAGAGCAATTCCACAGTCTTTATTATTACTATGCAAAATGCATGTTATGCTGATTTTTTGTGCTAACATGTCAACCAGTTTTGTATGATGGGAGTTTATTATCGAGATCTCATTCTCCCCATCATTCCATCTGGTATGTGTATTGCTATTAATTAGTGTACTAATGACTGCCTTTGTTCTATCCACACAAGGTTTAATTTTCTTAAAAACAAGGTCACATCTTGCTTTCCAGACCCCCCATATGATAGTCGCCATTGTTTCCGGCCATTCCAAAACGCCTTTGTCATAAGTATCTGTCCTAGTAAACCAGCTCCCGAGCCATCTGTGAAAGTCCACCTGTCCATTCATCACAAAGTTAGTATTCAAACCCAAAGAGTTAAAAACATGTATAACAAAATCACATCCATGAAAAAATGGGCTAAGGTTTCCTCCTTAGTTTCACACATTGGACAAAGTTTATTGATGGTTTTGACAATTCTTGCAACCCTTTCATTCAAAGGGAGGACTGCATGAACACATTTCCACACAAAGGTCTTGACTCTTGGAATTGTGTTCATCTTCCAAACTTTACCCCATAGAGCTGCACTCTTCTTATCTTGTTGGTGGCTTGATCTGACTATATGGTTGTACAAAGACTTTGTTGAGAATTTCCCATTTGTTTCAAGCTTCCACCAAAGTTTGTCCTCGACATCCTTGTCAATCTGAATTTGACTTATCTCCAAGATGGCATCTCCATCAAAACATAACCGAAGAGTACTGATATTCCATGACAAGTTATCGGCACTGGATTTCATTAACTCATGGACAAAGGTGTACCTAAGACTTTCCTAACTGATAGGTTGGAGCACCTCACTGCTGCTATTACACCACATATCATCCCAGATTCTAATTCGTCTTCCATTCCCAACAATCCAAACTGCATTTTCTTTGACTCTCTCCACCTCTCTTTGGATGTTTTTCCACCCCCAAGAAGAAGAGTCAGGACATTTCTTAGAGTTATTTAGAAGGCTATGGTCGGGAAGTACTTGTTTTTCATAATCTTATCCAAAAGGGAATCTGGATCCTTGAGCAACCTCCAAATGACCTTGGCTAACATAGCAATATTGAAACATTTCAGGTTCAGAAATCCCATTCCCCCCACACATTTTAGTTTGCAAACACCTATCCAAGCCTTCAAATAAACTCCACCAGATTTTTCCTTGCCCCAAAAGAAATTTCTCTGATTTTTGTCAATATTGTCCAACACTGTTGCTGGGATTCTGAAGCAGTTCATTTGGTGCATCGTGAAAGTAGAGGTTGAAGTCAGAATGAGTGTAGATTTTCCTGCACATGAAAGAGAGATTTCTTTCCAGTTTTGTAGCTTAGAAACTACCCTATATGCAACATTCTGGAAAGAGATTACTTTAGATCTGTGTGTGAAAAGTGGCGAACCTAGATATTTAATATTTAGAGAAATTTTGGTCACTCCTAGCGTAGAAGTGACTCTGTCAATAGTGTTCTGGTGAGTATTAGGACTAAAAAAAAATCCTAGATTTTTTAAAATTGATTAGCGGGCCAGATGCCATGCTAAAGTCATTGAAATTTTTTAAAATGTTTTCACCATCAGCTCCAGAGGATGTCGAGAAGACCAAAAGGTCGTCAGCAAACAAAAAATGTGAAATCGGAGGTGCATTGCACCCAACCTCTATCCCATGGATAAGATTCTTATCTTCTGCAATTGAAAATGCCTTGGAAAGCACATCCATGCAGAGGATGAACAGGTAAGGAGACAACAGGTCTCCTTGCCTTAAACCTCTAGTAGGTTCAAATTGGTCACCCGGGAAACCATGTAGAAAAACTGAGGAGCTAACAGTGCTAATGCATTGGTACACTAATTTGCACTAGTCCTGGCTAAAACCTAGTCTATCCAAAACATTCATAAGGAAAGTCCACTCGACCCCGTCGAAAGCTTTCGACATGTCGATTTTCAGTCCCATAAGGAACTCTTTTCCCCTTCGTGCCTGCATGGTATGAATTAACTCATGGGCAATAAGCACATTATAAGAGATTTGCCTACCAACAACGAAAGCCGCCAGGTAGAGAGATATTTGTTTGTGTAGAAGACATTTTAACCTATTGGCCAAGGTTTTGGAAATGATTTTGTATATAATGTTACTTAAACTGATTGGTCTATAGTCACTAGCTGACTGTGGGAAATCCACCTTAGGAATAAGGGAAACAAAAGTAGAATTTATTTCTTTCAGAATGAATTAGGAAGAAAAGAAAGAAGTTACCATATTAAGCACATCGATACTCACCAGGTCCCAGTTTGATTGAAAGAACCTGGGTGTGAAGCCGTCAGGTCTTGGAGAGGTGTCGGGCTCCATCAAGAAAACAACCTTCTTCAGCTCCTCCATTGTTGGGGTTTTAGTGAGTGCTTGATTTTCTTCGAAAGTCACAACTTTATTTATCATGTCCAGGTAGCCATTGTCAGCCGGTGGGTTAGAAGAGGTAGCCACAGCACGAAAGTGAGTTTTTATGGTATCCGATATCTCTTTTCTACCCTCCACCCAAATACCATTCTTGTCCTTTATTGCTTCAATCCTATTCCTTCTCCATCTATTCTCCGTTTTCCGGTGAAAATAACCTGTGTTTCCGTCACCCAGCAACACATCTTGCTCCACGCATTTGTCTTTCCAGAAATTTTCCTCTATCTTGAACCATTTTGCTAAAACATCTTCTTTTTCCCTTAAGACATGACTTTTGTTTATAATGTTCTGACAAGAGCTTGCTTTCTCAATTTGAGCTTTGGCTTTGTTGATGTTGCTTTTGATATTCCCAAAAGAGTGTTTATTCCAAAGACTAATTTGGTTCTTTGTGTTACTCAGCCTTTGAACTAGTCTGAATGCCTTGCTTCCAGTAACTTCACCTTTCCATGTTGAGTTGATTAAACTTATACATTCCTTCTCCTTTAACCAGATACCCATAACCTTGAAAGGTTTGTAGCCCGAGTATTGTTGAGGATTCGTATTTAACAAAAGTGGAGAATGATCGGATCCCACCGGTGCCATGTGCTTGATGGTTGCGTTCTTGTTGTTCTCGCTCCATTGTTGATTTCCAAAACCTCTATCAATTCTAGCTTATGTTAGTTCTACATCAGCTCTCTTGTTCGACCACGTGAAGGGGTACCCCACATAACCAATGTCTTGCAGATTAGTCATTGTCAGCAGGTCAACTATCTTTGTTGCTTGCGATTTGATGATACCGATCCTGATAGATAGTTCTGAATATGCGTATCAAACTGCCCAAACCAAACCAATGGTCAATGATCAGAGTGCAGCCGATCAGAATCATGGAAACAAACATGATGGAGAACCGACAAATGATCATGAATTTTCTTCCGAGGGTACTTCCGATATATGTGAAGGCTACCACGACGAGAATGAGGAAGATGGAGGGTCTGAGGGGGCTATTGATTAAGTAATGGAGTTTGTAGATGATGGTTTGGGTGTTAACGGACATAGTCCTAATCAAATTTTTCTGGATCCAGATACTATTGATGTAGCCGCTAAACACTTCGATGATGATGAATAACTCCTTGAATTTCACTTTCTTGTAATCTGTTTCGGTAATTTCAATGCTGTGAAGTTTTTCTCTTCTCCGCTTGTGGGTAGTAAAAATATCTGGATGTCTTTTTCTTTTGCTATTCTCCTGGCTTCTTGTGTCTTTTTCCATTACTTAAGATACCTAGGAAAGAATTGAAAAACGTTGTACCCTTGGTTACTTTGATGACCACTTCTTGAAGATTTATAATCGGAAACCCTTTATAATACTCCTCTGAATCGACGCACAGAACAATAAACTAACGATGTTAATCAAGGATCTAGGAAGGAGAATCACTCAAGGTTAAGAAAACGGGATGGAGAATCATTCAGCGAAAAGAATCACTCAGTCAACTTCAGGTAAGGAATCACTCAGCGTAAAGAATCACTCAGGTAAGAATCACTCAGGGGAGCATTAAAGAATCACTCAGCGTAAGAAACAAAACTTTTTTAACAAGTTGTTATCTTGAGAAAGTCACCTACATTGAGGTAGGGTCGTAGTAGTACTAGAGGACTGAAAGTAAAATATGATGTATGCCGATTAGTAATCCGCGGAATAACCCAATAAGCTTATAGGCTGTTTGGATAGCACACCAGAAGTAGCTCTTCGACTTCTAGAAGTCAAAAATTCAGAAGTTAATTTGGCTATCAGATTTCAGAACGACTTCTAGAAATCGAAAAGTTAACTTTTTGTGAAGCACATTAGTTTTGCATGGTGCGTTGTGTTTCTGCTTTGCACGACCCACTTTAATCTATAATTATGGATTGCCACTTGGTCAATGATGACATCTTTTGACACGTTTGTCCGAAAGCAAAATTTTCCGGTTCCCTGACTAATTGTATGCTCCAATCTAATCGAGATAATTTTTAAATCTATCACACGTAATTATGCACCCGATAAGTCTTCGGTGGATTGAGGATGGATATGCAACTGATTAATAAATTGAAAAATATAAACTAATCGTGGGTTGGAGTCTCGCAATCTGTCCCCATAAAAACGTTGGGGTGGATTTCACCCTAAGTTCTCCCCTGCTAAACCACCGGGTCAGAGAGGAACCACCCCACTCTCTCTTCGGTACACACTGCGGAATTCAACCCGCGGTGAGTGTATTAGTTTCGTTAATATTAGTTGCGTTAATAAATTGGTTGAAATCACGACAATGTCCAACATAAATGGTTGTGTTTTTACAACTAATAGTAATTGCTTTGACAGGTTAGACTCACCAAAGCCAAATTTTGAACCCACCAATGTTTACATTGGTTATGTCACAATCAAGTACAAGCTGCACTGCATTATATATGCATGGCTAGGGATGCACAAGAACCGAACTGGAAATGGGGAACCAGACCAGAACTGATAAATCTGGACCGGAGCCGGACCGGAACCAGAGGAGGCGGTACAGGGAACGGGACCAGAATCAAGAACCGGCTGTAAAGCGGTACAGGTACCGGTTCTGCCAAAATCCCCGGCATGTACTGGACCAAATTACTTGTTTAATTGTAGCCATTGATTAGAACTCTGAAATTGGATCCTAGGCTCACGATCTATGTATTGTAATAAGAATTATAAGATGGTTCCTTCTCTTTCTGGGGTCTTCTTCTCATTTTTTTCTTCTGCTGGATGCTGATAATGATGTTGAGAAGAGAGTGACTCCTTCAATTTCGTTTTCTTCTTCCATAGAAAGGGGAAATTGAAACCATAGACTTCCATTTTTAATCCTGCTAATAAGAGGAATCCTTAGGAGGTAAGGTATTTCATTGTTTCACAAATTCCTCTCTGAGAATTTTTATAATTTTTAATCCTGCCAAAACCCAGATCTTTAATTCACAATCCTCTCTTCCCCCAATCAAAATTCATTCACCCTAATCACATATTGTCTTCAATTCGATCAGATTTTTGGTATTGAAGAATAGAAGAAGATCGGGTTTGAGTTTGATTGAAAAAATTTAAATCCCTGGAATTAGGGTTTCTGTAACTAGAGATTTGGGATTTGTTGGTATGATGACGATGGTGAAGAAATTGAAGTAATCACGGGAATGGGTTTGCTGGTTGGTGATTAAGAATTGAGCTAAGATGTGTTTCGATCAGGGTTCAAGAGAATGAAGAATGAGAATTAAAGGAATTGGTTGCTACTGTAATTGATAAAGACTTGTTGTTTTACAGGATTTGGAACCTTGGGTTTGAGTCGAATCTGAGGTTGGCAGTAAAATGGTGATGAAGTTAGAGGTGGATTAGAGTATGTGGTTGGAGATTGAACTGGTGGATCTCTAAAAAATTGCAGACAAGGGTTTGATGTTGTTGCAGGTGATTTATGGTTGGGATTCGAAGCTGGATGGATTTGAAGATTAGGGTTCTGAACTGAGTTGATGTTGGCGATGGATTGTATTCATCACCAACAGAAGGGATTCAAACTGGGATCTGTTGAAGTTAGAAAAAGTTTCAAAACATAAGTTTTGGTTATCGTATGGGGTTTTTTGTTTATTATGTTCAAAGATCTCATCTTGTTTAGTGATGTTGCAGGTAAAAACCCGATACCGACTAGAACCGGGCCGATATTACCGGTACAGGTACATGTAGCCAAACCATGGAACCGGCTACTAGGAGGTATAAGTATCGAGTTCTGAGAAAACCCGGACCGTACTGGCCTATGTGAAGCCTTATGCATGGCCATCAATTAGTTAAAGATCTAACGAGAACAACGAATCTTATTTATTCATCAATTTAATATTCCCAAGAAGATATGCATCCTTACAGTATTTCCAATGAAAGGTGAAATTTTCATTTTTTCATGACACAAGATTTTAGATCTCAAATTTCCAATAGGATTATTTGGTTTTTGGTACTTACATTTTGACCAACATTAGTGTTTGGTCTAACTTTTGTCCAAGTTAGTGCTTGGTACTTGGAATACACGTTGACCCGCGTTGACTAACTCATAAATTGACTTCTGTTTAGTAATTAATTTAAAAAATAAATAAATAAATACTTAACGTCGTTAACTGCCAGTCAACACGTGAGTTGCTTAAAAACTCACATGACTAAAAATTTATTGTGCGACCCAGATTCCCCAGATCTAACGGTCTGATTTTTATCTTTTCAAAATATGTGACCGTTGGCCATTACCTTTAAAAACACCTCTTTCACTCTATTTTTTTCTATCACCTAAACCTGCAAACTACCATCTTCATCTTCAACAACCATCTGCACCTGCATTTTTTCACTCAGAAGCATATATAATGGAGGGTTCAAGCTCATCATCAACTAAAAATTGTCATCTATGTATTTCTACTGGTCATGTTAGCCGAGACTGTCCCTGGGAAGGCACAAAATGTACTCTAACCAACTGCAAGGGGTACCTATTTCTCAGAAAAGCAGAAAAAGGAAAAACAGGTTTCCAACCTTATGTGAAGTGCAACTATTGTGGAGTTTTCATCTGGTTTGATGCTTATGTAGCTTCACACAAAGGAATTCCACCACCTATTCCACCCCCTTTGAATGATGAAGACAAATGGTTGGAAGACAAACAGTTCTACTGCTACTCATGTGGGGATGGTGATCACATGGCTTATAACTGCATGCACAGATCCATGCTGTGATGGTAAGATGAAGTTGCTCACATCTAGACAACCAGAATCCATTGGAAACAAATACTATTTATGTCAAACATGTAAGAAGGTTAAGTTTCTTTAAAAATAGAAAGTGATGGAAGATGTATGAACCAGGAAGTTGTAATACCTATGATGATCTTTTCTAAGTACTAATGAATCTGCTATTCTAAGTAATTGTTCCAAAACTAACAAGCAATATTAACTTATACAACAACAATCCATTCATACACACATAATAGTTTATACAGATAATAACTTTGAAAATGTTAACAATATGTTCATTAAGACAATAACAATTGAGGTTCCAAACAAGTTTAGAAACTTAGGTCTACATTGTTCATAAAGATGAAAACCTAGATACCGTTATAAAGTTTAGCAACTACATATGTTGTACAAAATAGTGAAAATGAAAACCTAGATACCGTAAATAAAAGCAATTGCAGTTGTCCGAAATAGTGAAAATGTGAACTTGAAGCAGAAATGATCATTGTGCAGTAAGATCAATAGTAATACCATTGAGGGCATTACCTATAGCCTGTTGAATCCTTCTGCTCCTCCTTGGTGGTGAAGGCAATACAAGTTCTGGCTCTGAATCAGGTTCAGCCTCATGGCCAGACTCCATTTCAGTTTCAGGTAGTACTGGCTCAGGCAACACAGGCTCAGGAGTTAGTCTTCTCCTTTTCTTTTGTACAACACCACCACCACCTCTGGTTCTAACACCACCACCTCTAGTACTACCACCATAATGTCCTGTCATAAAACAACCATCCAAACCTCCAATAGGCACTGCAGTTACATGAGGATGTTGCACAGCAAGAGTCATTGGTTCAGGCATAGCAGCAGGAATGAGTTCTTGCATAGCAGCAGCAGCTGCAAAAGTCTGATAAATAATACCACAAGTTAGTATATGAATACAAGACTAACGTGTAACACTTGAAAAACAGAGGTATGATGTCAATTTGCAGGGATTACCTGAGCCCTTTGAGTCCTTGGAACTGCATCCTCACATAGAATACCTACACCAAATATGCGCCCTCTCTTTCTATGAATACCAAACTGCGAACCCCTTCTTCCACCTCTACCCCCACCTCTAGTACATGGAGTCCAACCATCTCTTCCTCTTATTCTAATGAAAGATCTTCCAGGAGGGACCTTGATAGGTGTAGAATACACCATATTTACTATCTAGAGTTTATGCTTTCTTTGCTATTTTCCGTGTGAATTATGTATCTTATGTTTTCTTTTGAGTTTTATAGGTGCAATGGAGTCACCGAGAACAAAAGGAGAAGAAATCACCCATTTGGAGCGAAAAAGAGCGAAAAGACCAATTCATAGGCGAGCAAATCTAGTTACGGTTGAGCAAAGAAGTGAATAGGCAGTCGGTTCCGCGAAACCGACAGGCCATGCAAGAACTGGGAGCCCTTTTCCTATTTCTGGGTGCCTAGAGTCATTTCTGGGTAACCCCTTATCTGCCTTATCTGGGTGGCTATAGCCATCTACAATTCCTACACAAACACCTCAAAATCAGAGAAGCCATCATTTAGTTTTTCTCTGCCTGAAATAGAGAATCTCATGGCGGCACCATTTTATCAGAGGTGGAAATCAAGAAGATGACGCTACTGATCGAGTGAATGAGTGATGTTGATTGAAGCTGCATACAGATGAGGAGGAAGAAATGGTAATGGTTAGTTTGTCACCATGAATTAGAGAAACGATGGAGGAAACAATGGGTTTTGATTTAGATCTGAAAGTAGGTGAAGATAGGTGCGAATTGCTGTGGGGTTTGAGCAGAATCGAGGAGGGAAATCAAGAATATAGAAGAGAGTCGTTTTTGATGCTCAACAGATGGAAATTGAGGAACCGAAGTTAGGGTTCAGTGAAGAACATATCCTTGGAAGATTGATTGTTCATGAGGTGCGGGATTTGTGAAATTACGAGTATGGTTCAATTTGAGAGGGGTTTGATTGCTTCTGGTGCTTGAGATGTAAGTACAGATGAATTGGAGATCTCAAATTAGTGGGTTTGCCATTTTGGTGATCTTGAGCTGTTGTCGCCAGTTGAAGCTCAGATGGATATGGCTCAGGTGGATTAGAAGGGCTGCTATACAAGGAATGAAGAGTTTAACTCGGATTTGAGTTTTGAATGATGGGCGTGTGATGATTGTTGCAATGTGCAGCTACAGGGATTGTGGCAGCCTCTGGTGGTAATGAATTGCTGCTGTTATTATTGCAGGAGATCGAGCTCATGGTGTTGTCTCAAGTCAAGTGAGATGGTGGTCTGTGAACTGCAGTGGCTATGTTTGCAGGTGGTGCTTCGGGTGGAGTAAAGAATGGAGCAGTTGTAATGGTTCTTGAGAACTAGTTATGAAGATGTGATGCTGCGGTGGTTTGCTGGGGAGATTGCCAGATGGTGTTGGTTGTTGCTCATGAGGTTGCGAATCGTAATGAATGTGTTCATTTGGAAATGTTGCAGCAGATGTGTGTTTGTGGTATGACTGAGATGGCAGTGGCAATGAAACAGAAATGTGGTGGAGGAAGCTATACTTGAATTGCAGCAGGTGCTGGTGCTGCAGTGATGAAGTTGTGTAGCAGTGCATTGCAGGGATGGATGGAGATTAAGTTGGTGCTGCAATAAGCTCTAGAGGATTGAGCACCAAATGATGGTGACTGGGGTTGTCTGTGACAGGCTGTGATTATGAAACTGCAGGTTAAGATGTCATATTGAGTTGGGAGCTGAAGACAATGAAACTGCAGCTGAAATGGTGATGTTGCACCTGAAAAGGTATGCCATGGAGTTACAGGGTAAATGGATTGCGGGCTGAACTGTGTAGATGGGAATTGCAGATTCAGGTTGATGGTAGCTGTTAGAACTGGAACGACTGAAGCAGTTGAAGCTGCAGGACAGATTAGTTTGCAAGAATTGGCTGGTGCAGTGCAAGACTCAAAGAATTGGTGGTACTGAAATTACAGGCCTGGCACAAGTGAGTATGTATGACGGAGTTGCAGGTGGAATGTGGCTCGGATGTTGTTACAGGTTATGAATAATGTTGGCTGTGTTTGAATTGGAGAATTAAATAAACTGCAGCTGGATGATTTGGCAGGGAAGCAAGGATTGAGATGCAATTGCAGCTCAGATGATGCAATGATGTTGTTGTGTGTGGTGCTGTAATGGGTACTGTGGTTATGATGAGAATTGAGTGTGGCTGTAACATTGCAAGCTGAGTTGCATTGGAAGAAACTGTTTGTGTTGCAACTACAAAACATAGTCAATTTATTGAGGCTACAGATGGTTGAGTTGAGATGGAATGATGGTGCTTCTGGTGACGTTGGTCACGTAATTGAATCAGGGGGAGCATTGCAGGGGTTGAGCTGAACTTACAAGAGTTACAGCTGAAGTTGTCGTAGGATGAAACGCAGTGAGAATGTGGTGATGTGTGTGTTATTGCAAATGCAATTGAGCTGCAGGTTTAGCTGGTACTGGTATTGAAGATATGTATGAATAGAGGAATGAACTCCTTAGATGTATGCTAGGAGTTAGAATTGCAGGTATTGTTTTGAAGCTGTATTGAGAAGCTCAGGGCAAGTGGACTGAGGGGAATGCAGCTGTAGTTGGAATTTTGGTGTTGCAGTGTGGAGAGTTACAGGGAATCGAGGTGCAGTTGTAGAACAGATGGAGAGAGTTTGTTCTGGTGATGGCGTGCAGTTCAGGAAGGGTGGAAAGCTGAGATGCAGTGCGCTAGTTGTGTTGGAGCTTGAAATTGCAGGGGAAGTTCTATTGCAGTTAAGAGAACAAGAAATGGGCACAGACTGGTGATAGCAATGAAATGATGGAGCTGGTGTTTTGGGATCTCAGGTTGAATAATGCAAGCAGGTGGTATTGTTTGAGTTGAGAATGTATAGTGGATGAATTGGCTGTTTCTGGAGTTGCAAGTTACAGCAGGGAAGGGGCCATTATGGCTGAAGTGCAATGATTGCACTGCAGAGTTTAGCCATTGCAAATGGCTTATGGCCTGGCAACTCAGCCCAATCAGCCAGAGAGATCTAACTCGGTTCTGACTCAAGACTCTGACTTACCTGATTCCATCTGACTCGGTTTGACCGAGTTGACCCGAGTTGACACGAGCTGACTCGTTGACCCGACCGAGTTGACCCGTTGACCGGTGACCGGGTGGACTTTGCCGGTCGCCTGGGCTATTTTCCGATCACCGTCTCCGACCGATTTCCGGCCATAATATCAGTTTTCCGGCGACGTATTTTTGGACATATTTTCTACATGGGTTTCTCTCTCTTATGGGCTTGGTGGATTCTTATCTAATGGACTTTGAAGGTTAGACCTAATTTTGGAACAAGAGGAGCTATAAAAGAGAAATCCTACAACTTTTGGAGACACGTTTTATTCTTGGGAACTTGGAGAGCCGCTTTTGTTTACGCAACTAGGGTTTGCTTTTGTTCATCTTCTTCTTTTATTCAATTGATATTTTTGTGATGAACTCCATAGCTATGAGTAGCTAAATTCTATATTATTGGTTAAGGATGTAGTCCTATTTCTAAAACTTGTGTTTGCTTTATGTATTAGTTTTCTCTCTTAATTATCGCTCATATCTCTACAGTTTTTAATAATCACATGATTGATGTATTGTGATATGATGTTTGATTAGTTAAGTGGCCAATTAATTGAACTTGCATCTTAGTCCATAGCTATTTTAGGGTTTTTCATCGAGCGATAACCCTAAATACAAGTAGCATGATATGTTTACGATTTTTAGTGATACACTCTCGTAATCATATGTAGAGTTTGACCATTGTCCGAATTGTTATGAGCAACGCATGACAATTGCATTGATTAGCCTATTTCTGAAACTTAATGCTCATAGGAATTGAACTTAATTAGCGCAAGGCGTTAGGTTATTCTTTAGGTAGAATTCACATACGCGACTCTAATGTGTGTGTTGATGAACTTAGGAAATTAATAGATTATCTTGCTCTCTTGATTCTCTAGGCTTTTTATAATATAAGAGATTAAATCGTAATTCTAATCATATAGCAAGCACATGTCTAAGATTGAAGATGAATTCCTTGACCAATATCTTTCTCTATTGATTACTTTCTACAATTTACTTTGCTTTTAATTTGCTTTTATTGCTTACATAAAAATCAGAAAACCCCCCAATTGGTTACTTTAAGAAATTGAATACATAATAACTACAATCGCCTCTCTGTGGAAACGAACTCTTTCTTATCATATACTTTAGGAAAGTGAAATTATTTTTGACGCATACAACAAATGATCAAAAGGCACCGTTGTCGGGGAGGCATACGGCTTGTTATTAAGTTTTTAGTTTCTTTTTACAATTTCTGCTTTTATCTTTGCTTTTCGGTTCTTGTCTTGTTTCTCACTTGTTTGGGAGAATTATTTTCAGGTACCTATAAAGATTGGAATTATCCACGGTGCGGGATAGCTACTCGAAGAGGCACAATACTCCAACCAAGTAAAGATACAACGGAAGAACAAGAGTTGGAAACGGAAGAAGAGACTTTCCAACGAGAAGAAGGAGAACAAGAGGTTCCAATCGTAGACGAACCACAAGTTGAAGAAGAAGAAACAATGGGTGATGCAAATCGTTCACTCAAGGACTTGGCTTCTCATAGGCTTGATACACAACAGGGGTGTATTCAAACGAACTCTACTTTTGAGATTAAGCCGGGGTTGCTTAGAGAATTACCAAAGTTCCATGGCATGGTGAATGAAGATCCAAACAAACATCTTATGGACTTCCACACCATTGTCACGGCTATGCTTCCAGCGGATGTTGAGGCGGATGGTGCAATGTTGAAAGTTTTCCGTTTCTCTTTGATGGATAGTGCTAAGGATTGGTTGTACTATTTACCTCCCCCGAAGTGTCACAACATGGAATGGGTTGAAGAAACTCTTTTGGAGAGATATTTTCCTGCATCAAAGGCTACTCAAATTCGCAAGGAGATTTGTGGGATGAAGCAAAACGTGGGAGAATCCTTATATGAATGTTGGGAACGATACAAGAGATTGGTTGGAAGCTGTCCTCACCACCAATTCAGTGACGCTATGATCATCCAATATTTCTATGAAGGACTTCAATCAAGTGATAGGAATCTCCTCGACGCTGCGGGTGGTGGTGCACTAGTGAAAAATACGGTGGCACAAGCGAGAGAGTTGATTGAAAACATGGCAGCGAACTCACAACAATTCTTGAGTCGTGGGTCGGATGTGATTCTAAGAAGGGTGAATGAGGTGAGCGAGGTTGAGGAACTTCGTCAACAAATGGGTAACATGAACGCAATGCTTCAACAAGTTGCAGCCATGTGATACCAAGTTCCTCTCAAGCTTATGAAGACGAGCAAGCTAATGCGATCTTTCCAAATCAACAAAGACGGTATGATCCCTACTCCAACACTTACAATCCGGGATGGAGGGATCACCCCAATTTTAGCTATGCCAATAAGCAAGGAGCGATTCAACAACCTAATTTCAACAACCCGAGTGGATTTCAACCTCAACAACAATAATTCCAGCCGAGACAACAATTTCAACAACAACAACAACCTCAAACTATGGGGTCCAATATGGAGGAGTTGCTGAAATCTTTTATGCAAAGAACGGAGAGTACGGTTAAGGATTTGCAAACTCAAGTTGGTTCGATGGCTATTGAGTTGAATCAATTGAAGGCACAAAATGGTGGGAAACTCCCTTCTCAACCTATCAACCCAAAAGAGGGTGTTAATGCAATCACATTGAGAAGTGGTACACAACTTTTGCAACCCGAAGTCACTGATTCGGGCGCGGTGGAAACACCAAAGGAACATGTTTTGGAGGAGAAAGTCGAGGATTCTCCCCAAACTTCTGAGGTACCTATTTCAACTCTAAAACTCCGGTTTATACTTATGTTCCTCCTTTACCTTTCCCTCGCAAATTTGCAAATTCCAAGAAGGCGGAACTAGAAAAGGAGATTTTAGACGTTCTTAAAAAGATCCATGTGAACATACCACTCATTGATGCTATTAAGCAAGTACCAAAGTATGCAAAGGTGTTGAAGGACTTGTGTACCAACAAACAAAGGCTCAAAGGTAATGAAGTGCTTAGTGTGGGGGAGAATGCTTCGGCAATCTTACAACACAAACTCCCACTTAAGTGCAAGGATCCCTTTAGTTTTGACATTCCCGCCACAATTGGTAACACAACGTTTAACAAAGCTATGTTGGATTTAGGTGCATCCGTTAATGTTATGCCTGCGTCAATGTATAATTCACTTGATCTTGGTCCTCTTAAAAAAGCTGAAATTGTATTACAATTAGCTGATCGCTCTAATGTCTACCCAATGGGTATTGTTGAGGATGTTCTTGTGCAGTTAATCAACTTGTATTTCCAAATTGACTTTTGTGTGCTAGAGATGGATGAAGGTTCACCGGACTCGTCTCTTCCATTGCTACTTGGGCGTCCCTTCATGAAAACGGCGAAAACCATAATTGATGTGGACAAGGGAACGCTAACCATGGAGTTTGATAGAGAAACAATACGTTTCAACATTTTCGAGACGATGAGATATCCTAGTGATGTCCACTCTTGTTTCTCCATTGATGTGATTGACACATTGGCGCAACAAATGTTTGAGTTGAATGGTGGTGATACGTTGGAAACCGTGCTCACTACACCTATTGACGATGGTTATGAGTATGGTGATGAGATTAAAGAAACCATTGGTTCTCTTGACTCATTACCGGAAAAATCAGCAATTAAGAATATTTCATATGCTTCTTTACCTTGCAATAATGAAAAACTTAAGCCATCTATTGTTAAATCTCCAAGTTTAGAATTGAAACCTCTTCCAAGTCACTTAAAGTACTTGTACTTGAGTGAGAATGAAGAGTTACCTGTGATTGTTTCTAATGAGCTTAATGATTTACAGGAGCAAAAACTTCTAAGGGTGCTAAGGAAGTACAAGACGGCCATAGGATGGACAATTGCCGATATCAAGGGTATAAGCCTTGCCGTTTGTATGCACAAAATTCGTTTGGAGGATGATGCAAAGCCTACAAGGGAAGCGCAACGTCGTTTGAATCCTCCCATGATGGAAGTGGTGAAAAAGAAGATACTCAAGCTTTTGGAAGTGGGTGTTATCTACCCCATATCCGATAGCAAGTGGGTGAGCTCGGTACAAGTATTACCAAAGAAATCAGGTGTGACGGTGGTGGAGAATGATAAGAATGAACTTGTCCCAACTCGTGTGCAAACCGGTTGGAGGGTTTGTATTGATTACAGGAAATTGAATGCCACCACTAGGAAAGATCATTTTCCATTGCCTTTTATTGATCAAATGCTTGAACGTTTAGCCGACACTCTTATTATTGCTTTCTTGATGGCTATTCGAAGTTATAATCGGGATTGATAGCACCGGAGGACCAAGAGAAAACCACTTTCACTTGTCCTTTCGGACATTTGCTTATAGAAGGATGCCTTTTGGCTTATGCAATGCTCCAGCTACTTTTCAAAGGTGTATGGTAAGTATCTTTTCGGAATATGTTGAAAACATAATCGAAGTGTTCATGGACGATTTTAGTGTCTTTGGTGATTCATTTGACCTTTGCTTGAACAATTTGTCTCTAATCCTTGAACGATGTGTTGAAACAAATCTTGTGCTAAATTGGGAGAAGTGCCATTTTATGGTAACTCATGGCATAGTTTTAGGCCATATAATATCTTCTAAAGGCTTGGAAGTTGATAAATCTAAGATAGACCTTATTCGTGCTCTAACCCCTCCCACTACGGTGAGGGAGATACGCTCTTTTCTTGGTCATGCAGGTTTCTACCGTAGATTCATCAAGGACTTTTCCAAGATAGCATCACCACTTTGTAACTTATTGCAAAAATATGTGGTTTTTAACTTTGATGAAAAATGTATGGTGGCATTCAATCGTTTGAAAGAACTTTTGATTTCGGCCCCTATCATTAAACCACCGGATTGGAGCAAACCTTTTGAGCTCATGTGTGATGCAAGTGACTATGCGGTTGGTGCGGTGCTTGGGCAACGTGTGGGGAAGCTTCCTCATGCTATTTATTATGCTTCTAGAACGTTAAATGAGGCCCAACAAAACTACACAACCACTGAAAAAGAGTTATTAGCCATTATTTTTGCTTTAGAAAAGTTTCGCTCTTATCTAATTGGTACAAAAGTTGTTGTCTTTTTCCGATCATGCAAAGACTTAGATACTTGCTTACAAAGAAAGAGGCGAAACCGAGGCTCATACGATGGATTTTACTCTTGCAAGAGTTGATATTGAAATCAAAGACAAGAAAGGAATTGAGAAAACCGTTGCGTATCACTTGAGCCGTCTTGCTGTGGACAAGGAGACTATCCCATTGCGTGAAAGTTTCCCGGATGAGCAACTCTTCTCAATTTCCTTTGGAGAACCATGGTATGCTGATATTGTTAATTAATTAGTGTCTAAACAAATCCCAAAGAACTTGTCTCGTGCTGAGAGGGACAAACTTAAGAAGTTAGGAAACCAATACATATGGGATGATCCATACTTATGGAAACATTTTAGTGACCAAGTAATACGTAGGTGTGTTCCCGAATCTGAATTTAATTCTATCTTGTATTTTTGCCACTCATATGCTTGTGGAGGACACTTTGGGAGTAAGAGAACCGCTCTCAAGGTACTAGAATGTGGTTTCTTTTGGCCAACTTTGTTTAAGGATGCACATGCATTTTGTACCACATGTGATAGGTGCCAAAGAACAAGCAATCTAGGTGCTCGAAATCAAATGCCACAAACTATTATTCAATTTGTCAAGGTTTTTGATGTATGGGGAATTGATTTTATGGGCCCTTTTGTCAATTCTAGTGGGAATTATTATATCTTGCTTGCTGTGGATTATGTCTCGAAATGGGTGGAAGCTAAGGCCACCCCAACTAATGATTCTAAAGTTGTTTCAGATTTTGTGCAAGCTAATATATTTGCAAGGTTTGGCATTCCAAGGGATATAATTAGCGATGGAGGTTCACACTTCAAAAACAGGTTTTTGCAAAGCTTGTTAAAGAAGTACAATGTGTCGCATAGGATTGCAACACCCTACCATCCACAAACAAATGGACAAGCCGAGGTTTCCAATCGAGAGGTGAAATCCATTCTTGAAAAGACGGTGAATCCAACAAGGAAAGATTGGAGTTCGCGACTCAATGATGCTTTGTGGGCATATAGAACCGCATATAAAACACCTATTGGGATGTCTCCTTTTAGGCTTGTTTATGGTAAACCTTGTCACTTACCCGTGGAAATTGAGCATAAGGCGTTTTGGGATATTAAACAATGCAATATGGAGTTGGATGGTGCTGGAAGGCAAAGGAAGTTACAACTTCAAGAGTTAGAGGAGATTCGCAATGATGCATTTGAAAGCTCACGGATTTACAAGGAAAAGACGAAAGTTTTTCATGATAATATGATTACAAAGAAACAATTTTGCATTGGGCAGAAAGTGCTTTTGTTTAATTCTCGCTTGTAATTATTTCCGGGCAAATTAAGGTCACGTTGGATTGGACCTTTATTGTGACTAATGTGTTTTCTCATGGTGCAAAGGAAATTCGTAGTTTAGCTACTGTAATGAACTTAAAGTGAATGGGCACCTGTTGAAACCATATTATGAGAACTTCTCTTCGGATGTCGTGGAAGGAGTTAATCTTGTGGAAGTACTCCTCTGGAGGAGTCATAGAAAGCAAGGAGATAGTCGGGCCGACGACTTTAAACCAAGCGCTAAAATGGGAGGCAACCCATCGGTTTTGTATCTCTTATCTTTTATTTTCTTTCTTGTCATGTTTTTACTTTTTCTGATTTTTTGTCACTTTTCCGTTAGGATTTCTCACCTTGACTTTCTTTGGAAGATTCAATTTTACATTGAGGACAATGTAAAGTTTAAGTGTGGGGGAGTGGTTTGCTTTGTAAATTTTTCAAATTTTTCAACTTTTGTGTCAATAGTGAATAAGACAACTCCAACTTGTAGTTAGTTTAGAGTCACATAGTATACATGTCGCTAAGATTACATCGAGAATCTCATAAGAGTGACTGAACTTAGAGATGACAGAGAACATGATTGGTTTTCTTAATTGTATGAGAGTTAAAGTTGGATTTAACCATGCCAAAGGGCAAATAAGGTGCAGAGACTGACCTCGGATTAGAGTAGTGATCCCCTATAGTGGAGACTACCCATGTTACATAATGTGAGGCACCAACCTTCAATTCTTTGTACCTGTCAAAATTTGTGCTTTTAGAGTGTGTGTCACCGTACGTTAATTCCGGGCAGAATGGTGAGCTGCCCAACCTCCCACCATAGAAGCACTATTTTGATCTCTTGAGTGCTATTTTTATCAACCATGTTGGTGACATCGAATTGCTAACTTACATACCACTTCTAATCTTGTTCAGCAGCTAGCACCATCCACCTTATCTCTCTCTACACCAACAGTCCATAGAAACACCATCATCATCAACAAGAGGAGCATCACAAATTTGAAGGAAAGTTGAACACGTTCATGGTTTACAAGCAACTGCATTTAATCGAGCAGATTTCGATTCAAGTAAAGCAACAAAACAAGGAGCAGAATTTTTATAAGTTGAAGACTATTGTACAAGAGTGAAAATTATCAAGGATGAGAGTTCGAGAAGTTTATGATATCAAGACATATAAGTTGTGAAGAATCAAGCGGTAAAGTACTTACACCATGGCCTTTGTACTTGCATTTTTATTTGTATTTTCAGTTTGTGTTTCTTTCTCTTGTCTCAAAAAAAAAATGAATAAAAGAAAATGAATAAAAAAAAAAAATTTAAAAAAAAAGACAAGAGAAAATTTCTTTAGGTTCATTACTAGTTTTATTTCGTTTTTATTTTGTATTTGTTTTATTTTTTATGTCTCAAAAAAAAAAAAATGAAATGAAATGAAAAAAAAAATGATAAAAAAACAGAAAAAGAAAAAAAAAAAAAAAGGAAAAAAAAAGAAATTTTTTTTTTTATTTTGGGTTTGTATAGTTGGTTTTTAGTTTTGTTCTTTCAATAAAGCCAATGGAAAGAAGGAATATCTATAAGGAAGTTTCAAGCAATAAGGAATTAGGGAAAAGAATCATATTGTCAAGATTCTACGAAGTTCAAGAGTTATCATCAAGAGTTGAAGACCGAAGACGAAGATGAAGACACCGATAGAAGACCGAAGACGTTTCTATGGATGCTGTGAGAGTGGTGCTAGCTGCACGCCGAACGGATAACGAGGTAAGTAAGCATATTCCCACCTTCGTTAAGTGGTTGATTTCCTTTCGAAGAGATCGTCAGAAAAATGGGATTTCAAAAATTATAAAAGATGTGGGTTTTCAAAATACTTCGGAGGGTTTTTACCTTCCTACCATTCAACGTGTCGCAGATTCTCTCTTCATTCCAACCTCGGACACATGTGTGACCCATAAAAAGTTGTTTATTATTGAGAGCAACTTCATAAAACCCTTTCTTGTGAGGCAGAGTCGAGACTTTCGATCACTCCGAACCCGAATTTCTTTTGAGAAGGGATGGTTATTTCTCTCTCAACTTTTAAGGATGAGATTGTGTTCATTTATGTATCTAACTTCTTATGACTAGTGTGCAGAATCTCTATGTCTTCTTAGCGCGTTGGATGCTATCATTTCGGAGAACTAGTAAGTTGGAAAAGTAGGTTTTGTGGGTGTATCTCTAGTAAACCCTCACGAGACTATAACTCGTCCACTAGGGACACCTAGGGGTTCAAAGGCTTGTTATTTATGCTAAAAGTGACCGTAGCCTCGACGACACGGAGTTGTATGTATTTTAGAATTGTTTTGTTTAATTTGCTCGAGGACTAGCAAAGTCTAAGTGTGGGGGAATTTGATAGGTGTAGAATACACCGTATTTACTATCTAGAGTTTATGCTTTCTTTGCTATTTTTCGTGTGAATTATGTATCTTATGTTTGCTTTTGAGTTTTATAGGTGCAATGGAGTCACCGAGAACAAAAGGAGAAGAAATCACCCATTTGGAGCGAAAAAGAGCGAAAAGACCAATTCATAGGCGAGCGAAGCTAGTTACGGTTGAGCAAAGAAGTGAATAGGCAGTCGGTTCCGCGAAACCGACAGGCCATGCAAGAACTGGGAGCCCTTTTCCTATTTCTGGGTGCCTAGAGTCATTTCTGGGTAACCCCTTATCTGCCTTATCTGGGAGGCTATAGCCATCTACAATTCCTACACAAACACCTCAAAATCAGAGAAGCCATCATTTAGTTTTTCTCTGCCTGAAATAGAGAATCTCATGGCGGCACCATTTTATCAGAGGTGGAAATCAAGAAGATGACGCTACTGATCGAGTGAATGGGTGATGATGATTGAAGCTGCATACAGATGAGGAGGAAGAAATGGTGATGGTTAGTTTGTCACCATGAATTAGAGAAACGATGGAGGAAACAATGGGTTTTGATTTAGATCTGAAAGTAGGTGAAGATAGGTGCGAATTGTTGTGGGGTTTGAGCAGAATCGAGGAGGGAAATCAAGAATATAGAAGAGAGTCGTTTTTGATGCTCAACAGATGGAAATTGAGGAACCGACGTTAGGGTTCAGTGAAGAACATATTCCTGGAAGATTGATTGTTCATGAGGTGCGGGATTTGTGAAATTACGAGTATGGTTCAATTTGAGATGGGTTTGATTGCTTTTGGTGCTTGAGATGTAAGTACAGATGAATTGGAGATCTCAAATTAGTGGGTTTGCCATTTTGGTGATCTTGAGCTGTTGTCGCCAGTTGAAGCTCAGATGGATATGGCTCAGGTGGATTAGAAGGGCTGCTATACAAGGAATGAAGAGTTTAACTCGGATTTGAGTTTTGAATGATGGGCTTGTGATGATTGTTGCAATGTGCAGCTACAGGGATTGTGGCAGCCTCTGGTGGTAATGAATTGCTGCTGTTATTATTGCAGGAGATCGAGCTCATGGTGTTGTCTCAAGTCAAGTGAGATGGTGGTCTGTGAACTGCAGTGGCTATGTTTGCAGGTGGTGCTTCGGGTGGAGTAAAGAATGGAGCAGTTGTAATGGTTCTTGAGAACCAGTTATGAAGATGTGATGCTGCGGTGGTTTGCTGGGGAGATTGCCAGATGGTGTTGGTTGTTGCTCATGAGGTTGCAGAACTGGTAATGAATGTGTTCGCTGGAAATGTTGCAGCAGATGTGTGTTTGTGGTATGACTGAGATGGCAGTGGCAATGAAACATAAATGTGGTGGAGGAAGCTATACTTGAATTGCAGCAGGTGCTGGTGCCGCAGTGATGAAGTTGTGTAGCAGTGCATTGCAGGGATGGATGGAGATTAAGTTGGTGCTGCAATAAGCTCTGGAGGATTGAGCACCAAATGATGGTGACTGGGGTTGTCTGTGACAGGCTGTGATTATGAAACTGCAGGTTAAGATGTCATATTGAGTTGGGAGCTGAAGGAAATGAAACTGCAGCTGAAATGGTGATGTTGCACCTGAAAAGGTATGCCATGGAGTTACAGGGTAAATGGATTGCAGTCTGAACTCTGTGTAGATGGGAATTGCAGATTCGGGTTGATGGTAGTCGTAGAATCGAACGATCAAGCGCTGAAGTCCGCAGGACAGATTAGTTTGCAAGAATTGGCTGGTGCAGTGCAAGACTCAAGAAATTGGTGGTACTGAAATTACAGGCCTGACACAAGTAAGTATGTATGACGGAGTTGCAGGTGGAATGTGGCTCGGATGTTGTTACAGGTTATGAATAATGTTGGCTGTGTTTGAATTGGAGAATTAGATAAACTGCAGCTGGATGATTTGGCAGGGAAGCAAGGATTGAGATGCAATTACAGATCAGATGATGCAATGATGTTGTTGTGTGTGGTGCTGTAATGGGTATTGTGGTTATGATGAGAATTGAGTGTGGCTGTAACATTGCAAGCTGAGTTGCATTGGAAGAAACTGTTTGTGTTGCATCTACAAAACATAGTCAATTTATTGAGGCTGCAGATGGTTGAGTTGAGATGGAATGATGGTGCTTCTGGTGACGTTGGTCACGTAATTGAATCAGGGGGAGCATTGCAGGGGTTGATCTGAACTTACAAGAGTTACAGCTGAAGTTGTCGTAGGATGAAACGCAGTGAGAATGTGGTGCTGTGTGTGTAATTGCAAATGCAATTGAGCTGCAGGTTTAGCTGGTACTGGTATTGAAGATATGTATGAATAGAGGAATGAACTCCTTAGATGTATGCTAGGAGTTATAATTGCAGGTATTGTTTTGAAGTCAGACAGAGAAGCTCGGGGCAAGTGGACCGAGGGGAATGCAAAATTGTAGTTGGAATTTTGGTGTTGCAAAGGTGGGAGAGTTACATGGAATCGAGGTGCGCTTTAGAAACGTATGGAGAGAGTTTGTTCCGTGATGGCGTGCGGTTCGGAAGGATGGAAAGCTGAGATGCAGTGCGCTAGTTGTGTTGGAGCTTGAAATTGCAGGGGAAGTTCTATTGCAGTTAAGAGAACAAGAAATGGGCACAGACTGGTGATAGCAATGAAATGATGGAGCTGGTGTTTTGGGATCTCAGGTTGAATAATGCAAGCAGGTGGTATTGTTTGAGTTGAGAATGAATAGTGGATGAATTGGCTGTTTCTGGAGTTGCAAGTTACAGCAGGGAAGGGGCCATTATGGCTGAAGTGCAATGATTGCACTGCAGAGTTTGGCTAGTGCAAATGGCTTATGGCCTGGCAACTCATCCCAATCAGCCAGAGAGATCTAACTCGGTTCTGACTCAAGACTCTGACTTACCTGATTCCATCTGACTCGGTTTGACTCGGTCTGACCGAGTTGATCCGAGTTGACACGAGCTGACTCGTTGACCCGGCCGAGTTGACCCGTTGACCGGTGACCGGGTGGACTTTGCCGGTCGCCTGGGCTATTTTCCGGCCACCGTCTCCGACCGATTTCCAGCCATAATACCAGTTTTCCGGCAATGTATTTTTGGACATATTTTCTACATGGGTTTCTCTCTCTTATGGGCTTGGTGGATTCTTATCTAATGGACTTTGAAGGTTAGACCTAATTTTGGAACAAGAGGAGCTATAAAAGAGAAATCCTACAACTTTTGGAGACACGTTTTATTCTTGGGAACTTGGAGAGCCGCTTTTGTTTACGCAACCAGGGTTTGCTTTTGTTCATCTTCTTCTTTTATTCAATTGATATTTTTGTGATGAACTCCATAGCTATGAGTAGCTAAATTCTATATTATTGGTTAAGGATGTAGTCCTATTTCTAAAACTTGTGTTTGCTTTATGTATTAGTTTTCTCTCTTAATTATCGCTCATATCTTTGCTGTTTTTAATAATCACATGATTGATGTATTGTGATAGGATTATGATGTTTGATTAGTTAAGTGGCCAATTAATTGAACTTGCATCTTAGTCCATAGCTATTTTAGGGTTTTTCATCGAGCGATAACCCTAAATACAAGTAGCATGATATGTTTACGATTTGTAGTGATACACTCTCGTAATCATATGTAGAGTTTGACAATTGTCCGAATTGTTATGCGCAACGCATGACAATTGCATTGATTAGCCTATTTCTGAAACTTAATGCTCATAGGAATTGAACTTAATTAGCGCAAGGCGTTAGGTTATTCTTTAGGTAGAATTCACATACGCAGCTCTAATGTGTGTGTTGATGAACTTAGGAAATTAATAGATTATCTTGCTCTCTTGATTCTCTAGGCTTTTTATAATATAAGAGATTAAATCGTAATTCTAATCATATAGCAAGCACATGTCTAAGATTGAAGATGAATTCCTTGACCAATATCTTTCTCTATTGATTACTTTCTACAATTTACTTTGCTTTTAATTTGCTTTTATTGCTTACATAAAAAATCAGAAAACCCCCCAATTGGTTACTTTAAGAAATTGAATACATAATAACTACAATCGCCTCTCTGTGGAAACGAACTCTTTCTTATCATATACTTTAGGAAAGTGAAATTATTTTTGACGATACAACAAAATGATCGAACCCAAACCGTGCATTTGTCGATACAAGTTGGCCGGGTACAACTGATGCTGGTGCAACTAATGCAGTTGTTGCTGGTGCGGGTACAGTTGGTTCAGCTGCTGCAGTTACATCCCCAAAGAGCAAGTATTCAGCTCCTCTTCCAGCTGCCCTGCCAGCTGCCATGCCACCTCCTCTGCCACTTGTCCCACCACCTCTACTGCCAGCTCCTCTGCCACTTGTCCTGCCACCTCTACTGCTAGCTCCTCTGCCACATGTGCTGCCACCTCCACCCCTACTGCCACCTCCTCTTCCACTTGTGCTGCCACTTATATTGCCACCTCCCCTGCCACTTCTGCCACTATTTTGCTGTTCATTTAGATAATCTTCAAAATCCTTAGCTGGATTCCTCCTCACTTGTGGTTCAACACCTACCCAACAAAGAAAATTATTAAAGTTAGTCAAGATAAAGATAAAGAAAAAGACAAAACATAAAGTTCACATTAAAGAAAAACCTTGGGCAGCTGCAAATTCAGCCTTTCTAGGACATCCCCTCTTGTTGTGCCCAAATTCAGTACATAATTTGCACTTCTTCCTTTGACCATTTCCACCTCTGGCTTCATCTGCATCTCTTCTCCTTTCAATCCTTGGTATCCCTTTTTGCCTCTCATATGGTGGAGGTTTCACTTTATGTTCAATTTCATCCTTTGACTTCCATTTACATACATTGTCCATTGGACCAACCATTCCAGCATATGTTGCTATGTACTTGTCCACAAAATGATATTCATAAAGTAACCTACAAAACAAGAAGAAAAGAACAACAATATTAACTAAAGATAAACTGTTTAAAAATAAAGTTCATTAAAAATTGTGAAAGACAAGGATGAAACAACTTACTCTTTCCAGTCAGCATTTTTGTTGAAAAGTGCAGCATTGATTGCATGTTCACAAGGAATCCCAGTCACATCCCAAAACCTACAGGAGCATTGATGCTTAGATAATGTTACCACCCAAGAACATCCATTCATGTGATCAAGTATTGTCCACACATCTCTGCTAGTAGGGACTCTTTCAAATTTACTTGACTTTTGCCTGTTCATCTTATAAATCTCTTCTGCCCTCGGGACCACTCCTCCATCAGGATATATAATTCTCACCTTGTAGTTTCCTATCAAACATCAACCTTGTCACCATCAGGTGATACTTCTCAAGAAACTTGCAAATAGGTAGTCCTCTTATATCCAGTATCCATGCATTAAAAGCTTCACAAAAGTTTGAAGTTATGTGTTCACAGCTTGATGAAGTATCAAAGAAAGCCCTTGCCCACTGTGCAGAATCTTCCCTATGTAAATAAGCCACTGCTTCTGGTCTTAAATCCATCATCTTCTTCATTTATATATCATGATCTTCCTTCACATATGACCTTGCTGCATTCCATGCAAGTGCCTCTAGATACTTGCCAGGGTGATATCTTTACATGTTCTTATACATACGTCTAAAACAAGATTTTTGTTAGAGGGAGAGCAAAAAGCGATCTGAGGAGAGCAGAAATCGTGGTCGACTCGCTAACTAGGACCTAGTCGGTATATTATTCTAAATCAAACCAAATTACCCTTACTAAATAAACCTAATACCTAGACAAAACTCGTGATCTTTCTTCTCCCAGATCAATTCCACCACCGACGTTAATGGAAGATGACCTCGATAGGAATATAGCTAGCAGAAACCAATACATAAAATAGGGAACACAACTTCTTAACAATGTTCCATCTTAGCTCTAAATTTTAAAGACCTCCACTATGATCGATGAAGATCAGTAGATCATAGATACACATTGTTATTAATTATATTATAAATAACTTAAAAAAAAAAAAATCCTTGTACTCCACCCTTTGTATATAATTATACGTCCAATCCTTTCTCGATTGATTTTACTATTTAAGTTTCTGTTTTGATTTGTTTTATAATGGATCTAAGGATTGATTTCCAATGATTTGTGAAATGGGATTCAATTTTATGTCATATCTGCATATGGGTTTTCAACTAACAATTGCTTCTGTTTCATATTGGATCTAAGAGTTGATTTACAATAATTTGTGAAATGGGATTCAATTTTATGTCATATCTGCATATGGGTTTTCGACCAGCAATTGCTTCTGTCCTTTGAGTTTTTTAAATTTTGGTGTTCTTCTTTTATTAGTTTGGTTGATCAAATAAGATAGAAAAATGTTTGGGTTTAACATGGTGGAGTATTAAATTTGACTGAAAATGCATCGGACGTACCAAGAAAATAAGATTTCACCACGACCGAAACAACTTTCCGCGAAAAATGATGAAGAGTCCATAAAACTATTGGATATTCTAATGGAGATATTTTTCTAAGATTCATCGGAAATATCTCGGTGGCAGAGTTGGTGGTGTTGGTGAATGAGTGTGAGTTTCCTAGGGTTAGTGTGTATTTACTATGGGTAAATTTGTCCGAGTTAGAATAATAAACCGACTAGGTCCTAGTTAGCGGGTTGACCACGATTTCTGCTCTCCTCAGATCGCTTTTTGCTCTCCCTATAACAAAAATCCTAAAACAATACCTATGGTAATGATTCATATCAGCAAAGTTTGTCTCAAAAGCTGATATGAGTCCCTTCTCTCTGTCTGATATGAAAGTAAGTGCTCTTGGATGTAGTTTCAACTATGGGGCAACAATCCTAAGAAACTCAGTCCAATTCTCTTTGTTTTCCTTTCTACAGATGAAGATAACAATTGGAAATAAACCATTGTTGCCATCTAATGACATAATGCTTAAGAAAACACCCCCATACTTTCCTTTCAGAAAAACCATCTGAACCTAGAATAGGTCTACAACCAAGTATAAACCCTTCTTGAGAACACTTATATGCTATACAAATATACTTGAACTTACCAGCTTCATCAGTTGCACAGCTAGCAATGTTACCTCCATTCAACATTCAGGACTTAAAGCAAAGCTTTCTGCATAGTTTCCAAAAATTCTCTCCATACACATATGCCAAGCATGCCAAGCAGTTCAATAAGAGATCTCTACAGAATGAACCCTCTTCACTTCAGCCTTGAAATCCTTGGGTTTATAGTTAGGATGAGCTTTAAAAGCATCTAACATAACCCTGAATACCCACCTACAAACACAAAACAGTTCACACACAAATTAGATACTTGAACATACAAAATAAAAACTTAAACAAACTTTGTAAACAAAATTACCTTGCTTTGGCCAAAGGATTGGTGATTCCATGTGTGGTTTTACAAGTGTGCTCAAAATCTCCAGACTTGTACCTGAATGTAACTTTATCCCAAATTCTAGAGCAATATACATTCCAATTACAGTCTGGGTCCTTGCATGCATATTGCTGTTGAATTTGAGTATTTTTCACCTGAACAATATCAAAATTCTGGAAGATATTCTGATCCTTGATATAATCCCTGCATTCTTGGAATGAACCCCATTCCTGACCAACAAACATATGATCCAGAATAGTAGTGTCATTCTTCCAAGTCTTCAACTCTTCTTCTTCATAGACTCTTCCTGTTTCAGTCACATAGTCATGATACTCTGCACTCTTCTTAATCACGCTTGCTAACTGCTCAGCCAAGTCATCCTCTTTTTCAGTGGAGTTCTCCTATGGAACTTCTATTGGATCTTCTTCTTCATCTGACTTACCAGCTGATATATAATGCTCTTCAGGGTTACATTTGTCAATATTGGTGACCTTTTTCTTTGTTGGTTCAACAACAACTTTCTCTACTTAAGTAATTGACTCAATTTGGCTCAAATCCGCATCCACATATGACCCACCTGCTGGTTCAGTAACATTTCTACCTAAATCATTTACACAACTACTTGACCCAACTTCATTAACAGCTTTGCTTACTCTTACTGTACCACCACCCTCTTTAACACCTTTCCTAAACTTTCTTGTACTTGTATTGCCACCACCCTCTTTAACACCTTTCCTAACCTTACTTGCACTACCACCAACCTCTTTAACACCTTTCCTAACTGCATTTGCACCACCACTTGACCCACCTTATGCATTCACATTAACTGTCACATTTACATTCACATTTATATCATCCACATGACTTATAACAGTTTCTTCTTCAATACCTTTGGTACTATTTGGCTTGTCATACTTGTGCAACTGTGAGAGCCAATCTAATTCCTACTCAGCCAAACATTCAGGCCTATTTGCATTTAAATGAGAATCCTTTTTGGACCTACTAGTCCCTACCAAATAACCATCTTTAGTTGGGTAATATTTTGGCAGCTCAGACCCATCCATTTCTGCACATCAACATCACACTACAAGTTAATACACTGTTGTTTGAGGGTGAAAATGGTTTCTACCGATTTTGGTAATTTCGAGTGTGTGGGTGAGAAACGAATTTAGACCCTAAACAATGTACTGCATGGGAGTACTTTAGATTCGAGAGATCAATCTGTACAAATCCAAAATTTAACCAAGAAATGGTCGTTCCCAGACTTGCTTCGGTTTGCAAAGAGGAGGAGAATGGGTTGGTTTTGGGAGGGAAGCGAAGAAAGTGTTGAGATCAAAGCTGATTCTGGAAGAGTAGTGGTTTCACGACTTGTATCAGAAAATGGGAAGCTAACAGATGGGAGAGCTTAGCCAAACGTTTTTCTGAGTGTTGTCTGATCCTTGAACGAACTTGTTCTCCTTTGTGGAAATAGGTAAGACCTATTTATACAAGTCGGAGTGAAACGT